>CM029114.1:12672500-12997500 GCA_016859345.1 Istiophorus platypterus | reverse complement strand
GATTTTAAGCCTCACATCTTTTGAAAACCTGTTTAGAATCAGTCCAAAATAAGCAAAAAGATCTGACTCTTACAGTGAGATGTGTGAAGGCTGTCCCTCACTGGTGCTTTACTGGTAATATATGATTTTCGTTCAGGTCATTTATCAAGGTACACACCCTCAAAAATGGTAAAAAATGCAAATCCGGCTGAAGTAACATTTAAGAGTTTTAATATGTATTTTTTTCTTTAAAGTTCTGAATAGAGTTTTGTCATATTAGGAAAAGTAAATTAATTGAAGAGGGTCTGTTCACTTTCTCATGTTACATATACTACACTGAATGAAAGAAAGCACAAGTCAAACCCTCATGCTGATATGATGTTGTATGCCGATGGACACATACTCTCCCTCTATCTCTCTCTCCCTCTCCAACATACACACACCCTTCAAATGTACAAGGAAGTGGGGGTGTGAGTCAATATCACAAGTCAGCAATTCTGAGGTGTGAAAATTGCTCTTGCTCTCCGGGATATTTTTAATTTCCAATTAAAAATCATTACACTGGCATGATTATGCTTCGAAACCACACCCACACGCATTCACAGACACACCTGCACACATGTTCTACACGCACGCACATATGCTCTCTCTCTCTCTCTCTCTCTCTCTCAAAGACAGACACCAAGTTCACACTGCTTGACTGCCCATGTGATGCTCATCCTTGTCCTTCATTTCATTAGATAGGGGGCCAAGTGAGCTATTCCGGGAGATAAGGGTAACTCTTTGTTGGTTGCTCAACTGAAGAGATGTCTCCAATAGCAACTGAGACCTATGGCCTCCCCCATGTGGCATCCAGCTGTCACGCTTGTGGATGTGAGTGTCCACGACCATCCGTATGTGTTTGCATGGGTTCATCCTTCCACGTGTACATATGTTTTGCATGTGTGTTACAGTGTGTACAGACGGAACTGGACATGATTGATCACTCACAGATCCATAACAGTGGCAAACGGCGTGGGATGAACACGTTAGTGTCAGTGGCGGACGAGGGAGATGAGCAGAGGAGAGGAGTGATGTGACTGGTATCGATCCTGCCTGGTAATTACAGAACGATTTATTACGAGAGCGAGGGGGTAGAGAGAGGGGAGACGGAGAGAGAAGGTATCATATTTAGTTTGGGGTTGTAAGTCAGGTTTTTGGCGAGAGTGAACAAGGTCAGAGAGAGAGACAGAGATAGATCACTTTACCCCTCCCTTCCTTGAGTGCTGTGTGATCTGATTACTGCTTTGCTTTCTGACATCCTCCCCCGTCCTTTCCCTCCCCACTCATTCCAATTTTATATTTTCTAAATGCCCATATGACCACACAGCATGATACTGATGCCACCCAACGCAAGCCCACTCATTTTTGTTTTCTTACACACTCCCGCGTACGCTTAGCCTTTCCATGCATGGTGCCTTTTTGTCAGAAGCATCACTTGTAATCAGTGCAGAGATATAGTGTTAATGTGAACCGAAATGAAAGTGTACTCTGTCACTCTAACAACAAGCCTTCTCGTGTTTGTGGCTTGTAAAACTGTGGGAGTGTTGGGTTGTTTACAGAGATGTGTGGGTGTTAAGCATGATCTTGTGGGTATGTGTGCACATTTTTGTGTGTTTCTGTTTGTGTGGAGGCGATATCGTTCCCGATAATGTCAAAAACTATGTTCGTACTGGCTAACCACATCCTTTCTTTGAATGAGTCACACAGGAAAACATGCACAAAACAGACTACTATGATCCGACTCACATATGTTTGATTGAACTGTAGATACATTTCTTTCCCCTGACCGCTATCTGTTTTGTAAAGCAGTCGTAATTCTGGCCTAAATACTCTTGATCTTATTATATTGAGTACCACATCTAACAAGCCTTACACGTTGTGGAAGAACATTTTTTTTTTATGAAAGCGAAGATTTTAGAGGCAATAAAAATGTTTTGAAATTATTTCTCTTTGAGTTCTATATATGAACGCAATCAGACACACGCACTTTTTTGCTTTTTTCTTACATCAAAGCAATGCATGTGCATTTGCCGTAGAAGTATTATGTTATTCTGGTATCATGTTATACTGAGGGATGGATTAGATTAAAATTAGGAGTTTATCTGGGACTGTTAAATAAAGAATACATTTGATATTATTCATCGCAGAATATAGTTGGCTGGTGTATGTTGCTATGGTAATCCTGCTACTGGCAGCATTCCAGTAATAGATTGATTTTGGTCTGGTTATTCTATACACTAGACTCAAAGATGGAAGAAGAAAATCTCCTTCTCTCTGTGTCTCTCCGTGTGTGTGTGTGTGTCTCTCTCCCTGTTCGTGTTTGAGTGTGTGCACGTGTACCATGTGTGTGCTGTCGTGCATGTGTATCTTTGGCTTATCAATCTGTAAGCGCTGTATTGATTGGCCAAAAGATATTTCCTCTAATGTGCTTGGGGATGAGAAGTGGGGGGGGTGACAGCTCTCACTTAGCCTCCAAGCTCTTAAGAGAACATCTATCTATCAACATTTCCAGGCATGGGGAGGGGTCAGGAGCGGGTAGGTGGTTCAATCTCTCTCTCTCTCTCTCTCTCTCTCTCACACACACACATACACACACACACACACAGAAAGACAGAAGAGCAGGATTCATTAAAATAGCAACAGCATCAAGAAGACAACACATCTCAGCAATGTTGTTGTATGTTGTTGTTTACACTGTGGGAGGCAACGAGCTGATACATCTTAGAGACCTGCTGGTTTGAGCAATAGGTCCTGTGCATTGTGGAAAGAGCCAGGAGAGGAGAGTATGGTTATCAGTGCCAGGGCTCATGGTCTAGTATGTGTTCAGTGCGAGTATGCAACAATCTGTCCAATGTTTTGTTTTGTATTTAATTAGGGGGGTGTAATGTGAATGTTGTACTGCCTGCCCTGACTCCTGGGATGATGTGATGCATCGGGATGATAATGTCTTTTCCTGTTTTTACACTCGAGCTCCATTTACTCTCTTCAGGCCTCGAGATTCACAGAGCCACCATTTAGCTCTCAGCAGGGAGAGAGGAGAGGGGGAATCAGTCGCTCCACCTCTCTTATCTCTCACTTAACAAAGGCCTCTGATGAAGACAACAAGCATTCTCCCTCTCCTGCTCTGTCTTTCTCTTGCTCTCTCTCATTTGTCTCTTGCTCTCCTCTGTTTAACAGTCAGAGTGCTAGTTGAACATGGCAGCTCTGACACTTTTCTCATCCGCAGTCCTTTGTTGTGTGTGCTCTCACGTGTGTGTGTGTGTATATGTGTGTGTGTGTGTGTGTGTGTACGAGTGGCTGCTTTCTTGCGTGCATTGTTGTGTATAACATAGGCTTGTTTGTATGGCAGTATATGAGTTTGTATAGTGTGAGCGTAAAGTGGTCAGCCACATTAAAGCCAGTTGGCATTAGTATTAGGGCTGTGACTTAATGGTGTATAAAAGCAGTATATACAGCATGAAAATAAAACTGAAACAAAATAATCTAACGATGTATATTGTTGTTTAACTGGTTTTATTTTCATACTTGTGCCATACATATGAGGGCATCGTCATACTCGAGTAGACCACTCCCGTCAGGATGGAAATCATACGATAAAAGTGATCACTCCGACAAACTTTGTATTGATTTGCAGTGACCCTTCCCTTTAAGGGGACAAGTGGACACAAACCATGGCAGCCTAATGCCCCCTGAGGCAAACCAGAGGTCAAGCATTTAGGCCTGTACTCTTCTCCTGGTGTCACTGTTCCTTTTGAAACACCAGCCAGTTGAGCAGTTTTGTGGCTGAGGCTCCTGCTGTCTGTGTCCCATCAATGAGTCTACGTCCAAAGTCTTTCAGCCATTCACCCAACACATTAAAACCGCAGACTTGTTTTAATGTTGTGGCTGATCGGTGTATGTATTAGAGTGGACATACGCTTACATGTGAGTTCATGCATTGTCTTTCTCAGCTTTCTCGGGAGCTATTGTTCTGTTGTGTGCGGCAATCTGCATTTCCATAATTATCTTTAGGGTTAACACACACACACATGCATGGAAAGATATAGACAATGTAGCCTACAGTGTAGCTTGTGTGCAGCTTTTTAGTTTTCATCTCTGGCTTATTTTCTCCATAGCAGAAGGGTTTTGTTTTTTGTTTTTTTAGCTTGAAATGTAGAGGAAATGGGTGAACTGCCTCTCTAATTACACTTCACCCACTGACACTAATTTACATACAAACACAATCGCACTCCAATCCAAACCTTCATTATCTCTGGATTCCATTCTGTAGGGCAAGGTATTCTGGCTGTTATATTTCATTCAAGCTCTGTTTCTCGGCACCACTGCTTAGTCATTACACCAACTGGGAGCCACAAATAGAGATTTTTCCGTTGAGAATATGACCCGAGAATGTCTAAATTTCTCAGATTAAGTAAATGTTAGCAACATACCGGTATGAAAATAGCTTATTTCTCTCTGCTCTGCGTTCACATAGTGCATCGTGTGAGTCTGTGTGCATACCTTGTGTGCCTTTGCTAGTTTGCATGGGGCCCATGCGCTTCGAATCGCACGCGGCCTCAACAACGCCCTCCGCGAAGTCAGAGCAGAACTTTTCTCCGGGGTTCGTACCTTTTCCCTCCCACTCCTCGCTCGCGTTCTCTCTCAGACACCGACCGCACAGCACATGCACCCACATTAAATAAGTTCTATTGTGAGGCCATTACAATGTGAATGAGGGGCCCACCGGCTCCATTGAGATGTGTGCGAGTGAGAGCGTGTCAGTGCAAATAGGTTAAGGGAGATTGATGAACTAGTAGGAAGGGGAAAGGGAACACCTAATCAAGTTAAAAACACTGTATGATTGACACGCTGTGCCTGCTTGACTGACATTCTACAGAAGTGGGCTTAATGGGCTGATTCATACAATATGTAGGTGCATGCATGAGTGTGTTTTGAAAACCGAATGTCAGAGCCGTGCTGTATTCATTCCCATGACTGATACCTTCCTCTATTGTGTGAAAATGTTTTGTTTTCAGGGGTTTTTTTTTTTTTTTTTTTGCACCAGATACATTCTTTTTTTTTTTTTTTTTATTTAGCCATGGGGTTTACAGCTTGTGCAAGGGGCAAGAGAGACTGGGCAAGGCGCGCCATTAACTCTTGTTACCCCCGCGCAACATCCCTCATCCCCGGTAACTGGCCCTGAGCCTTTACCGGGTCCGTGATCGCTGATGCCCGAGAAAGAAAAAAACAAAAGAACAGGCTGTTTGTGTCAATCACACCAAGACCCCTCCCCTTCTTTCTCTTTCTCTCTCTCTCTCTCTCTCTCTCCGTCGATCGCCTCCACTTGTGCAGACTCTCTTTAAAACCGGGAGCCAATGCGCACGGCGGGCAGTCGTTGACGGGCATCCCGGTGCCGGCGCTCGTCCGTCAGCCCGCCGCGTAATCTCCACCTTAAAAGAGCAGAGATAAAGGGACAAGTGGGCAGAGGGAGAGAGGGAGACAGGGAGGGAGAGAGAGAGAGAGGGAGGGAGAGATAGTAAGAAAAGAGAAGAATGATGAAAGGGGGGAGGAGAGAGGATCATTCCGCCTGGCCGCCCCTGCTGCTCTAGTGGAGGGAAGGAGAGAGAGAGAGAGAGAGAGAGGAGGAGGAGGAGGAGGAGGAGGAGGAGGAGGGGGAGACATGGCACAACGCCTCAGCATCCAAAACACACAGGAGCGGTGCGCCACCGAGCCCGGAGCCCCGGACCCACCCGAAGCGCCATCCCAGCCGTCGCTCTCCCGTCACGCCTTCTCCCCGCACAGCGGCGCCTCAGCCTCGCGTAGAGGTAAGTGGCTGAGCCGGTGTCCTCTCCGGACGGAAACTTCAGCGGGCAGGAGGCAGGATGGGGGCAAACAAACAAACAAACAAACAGACAGACAAACAAAAAAACAAACTCTCCGGGATTATGTGACGATAGTTTGAGTGAATCTTTGTAATCTCTGTAATCGGGGACGTTTACGCAGCGGGTCGCTTTCTTTTTCGTTACGTTTTTCACTGGGGATTGAACGACGCAAACTGAGTAGTGGACTAGATTTAATACAGTTTTTTTTGAGTTTTCCTCCAGTTTTGTTTTGTTTTTTTTTGTAGTGTTTATCCCCTATTTAACACCACGAGACTTCATTGTTAATCTATTATAGCCCATTAAAAAAAAAATTGCACGTTTTCTCTAGTTCCCAGACCGATATTGCAATCATAAGTAACAATTATTATTAATATGACAAAACGCTAAAAAGAAAAAAATCACTTTTCATTTCTACATCATTACTTTCCAATTTAAATATGAATTTTGAAATATATTAACAAAAAAAAAACAAAACAACTTTTTGATGCTGGATTTAAGAAAACGCGGCCTGAGACACGACTCGTAGGCACCGTGGAGTCGCTTTTTCATATGGAATGGTTTATAATTTCATTGGGAGTCGCACTTACTCAAATAACAGGCGAAAACTTCCATATGAAATCTCTCGTGTTAATCCGAATACAGCGCCGCCCCGTGGCTCCTCATGGTGAGACACAGGCACACCTATAGTAACAGGTTCAACCGGCACGCACCTACGGTTGAGACACTCAGTTGTTTGTTTGTCAGATTTAGTTCTTTACCTACTTTTTAATTAAAGTTTGAACTGGGTTTGAGTTAAACTTTCTAAACCCCTTTTAAGACTGAGTCCGTGTGCTCTCCTATTCTTGGCGTGAGCCAATGTTCTCCACTTTTTTTTTTTTGATGTGTAATTAAACAAATGAAACCCCATCGAAAAACATGTGACAGTGAGTATTTTGAATGAATTTTTATTCACACATTTTTATTAAAGCTAATAATAAAACCGTGTTGGAAGGGGTACAAACAAAATTCCGAGTGCTTTTCGTCTGTTTTCTGGTATCGTACATTAGGAATATGACAGGATTCTTCTCCATGACCTTCTCGTTGCATGTGTTCTTTAAAAGCCAGGAACAAGGAGAAAAGGATGGGGAACATGAGGAAAGACTATTGATATTAAAAACAGACAGAGGGAGAGAAAGGGGGTGTAGATGGATAGAGAGAGAGAAGGAAAGAAAGGGAGAATGGAATGAGGCATAGAGAGAAAAGAGAGAGAAAAAGATGCTGTGGGATCTTTTCTTCTCCCTGGCTCCCGGCACATACATTAAGATGCTAATCCTGGTCTTTTTTGTCTCTTTCTATAATTCATTGCATTTTGTTCCTCTCCTTGCTCTTTCTCTCTGTCTCTCTTATTCTTGCACTTTTCTCTCACTCGCCATTTCCTCTGTACTGTCATGGGCTCCCCCCAGATTAGTGCTGCTGGCTAAAGGATTCCAACTCTAATTTTTTGGTATTTCAGATGATTAGGTTCAGAAATAGGACAGAAGTGCACAGAGTTTGGTGCAATTAGAGGAATTCTCTGTAGAGCTTTATGGGACTGATTAGTTGAGCCCCCATCCACCTCTCCACACTGCCATATTAACACACAACCAGCTGTTGTTTATTTGTGAGGATTGACTTTTGTGTTGTGTTTTTATTTTTAACGGTGATGTCACTTTGTGTGTGTGTGTGCATGTGTGTGCATGTGTGTGCATGTGTGTGTGTGTGTGTGTGTGTGTGTGTGTGTGTTTGTGTGCCAGAGGTTGGATAAGCCCTAAGGATGCAAGTTGTTTTCAATCAGCTCTGTAGTTACCAGCTGTGCCCTCACACATCCCAGGGTGGCCCAACCTAGGTACACACACACACACACGCACACACACATGAGCATGCAGGCAGAGAACTAATCCATACTATTCAACCTTGCCCAACAGATTCACTCTTTCCTCTTTTCTCCTTGTCCCCTTTCTCTGCAGACATTAATCAAAACTCGCTCCATTTCTGCTTGTGATTCCTCTGTGAGGATTGGAAGGAGAGTACGTTGACTGCATTTCCTCAATGAAGACCTTTGTTCCCCGATATCCGGCGCAGCTCCCTTCTCCATCTGCCATGGTGACATGACGCACCCCTGAGTGGCTTTGCTCCTTTCTCTCACACACAGACAATCTCTTGGGCTCGTCAACCTCCAAACTTGTGCAGACACCCTTCGGCCTCCTTCAAACTAATAAAGTCATCTCCTCCTCATACGCACAGCATCTCCCCAGTTTGCGATGACGGTGGCCGTGCGATTCCGTCGCCACTTACGTAGGCTTCTGCTCCTGCTGGCCTCCTGCTGTCTCCTCTCCCTCCTTCTCTCTGCTTACTTTCTCTTTACGAATTCATCCCCTTCCATGCAGCTCGGACAATCTCCTGAACCTGCCTGCTCCCAGCCGCTCTCCATGTCTCCATACCGGCAACTCCCATACCCATACCCACCTAACCCTCCTCACATACATGTCCACACAGACCCAGTAGTGCTGGTGCTGGTGGAGTCCCAATACTCCCAGCTGGGTCAGGATATTGTGGCTATATTGGAGTCAGCGCACTTCCAGTTCCGCATGGAGATTGCCTCAGGGAAGGGCGACCTTCCTGCACTGACAGAAAAGGGCCGTGGACGATATTCCCTAATCATTTATGAGAATCTGTTAAAGTATGCACATGCAGACACGTGGAACAGACAGCTGTTGCATCAATACTGTACTGAGTACAGAGTGGGCATCATAGGTTTCTATCGCTCCACAGAGAACTCCCCTCCTCTTCTCAAACTCCGAGGCCTCCCACTGGTGTTAAGGACCAACCAGGCGCTTTGGGACTGCTGTGTGGTGTCTAGCTCTCCCCTCCTCCACCTGACCAAGCCCGGCACAGATCGCGGGGCCTTACCTGGAGAAGACTGGACTTCCTTCTCCTCCAATCACTCCACATACCAGGCTGTGTTGCATGCACGGGCCAAGGAAGGCGCAGGGGCAGGTAGTGGTGATAATCCAGGGCCTGGCTTCAGTTTAGGCCTCCAAGCTACCGTGGTACAGGACATGGGACTGTATGATGGGGTGAGGAGGGTGCTATTTGGCCAGGGATTGGGCTACTGGCTCCACAGACTCATCCTGGTGGATGCCATCTCCTACCTCACAGACAGGAAGCTTACTTTGGGTCTGGACCGGCACATACTGGTGGATATAGATGACATTTTTGTCGGAAAGGAAGGGACCCGAATGAACGCCAAGGATGTGAAGGTACTGGGGGTGATGGGTGTGTAAGAATGTGAATTGGGGAGCGACAGAGTGGGATAGAGAGAATGAACTCTTGTTGGGTCAGCAGTGTTGGATCAGATTTTTCATTCGGCTATCAACTTCTAAAAACATCAATTAATGATAGTGCAGTGATGAAGATAATGAATGTTTACGAATTGCACGATAAGTCTGCAGCAAAAGATTTAACCAGAGTCTATTTCAAAGGATTTTATTTCGGGCATGAAGCACTGACGATGCACCAATGGGGTTTTTGAGAAAGCTCATGAGTGTGTCTGTGTAATGTCTCTGTGGGTTGTGTATGAAGTGTATATGTGTTGGGGTACAGCAAGAGGGTATTTACCTCAAATGGAGGTTTAGCCAGAAGTAAAGAGGCCATTTAAGGGAACAAAGAAGTGGGGTGAAAGAGAGAACGAGGAGGGGCTAGAGAGAGAAAGAGAGGTAGTGAATGAGCCAGTGAAAAGATGAATGGCACTTATTCCTCTTTTCCCACGTTCCTCCTCTTAGGGAAACTAAAGGAGAGTCAGCCATGCAGCCCGCCTCTCAAGACATCTATTGTTTCAACACACACGCTTGCATGAGCAAACACACACGCGCTCATACAGACAGATGTGCACCTCCACACATGTAGACATACAGAAATACAGTTCGTGCACACACACATACGCATTCAAACACTAATTTCTGTTGTCATGCAGAATTTGTAGGAGACGAAAACATCTCAAGTTTGCTGGAGGGTGGAATAAAAGGCTACTGCACAAGGAATTTTTTTTGAAATCTGTGGTCACATTCTCCCACTGTCTCCTTACTCAGGGCCATTCAAGGGAAACAAATTGTGTTTGGTGGGTTTTCATGTGTGGGAGTGTGCGTGTGTGTGTGTGTGTGTGTGCGCGCGTGTGGAGGACAGGTGAGATTTATGCTGCTCTGCAGTGATGTGCATGAGTTAAGACTTGAGGCATCTGTCCGTCTCGGTGCGGTCACAGGATGTAGGTGATAGGAAAGTGTGCATGTGAGTATGTATATGTGTTCGTGCGTGGGAGTTTTCTGAATCAGTACTTTAGATTAGAATGTCACTTTCTGCCAATGGCTGACACCTGTCCGATCAGACACGTGGAAGAAAAAGAAAAGCCACCTGTCTGTGGCTGAACCTTCGGGAGGAGATGAGAGGAGCAGGGAGGCTGAGAAAACGGGAGTGCAGTGGGTGGTCAAGTAGAGAGGAATTCCACCCTTGAATATAAAAAAGATGCTTGTGTACAAAAAGGATAAAGGAGTACATATTCACACACAGTTTCGCACTCAGCGCACACACACCAGTGCACGTACAGATTCACAAAACGAGCACACAAGCACTCTCAAGTTGGAGTTTTCATTTTAAGTCTGCCTGACTCTTCAGCTTTGTAGCATTAATATACATGAGGAAGAACCAGCACCGTAACAGAGGGATAGGGAGATGTTGATGGAGGAAGCAGTAGAGAGAGGGAGATGGAGAGATAGATAAAGAGAGAGGGGCAGAAAAAGAGAGTGGTGCCATTTGAAACAGTCATCCCACCCCTGCTGTATTTCTACTCTACTTTCTTCTTCAGGATAGTTGGCAGTCACAGAGAGGAAGAACCTGAATTAAAAAAAAAAGAAGGAAAAGATTTGGAGGGAGAGAAGAAGCAAGAGGAAGGCGAAGTATGGCGCCGAGGGAAAGAGCTAGTAGCTAACTTCTCATTTCTGAGAGACAAAATGCAGAGGGGAAATGGGGAAGTGGAGGAGGGTAGGTGGAGGAGCAGGAATATGGTGATTTGTAACAGCCCTCCCCTTGGAGATGTTGTCAGATTACAGTTTGAATAAGGCTTATTTTTACTGACAAGTGAGTATGCATGTGCAAACCATGTATATTCATAATCATTTGCATCAACCAGCTTATTTTACTGTTATCTTCTGTCAGTGTCTTTTATCTTTGTTATGATACAGGGATTGTTTGATTAGTGAATCATGTTAGTTATTTTTCAGAGGGGCTCAGAAATGGAAGTCTTCCCCTTCCAGCAAAATGTCAATGAAAAGCTGTTGAAAAGCTGACTCATATTAGATGACCTCGTGTCAAATATACACATAGCTTAGGGTGAAGGTGACATCTGAAAAGATTTCTCTTCATGTCATCAAAAGGATGAATGCTTGTGGAATTCAGGGAATTATTTAATCATGAAAGCAATATGGTTCTAGAAAGGAAAACTGAAGTTATGCAAGTCTGCCGGGCTCTGATGATTGCTTTATTGAGGAAAAAGAATAAACTATCGGATGTTACATTTTGGCCAGACCAGAATGACAGATGATGACATTGCAGATCAGGTTAATCCCAAAAATTTGATGTCTAGACATATTCAGTTTTTGGTGGGTCCATTAGGACATCTCTGAATGATTTATCTAAATATTCTGAATATCATCCCAGATATTCTAGCTCTGCGAAATTATTTTCTTATATGTAAATAGCAGTTACAAGACACAATAGCACAAAAATTTGGCAAAGAATAATTGAAAAAAAGAATAAATATTACAATTATTACATTAATTATTACAACACTGCATCAAAGTATGTAAAAGGAAGTGTTATCGATCAGTCAAGGCATTTTCAGTGCCAATGTTAGAAATCCCCTCTTACCTCTGTAAAGCCAACATTCAATCTCCTGTTCTCACAGGAGAAATAGAGAGAGGGGGAAGACAGAAAGAGAGAGAGAGGCCAATTAAAATGCCACCCTCCTTCTCTCTGCACTGTTCATTAGACTCACCCCACGAGTTCATCTGGTGACAAACAATACCTACACCCCCTCCTGTCTGTGCGCATAGGCTCACACACCCAGCTGTATTTCCTCTATTAAAATGATTCACAGGGAGGCTCCCCACGGATGACATTTCCCAAAATGAGGGATGATGCCAGTCAAAAACTCCCATCAATGATTCGTATGTGCCGGCGCCTTTGTTATTTAATTGATGCGTGTTGGTTTTCTACTCTCCTCTGCCTTGGCACGGTTCTTAGAGAGGTGTCCAATTCTCATCCTCAGACCGCTCTTTATCACCTCCTTCTTCTGCCTTTCCACCTCCTCTACTCACCTTCCTCCTCACCCCCTTCCCGGCCGAGTCATTGATTGCTATCTCTGGCCTATTTGTATTCCTACCTAAACCTCTCTCTCAACTCACTCTCACTCTTTTCTTTCCCATGGTGCTCCCTGAAGCAGCGTCATCTATGTTGAGAGGACAAACATGCATGTGTACACATGTATTGTATGAGCCAGAACACACTCTCTTTGCACATGCTGCATATTTAGTAATTTTATGGATCTAAAGGAGGGTATAGGGGTTCATATCAACTCTGAACCTTTTTGTGTTATGTGCAAATTCTCCCCTTTGTTATTACGGGCTAAAGTTCGGTCGTTTAATGATGACTGCCGTTATGTCATGCATTTTGCCTCTTTTTTGTTGTCACAGTCCATCCCTTGTACTCCCCGAAAAGGAATAATGAGATTAAAACCTGCTTTTTCAAAGATACAGTTGAGCAATTTTTGCAATTTCCTGACTTTATTTAATTTGGGAAGTCGAATAATTACTATTTTCATGTGACCTAATAAGCCATAAAGTGCAATTTAAGTTTAAGGGCAGAACAGAAAACCTGTCTTAACATTTTATCAAGCTAGAAGTTAGTTATTCTTTATATTACCTCAGTGCACTGCAGAATGTATGACTATAACAGATAATAGGTCAGGTACACTTGAAATGAACTGCAGAAATGTCTAGGCTAGAGTGTTTTTTCATGTGCTGTTGATCGCTTTGGTCTTGCAGTGACCTTGAATTGAAAACAAAACAAAAAAAGAATTAGACAAAATGAGCAAAATTCAGATTTCACTGAAGCTTTTTTGCTAAGCAGTCTGCCATTTACTGTGCAGCCCTACTTAGAGTTAATCTTTAGACCTAATTAAGTATGATGCATATTTGCCACTTAAGTCAATGGAACTGAGCTCATTCTCTATCCTTTTATTACTCTGCCAAATGCTATTACAAAAGTAATGAAGAAAAGACATAAACAGTGGAGAAAAAATTGAAAACCATTGCAGAGACACAAAAAAGGAGAAAAGGAGACTGCTTTTGTTTTTTTTTTTGTTTTTTTGCCACAAAAGGCATACAATTATTTTTTTTTTTTAATTAGTCAGACGATATCATTCATTTAATACATGGCCAAGACTGGCACCTTTGATAAGGCATCTTAGTCATTGCATTTTAATGGTTTTAAAATGACAAAGTTGCAGTTGGAAAGGGAAAAAGAGATGACATATAGGATAGCAGAGGAGAACAGGATATTGCTTCCAGCAGGATGCTTCCTGACATCTGCTCTCATTCGACCCCCTGATCTGGACACGTGAAATTATCACAGTCAGCCCTGCAGGGAAGGAGAAGCTTTACAGTTGCGCTATTACACAGAAAGTAACGCTTTTACATATTGGCATATCAGGGGGTTTCCTTTTTGGGTTTAGTTCAATATACTGTTCAAAAAAGACAGTCACTCGAAAAGAAGCATCTGCCAACAAGAATATTATCTTAACTTTTTTTGTTTAATTAACAATTTTTGTTAGTGTCCTTGTTTTTACCCCAAATTAACTCTGAGAATGTGGCAGTGCGCCATGCATTTTCTTTCACAAAAGGAGGCAGGTTTTGCGGTCACAGCAATCACTGAAACTCAAACTCCTTGAGGGGCTGCCAAGTAGAATTTAGTATATGTATAGCAGTGCCAAAGAAATCACAAGTACCTTGGATCCCTAAATGCAAGTGAATAGATGATTTTGTAAAATGCTCCAAAATGAAAAGCTGCAGTGACTTGAATCTGACAAGCGAGACTGTAAGTGAGACAGAGAAGGGAAGAGTAAGCAAAAGAAAGACTGGCATTAACTGGCAAAGTGCTCTTCCGGCTCATCAAATAGAGATGCCTGACCCAGTTAAATTTGCTGGTCTAGTCTTCATATTACATGCACTGATACACATGCATAGACACAAACACATGCACTCATTGAGATGAACTTTTGTACAAAACTTAAACCTAATTTTCTTGTTCTTCTCAAGCCGCCTTCCAATCTGTTTGCACACAATATTCACACGTGCGAATGAGTTCTTTTATAATTACTTTTGTTATTTGAGATCACCCAACCAGGCTTTAAAAAAAAAAATAAAACAATACAAACAAGCAAAAAAAACCTGCAAATACAAGAATGACAGAATTGGGATATGGAGGAGAGTTGGTTGGTGTAGAGGGTTTGTGAAACGCAGTGAATGCCAGCTGTCCCCATGCCTGTCTCCCATCTGTTTGAACCCCAACATCTAGCTGGCACCTCTTCCAGTTCTTACCACACACTCAGCAAGTACACACACACACACACTCACACACACACACACACACACACACACACACACACAAACACGCACATACACTGTCGCATTCACATACACGGAAACAAACTGGCAATGCTTCTGACACTAGCAGTGTTAGGCAGCTGTGGGACTGGGCACAGAAATGAGGGCTATCGCTAACGGCTAATCCCAGTGTGTGTTTACCTTCATCACTAGGATTGTCAAGATCTCTCACATGCTACATAGTTCCACCTCCTGCTAATCCAAATCCCCCGTCTTTTTTTATGAAGTATCTCCTATGGCCCATTTTAAAACTGTCTTCAGCTTTGAGCTCAGTATCCCCTGGACAGATTGGTTCCGTATTGCTTAGAGCTCCCCATTTTGTCATACGTCTCTGTCCCAGATGTCCGTTTCTTTTTTATTGCTGGGTGTAGTCTTTAGCCACAGTTCTTCCTCCCCATGATGATCCACAGTGGTGCTCTCTTTGCTCAGGCTTCGAGTTTGAAAATGGTAAACTGCCACAATTTACCCTGCATGGCATTAGCTCTGTGATTCACTTAGGTGTGAACATAACATCCTGTTACCATTTCTGCGGTTGCGGTATCCTGATGTGGTTATGGTATTAATATTTTTCCTATAATTCACAGGTATACTGACCCTTTATTGCCTGTAACACAAAACCAGAAAACTAACCTTAAACCTGCTTTCTGGAGAACCTCTGAATAGGACACATACACTGAGTAGCCAAAATAAAATGTTGATACCATATTTCCATGCTGGCCAGCTTTTTAATCGCCTTCAAGCGTGGCCAGTTAGAACAGGTATAAACAGTTTTGATTCCCAACGTGTTACAGTGAAGCTCAGAAGGAAACAATACGTACTCATAAGATAACTGTTACGATAATGCTGAAAGCATGTTTCTATAGCCTCTATAAGAAAAGATATAGCATGGTAAAGAAAACATGCTCAAAGTAGGACAAGGTCGCACAAAATTCAAAACTGAGTGACACAGACGTGATAAGCTACATCTACAATTTTTTAAAACATTTCCAAGTTAAGTCACTATTTAGAACCAAATCTCTGGAGGAACATTACATCAAAGGTACAGAGTTTGAAACTGTAAAGTAATTAAAGTGTCAAGAAAAAAAAAATCACCACTTGTCAGTAGTATCCTCTTCATTGCCCTCCGCAGCTTATAGTTGTCCCTAAAACTGAATTGGAACCAGTAAACTGTAAAGTGTATAAAATATAGCCTATTACATAACACATATTTTGAACCGTTGGAAAACCAGTATGCACAAAACTGAAACTTTCTTATGAAAGCTGATCCATCACAATAAGCAATTTAGTGCCTGTAAAAGTTTCATAATCAGTGCAGTGGTTGCACACAGGGAATATTTTTAAAACTCTCTTCGGTGAGATTTGTGAGTTTGGTGAAAGAAAGTTCACATTTTGTCATTCAAAACATTATTTTTTTCTTTTTGATGGACTGATTTTGAATTTCCTAAAAACATGACTATTTCAGCAAGTACCTTCCCAGGAGTTCTCAGATGACAGAATTCCTATAAATGCAGCAAAAAAGAAAGTTTTAAAAATGGTTCTTTGCTCATAATGGCATTGCCAGTCGGAAACAGAGATGATAAAATGTTGACTTTGGTAGTAGGAAGGCTAAAAAATCTAAAAGCAGATGTGTGGTCTCCCAAAATTCTTCTGCTGTTTTCTACTGTGGATTTTAGGTAGCAGAATACAAATGAAGTGTTTAAGCTAATATACAGCACACTTGGACACACACCTATGCCGACTCTCACCCATACCAGCATACGTTACGCATTTCGACCCAGTGTACTGTGTTTATATTGAGTTACAATGTAAAGCACTCAGCTACAAACTTAATTTAGCTCTTAAGTCTTTTATCCACAGATTCTCTTTTGTATGGATAGGCAAATCTGCATTCTGTGTGTGTGTGTGTGTGTGTGTGTGTGTGTGGGGTTGTGTGTGTGTGTGTGTGTATGTGTGTGTGTGTGTATGTGCCTTTGTGTAAAAGATGTAGAGGATGTCATAACAGAGGAGACAGGGGATCAGATTAGGAAGCTGTGCACATCTGTCAGCATGCAGCCATCTTCACACCATTAGATTAGAGATAATGAAGACACTTTGTGCATGTGTCTGTATATTTGTTAGTTTGGGAGACACACACACGGGAGGAGAAAAGGTGAAAATAGAGAGAGGGAGACTGTCTGGGATCCTTGCTCTAACATCAGTTGGTCAGGTCTCGTAAATCAAGGAGGGTTCCAAGGGAGCGATTAAAGGCAGCGTGACAAAGACTGGTTATAGAGACGTGGCGTGTAGCCCAATAGAAAGACCCAGCAGATTGAGATATACAGAGATGATATACATGTTATAAATTAAAAAAAATATTTGTCTGGGAGCAAACTGTGAAAAGTGCAACAATTGCAATAAGATGGGGTAGGAGAGTGCAAGGGAAAGAGTTGAGGGGGGAGAGTGATCGTTCCTCTATGCTGCTTCAGCCTTCCTTTCAAATTAGAACAGCCCCGTCTCCTGAGAATGTGACATTTTCACGGAGCAAGCAAGGGAGTGATGAAGGTTTGGGGGGGTGGGGGTGGGGGGGTGGGGTGGGGGTGGTAGGCAGCTGCAGGTTCTCAGAAGCGGGAAGATGGAAGTGTATAGGGCGAATCAGAAAGAGAGGAGGCAGCGACAGAGAAGGGGGCTGGGGGTATAGGCTTTTACTGCTAGGGTGGAGAGAATGATCAGAAGGGAGGAGGGTGTGTGCGTGTGTGTGTGTGTGTGTGAGTGTGTGTGTGTGGGAGGGGTAAGGGGGTGGGGGGTTATTAGTCCACCCTCCAGAGGCTACTAATGCACTGACCTTCATTAACTCGCATTACTGTCGGTGTGTGTGACTGTGTGTGCGACTGTGGAACTCTCTTTAGTTAACACTCATTACAGAGTCTTTGTTTAAAGGCCAGTAAACTAATGGAGTCATCAAAAAAGTGGAGAAAATCCTTATTCAAGTACCGAAACCAGAGACTGAGGTAACTTTAAGGACGGGAACAGCAGCTGGGACACTTTTGCCCGCAGAAAAAATGATGTAGCACACTGTAATAATAGCATGTTGGTAACCGTTGCCATTGCCAAGCCATAGGATAAGCACTGATGAGTACGTATAGCGAACATGATAGTTGTCAGCGTTTACTTAAATATACAACAGAGATAAACATAAATATAAATAATGCAATATGTATATGATATATGTAAAGATATCCAACAAAGGCCTGAATCAAAAACATCAGGTGCTAGGGAGAGATCCTGATGAACCTGATATACTGTGCTCTCTGCATAGTCGAAGGGGTTGAATGCGACTCTGTCAGTAATGTTTATTCTATCTATCTCTCTATCTATCTCTCTATCTATGTATCTATCTATCTATCTATCTATCTATCTATCTATCTATCTATCTATCTATCTATCTCTCTATCTATCTATCTATCTATCTATCTATCTGTCTGTCTGTCTGTCTATCTATCTATCTATCTATCTATCTATCTATCTATCTATCTATCTATCTATCTATCTATCTATCCGTCTACAGGCTCTCCTTGATATTCAGAAACAGCTGCGTTCTCAGATCTCCAACTTTACCTTCAATCTCGGCTTCTCCGGGAAGTTCTACCACACAGGTGTGTTCTGTTTATATTCTTTCCATCCTTGGTTTCCATCCTAATATACTTACCTTGCTTCATTATTATTGTAGAAACTCAAAATGTAATTTGTCCAAATTGCAGAGGGTAAAGTTTTGAATATTTTTTTTTTTAAATAAGAGTGTGTTTCAAACTAAGTATACCATTTACAATAGTTTTATGTAAAAAGCTACATGTGTCTTACATTTTGCTTTCACTTTTGACACAAAAACATTTTCTCTCAAAGGTCTTGTATAGATCTTGTAGGGCTTTGTACAGACAAGCAAATGTTTCTAAATGGAAACATTCACAGTAACATTTGTCAGCACTTAGCACAACCCTTCATCTGAAAAATAAACAGTTATGCCATCAATTTACATGATATTATAAATAACATGATATCAAATTATCTTTACCATTTATATAAAGATGCGACTCAGTGTTGTTGGTCTGAATCAACCAGAGTAGTTAATTATTGTTAACTGTGTAGTTGTAATAGCAATATTGTGTCATATGATATACTTACTGACACATGGTGGCTTGTACAATAAGCAATTAGACAAAACCTACTATTTCACAGTGTGATATGAAACAATTATGTTAACACTGATGATTTCTGTTGTGCATCTAAACATACAGTACATAGTGCAGAAGTATTTGTCAATTCACTATTTATTCCCTTTAGTTAGAAAAATAAATACATTTAATTGAGAAGTTATGTATGCATGAAAAAAACGTGTTTGCCAAAATATAATCAAGACCAAAAAGGATTTAATTTAGATATGATTATTGTGGTAAATCCAATGTATTTATTTATAGTAGTAAATATATATTTCAGTTAATTACATTTGTAATGTTACAGTGCCACAATAAACAAATTGCGATATGAAACAAATTTCCAAATATTATTTATCATAGAAAAGATGAATTTGCAGTACAGTGGTCTTAGTGAGAGTTATCAGTCCCACATGGTTGTAAAGCTTATAGTGTTTATATGTGATAAGTTATCCTGTTCATTGTAAAAAATATTTATATTGGCATATTTGTGAGGGCATGACATACTGCTGTACATTCTAAGCTCTTTTGTGGTTCCAAGGACAGCTTATATTGATTTTCTAGGTAAAGTGCGTAAATCCGCATCAAAACAACACAGAGGTAGGAAAAGAAAATAGAGTTGAGAATGAACATGATTATAATTAGAGGAAATTTGATATAGAATGGAACATATTATCATCTGTTACTGCGAAGGCATCACTTATCATCACCATGTCATCAGACCTCCGCCATATTTAGCAACATGACCTTAAGACAACCAGTTTGCTTGATAATATAATCTAACCTAACATCCTTCAGAAGATGTGTATAGCAAACATTTTGATGTTCTGTGAACCTAAATGAAGCAGAAAGTTGTACATGTTTTGTTCTTTGTCCTTTTATCCTTGTGCACGTGTGTTTTTATGCTTACAGGCACAGCAGAGGAGGATGAGGGAGACGATTTACTGTTAAAGTATGTGGACGAGTTCTGGTGGTTCCCCCACATGTGGAGCCACATGCAGCCTCACCTCTTTCACAATGAGTCCTCACTGCTGGAGCAGATGGTCCTCAACAAGGAGTTCGCTTTGGTGAGATGGATGTGCAAGCACACACACAAACATGTTTCCTGCAGCTGTCTGTTTAGTTGTTGCCTTCTTCTTGGGTGTACTTTTAATCATCCTTGCCTCCTATGATTGCATTTTCTTCAAGGACGTCTGTGGCTGTTTTTGACTCTAATTCTTATTTCTTTGCTACAGCAGATTAAAGACACGACGCTCATGTGAATTCAGGGACTGGGAATTCACATCCTGTGTCTTACATTTTTTTAGGTTTTTGTTGAAAATGTGTTATACTTTACATGTTTTGCAGATGTGTTCAATATAAACATGCCCCTATTATGATGATTAGAAAAAAAAATGTGGGAGAAATTACACTTTCTGCTGAACATACAGTGGGATCCAATAGTGTGAGGCTTAAATGGGAAAGTGGTATCAGATGTTTGAATATGAAAAAAAATGTATTAGGGGCAAGTTTGGATCAAGAATGCAGCAGGAAAATAGCTTTACATCACAATCTGTTTTATGTGACTGATAAATGTAGATTATAATAAATGTTTACAGACAGACAAGCTTCTACAAGCTCAGTTGTTACTATCAGCATACGAGAGAGTTGTATGTCTAATTTGTTGTTTATTTCTAATATAGCTGGTTCGACATATGTATACAGTGCAATATATTGGCCTGCTTTCCTTTTGTTTTCTCTTGCCTCTTTAGGTAATGTTAGTAGTGCATGTAACCCTATGTGGGCTGCACACCTTCAGCTGTATGACATTTGACTAATGAAACAGCATCATTCACACTTCTTTCAGAAAAAAAATCCAGTAAGAAGGATTTTACAAATTGTGCTGTCATTTTATTCATTCTCTAAAACGAAACAAACAAAGAAAAATATGCCAACTGGGAATGATGCACTTGGGCACACATGAGCCCTTTTTAATCTGACGCCCGTAAGGTCAAGCGCTTTTATTGCTCTGCTCTGCTTGGTTTTGTTGTGCTTTGCTGGCATGTATGTGTGTGTGAGGGGGCTGGTTCATGTTGTTGAAGGTGAACGTGATCATTAAGTGTGATCCCTAACCTCTATTGTACACACACATACATATGCCACTCCCTCATCCCCTGGCCGCTGATGCTTCGCTTTGACAGTGTGTGTAGGTGTGTGACAGAGCCAAGGACAACACCATCAGTCTGCAAGATGTACCCAGCGACCATCCATCCTCACGCTCACAAACATACACATGCTCACACGAACCATATATTTTTTTAATTTCCAAGCCGAAGGCCGGCATCGCAACAAACATAATACAAACCACGTGCTTCTTCTACAAGGTCAGACTGCTGGGCTCTATGGGTTTATGTGCTATCATGTCCTTTGCCAGAGCTGTAAATGTACTATATCTTTTGTGTTTATGTATATAACCCTCATGCACATGTGACTCTTTATGTGTATGTCCTCCCCCTGTAGGAGCACAACATCCCAGTGGACATGGGTTACGCTGTGGCCCCTCACCACTCAGGGGTCTACCCGGTACACCTGCAGCTGTACGAGGCTTGGAGACGCGTGTGGAACATCCGGGTCACCAGCACCGAGGAGTACCCCCACCTCAAGCCTGCCCGCTATCGCAAGGGCTTCATCCACAGCAACATCATGGTGAGGAGACAGTGATTTTTCCTTCTATTTCATCTTCTATAGCGCTAGAGGTGATATTCATTAAGCTTGTTGTTCCGCAGCTGTTTGTTTTGTTTATCCCTAAATACAAGTCAGTGTTAGTGCTGTATTGAGACACATTTTATAAAGTATGTTGGCCTGGCAGACAGAGGAGAGTTTGACTGTATGTGTTATCTGACAAAAAGAGGTAAGTCAGGTTGGTTATCATGTGTGTTTAATTACATGTGTTATTGTCATCGATCTCCAGAGGTCATAAATCAAACAAACACTCAAAGCACATAACATAGTGTCCTTGCCCGCCAGAAGGAAAAATGATTTGTTTCATCTGACTGTAATTAAAACACTATATTATAAAATGTCAGAGGAACAAAAATAAAAGCAAACTTAAATGTAGAACCGTTTAGCCGCAAGAGTCTGTTTGGATATTTTGCTTCATTTCTGTTCTTTTAACTTATATATATATATATATATATATATATATATATATATATATATATATATATGTATATATATATCTGTTGTTTCTTCCTGCAAATAAGTATTTTCTGAATAATAACTGTGTGCCGATTGTTTTTTGCAGCCTTAAAAAGAAAAAAAAAATTAATTAGGCTGTGCTTGGTCGGTAACCTCTGTGTTTGTGTACACGTATGTATGTGGGTGTGTAATATAAATGCTTTGACCTCGTCTCATGGCAGCATGCTCAGCTGCACATTGATTCAATATTTAATGGCTCCCAATGTGGGTGAAGGGGTGAGCTTTTCTGTGTGCATGCATTTGTGCATTTGTATATTTGTATATGTGCAGGGTATGTATTACAGAATAAGGATCTAATAAGGATCTAACGAGAGCATTTTTACACATAAATGCTTCAATAGATGATTCATCAGTTATTGTTTGAGACAGCAATAGAATAAATCTCTTGTCACCACTTTCACCAAAGCAAGTTGCCTTCATCCCTCCCTCTGTCTGTCCTCCTCCTTTTCATTCACTTGTCAGTCAGGCTTTTTGTCAGTTTGCACAACTACACCCTTTTTGACAAAAGAACCAATCACATCTGACACCAAAATTACCAGACCATGTCGATCTGCTGTATTTGGGTCTTGAACAAATAATTTGCACAGACAGCTATGTCAACTTCCTAATCAGTCCCTAGAAGTCTGCTTTTATTTCTTGTCATTTTGTCAAAGAGTCATAAAGGACAGCCACTTGATCCAGCTTCCTTTCAGTACAATACCAAGCTGACAGTTTGACAGGCTATAATGGAACATTATACATTATTAGTACTGAGATGCATCAGTGAATTGTTGAATTACATAACAAGCCATTGACCAAAAACACATATTTAACACTTTGCAACATTATATATCTCAAAGAAAGACAAGCAGCAGAAGAAAAAAAACTAAAAAACTTATTTTACATCAGGAGACTGAAATGAAATTAAAGGCCCAGAAATAATACTGTCCAGCTCATCAACGACCCCAGAAATGAATACAGCTGTTCTCTGAACACTGTTTTTGAAGCTTTTTTTCCTATTGTCTTTCAAATAAAACTATTGATACGTTTTTATTGGTTGGAATGAACTTCCTTTCAATTATTTCAGTTGGGAAATTGAACCAAAATAACACTGTTTGGGGAGCAAGGACACATGCAAGTCAGATTTATTGTTGAAAGCTGGTGGTCACGTAGACTGAGCCTTCCTCAGCTGAAATGCCCCTGTCTCTCACGTCTGTCAGGAAATTGAAGGGACTTGTGATGACTTGTTGATCAGGCTGCTTATTATAAAGTCAGACTCCGGAGTGAGGGACGATAAACACAGCTCGTTCCGCCGCTCGAAGGCAGAGTCTGTCCAGAGAGACCACCCTGCTCTGGCGCATCTATTTAGCTCAGACGTCTGCCAAAGGAATCACATGTAGCACAGCTGAGTACAGTCGGCTGTTTTTTAATTCTCTGTGTCAAATGTTATGATAAAATTACACGTGAGAGCTGAGTGTGTACCTGAGGTATATGAATTAGAATTATCTGCCACTGGTAGTCTCAGGCATTCAGTATATGCTGCCTTCCCATCCACCTCCCAAATCTGTAACCAACAGTTTATCATGGAACTTTTGATCATATCACATGATCTTCATCAAGATATTGACTTCTCTCAGTTGCATGGATCTGTAGATATTAAAATTTTCATTCTTGTTATTACTTAAGTAATATTTATCCTCATCAACAAATTATATCATGTCATATAATTAAAAGTTCCAGAACAGCCAATTAATTAACCTTGAGGTGAAATTATTTCATCAACAGCATTTTCTAGAATGAACTTTGAAAGTTGTTTTTTTTAAGGCAACATGGCCACAAAGTCCCCAGTGTTCAAAATAAAAGAAATTTGAAATTGCAATTCCATAGCAACTAGGCAATCACCAGTGATCAACAGCTATACAACAGCTTCCAAATGGACCTTTAGGTCACATCGTTCTTTCGAATTCTATTTACAAAACTGTAGACATACACAAATATGTATTAGTAGCCGTTATTAAGTATTTACAAATAAGGAGCAATGTGAAAGCAGCACAGGAAAATTGAGAAAGACCCATCTCTTGCTCCAAGACGTTGCATGCTGCACTGATCAAATATCAAAGGGAGGCTTGGAAAAAGAAAAAAACAAACTCAAAACTTAGCTCATGGAACAATTTTCTGAGAGGCAGTTTGTGTGATGTGTTGTGTGTCTGTTTGTGTGTGCACCTCAGTCCATGCTCAATTTGAATTTAAAATCACTGCCCTATAAACAGGCTGGTGCTTTTAAGATTCTGATTATTCATCTAGTCTCCCAGCCTCTCGTAAAGTTACACTGGGACATCATTCACATCTTTACCGTTTACTTTACCTCTCTGCTTTTTTTCTGCTTCTAATTTATCTTCCAATTTCTGTCTATTAATCTCTTTTTCCTCTGCCTCTCACTCCATCTTTGTTTGCTCAGAGGAGGACAGGAAGTTGTCTTAAGGCTGTAAAATTGGGGCTTGTGTGTCTCTGTCAGCAGATTGAGACCCACCCCACCGGACCCACAGCATCAGAACAAATCAGACTGAGATATGGGATCGTGCTGCATGTGTTTGTGTGATTGTGTGTGGGCTTGTTTCACTTTGTTTGTGGGGAGCAGGCTTTAAAAAAAAAAAAAGGCCTGCTATACTTGTGGGGTCAAACAGCTTTATTGCGGGGAACAAAAATTTGGACCCCACAAGTATTAAATGGCTGTTTGAGGTTGAGATGTGTTTTAGGGTTGGGGTTTGGCATTCAGTTAGGAAGGAGCGAAGGGGCTAGGGAATGTATTATATCAGTGATGGGTCCCCACAAAGATATGTGTACAAGGATTTGTGTATGTGTGTGTGTGTGTGTGTGTGTGTGTGTGTGTGTGTGTGTGTGTATTTCTACAGTATATCAATTTGAGCTATAGCTCTGTGGATAATTGGTTTGGTGAAATAGTGCTGAGTGTCTGTGGCTCTGGTGGCCTTCTCTGTCCCTCTCCCTCTCTCTCTTTCTATCTCTCTCACTCTCTCTGTCTCTCTCTCTCTCTCTTTCTCTCGCTGTCTTTCTGTCTCTCTCTCGTCTGTGTGAGTGTGAACGAGTCTGGAGTGTTTTATAGATAAACCAATATCTATGCTTCCAGCCTTTACTCTATTTCACACAGAGAAGTGCTCCACAAGGACTTCACCAATAAAGACTTTGTCTCTCCTCTTCTCTTCTCTTCTCTTCTCTTCTCTTCTCTTCTCTTCTCTTCTCTTCTCTTCTCTTCTCTTCTCTTCTCTTCTCTTCATTTAATGACCTAATGAAAGGTTATTAATTCACCAGCTATTAAACACTAGTACCCTACTAGTCTTTCATTGATGTTTATATGTTTTAGGTTAGATAATTTTAATTTTTTTAAGTAAAAGCATAAAGCAATTGAAATATATATTTACATTGTCCTAAAGACTTTTTGAATTGTTTGGCACATGCTATATTGCAGTTAAGGTAAACCATAAAGACTCCCTGATAATTACAACATGCTGTCACTTATCCAAACCTGACATTGTTAGATTTACTTGCAGCGATAACGAGATTCTGAGAAATTGACACCTGCTACCCCGCTTTTGTAACTCTAGGCAAAGACCATGCAACTCACACAAAAAGCGTTGCAATGTACTTTTGGTACTTTCGTGACTAAAGGTGCACATTGAACCTGTTTGAGGTGGGATTAAAAGTAATCCATTATCAACTCCTCCCTCTTCAGTAAACAGTGAGTCACCAAAATACCAAGCAGGTTTAGGCGAGGGAGAAAAAACATTAACAGTGCTCCAGGAAGATTTAACTTCACCAGCGCTAATCAATGTGTTGCGGTATGCACTTGCATGAAAATAAGGTCTCTGCTTCTATAGTGATGCAATCTCTGCTGGACAGAACCTCATAGCTTGAGCACACTGGAGGCAGTAAATGGCGTGTCCTTTGACAAACCTAATTTTATTCTTGCAGCTCTTTTTCACAGCAGACATGTTGACCAGTCATTACAGGAAAAGCGCAGGTGGAACTAATGACACTTAATGCATAAGTGTACCACTCAGTTGTGTCAGTGAGCCAGCAGGTTACAATAGCAGAGCCCTGGAACTGGAACACCCAAATGGAACAGAGCCATCATTTACTGTATGATATTAATTACACCTGTGCTTTTTATCCTGCGACAATTCAAAATTCCAGCTGTGGAAAAGGTCTGTTGAACTCTGCAAGGATGCCACCTGTACCATCTGCATAATTGGCACCAATGCTCCTCCATAGCAACAGGAAACTTTACCATATGCTGAACAGCACGACACATCAGAATATGGCCCTGACTTGCTCTACTGCCTACCTCTAATTTTAAGAAACAGCTGTGTAGAGAAGATTGACTTGACATGTACATTTCATCTATACATCTGTCATCTTTTATGCTGCTAGCCTAATTATTTTGGTTATTTTAAGTCTTCTTTGTAGCTGGTTTGTCTGTACTTAGACTTTGAAATAGGTGAGTGATTAGGACTTTGAAAAATCCCACATGGATCCAGTTGCTTTAGTTTCCTTTTCAATTTAAAATCATCACGTCAAGGCTATTTCGTATGCTACCTAAATGGAAACTCCACTGATATACACATAGACGTCGCTCTACAGGTCTACAGGTCTCTGGGTGAAGTCTGTTAATAAGGCCATAGCAGTACAATACGAAATAAGTGATGGGTCTTAGAGAACAACTGATTCTCATTTTTTACATTGACAGCTCTTTTGTTTTAGAAATTAGTACCTGCTGATCATACTTTGCTTGGCTGACTGTTGCTGTAAGCTATTTGTTCATTTGTAATTACTGTGTAAACTGAAGATATTAAGATATTAACAACTCCCCCCTATGTCTCTATGTGTGTCTATGTGTGTAGGTGCTGCCTCGTCAGACATGTGGCTTGTTTACTCACACCATCTACTATAAGGAATACCCTGGTGGTCCTAAAGAACTGGACAAAAGCATCCATGGGGGAGAGCTGTTTCTTACTGTGCTACTCAACCCAGTGAGTCAGAGAAACCACGTCGCTAATCAAACACACTCTCTTACAGATGCAAATGGTTATAAACGGTGAGAAAGAGGGTGGATGTTTATTTGCTATTTTGATTTTTTTACCAACTGGGTTTCCCACTCTCTCTCTCTCTTGTCTCTCTCTCTGCAAAGGTAACTTCCTCTCTGTCTGGTTCATTCTTCTTCATATTTCTGTGTCTCTGTGTGTGTGTGTGTGTGTGTGTGTGTGTGTGTGTGTGTGTGTGTGTGTGTGTGTGTGTGTGTGTGTGTGTGTGTGTGTATGTGTGTGTGTGTGTATGTGTGTGTGTCTTTTCCTGTCAGGGCCTGCTTCTCACTGTGGAGCTGTGTTCATCTCTCTACTTTAAATTAGGTCTCACCACAGGGGGGTTGCTGTCACATACACACACATACACACATCCTCCCCATTGCATTACCCCTGCTGTGGTTGTCAGCTCAACTCGATGAATTAAGGAACAGAATTAGGTTTTGGTGGCAGTTAAGATGCTCATCCATGTGCACGTTGCTCACAAGTGCATGCAAGCCCACTGTTAAAGTTAGCCATAGAAATTGACAGGAATTATCCCCAAACAATCTCTCTCAGTCAAACCTCACACGTGCACATGCACAAATACAAAAAAAGATGCTCACGGAGAAGCAGTAGGAAGTGTTGAAGTGTCAGGTAGGGGAGTAGCTAAACCAGATGAGCTGTCAGAATTCAGGGAACATCACAGAGTCAGGTGCAGCTCTGCACAACAACCCAATCTAGCCCTTCCTTCTATCTCTGCACCGCTTTGTCTCTGTCTATCTTTCTTTTAATATTCTCTGGTATTTCTTTCTTATTTTCTTTCATTGTTTTAGTCTCTTTTTCCTGACATCTTTCTTTTGTATCTTTCATTTCTTTCTTTGATTGATTGATTAATTCTTTGCTACTTTCTTTGTGTCCCTCCTTGTTTTTGGGTCTTTATTTTGTCTTCCATTCATTACTGTTGTATTTATTTGGACGTTTTTTGTCTCTCATCCATTTCTCTTCTGTGTTTCTGAATGTCAGTGTATCCCTGTTTCTTTCTTTGAGCACAATGTTTTTATGATTTTAAAATGAAAGCAACATGTGACATTTGCATCAAAATACAATATATGTTTGTTGTACTATTCACGAATGACAGTTGGTATAACAAAATAGGAATGGTTTATATTCAGTTCAAAATAACTCTCATAATTGCTTGATTTTGCTGTTATAACTCCTCTGCATTAGGGAGCACAAAGGGGTCACTGATGCAACAGAGTCATGTGTTTTTATAGTTCCCCTAGCTGAAACAATGGTTCTCTAATAACAAGCAAATAACTAGGTGGTTGGCATGGGGTAAAATTTAGAGAGAGCATAATTTCCTGTTTAATGGGTGGAGTAAATTTCTGGGCTGAATTGCTTCTGAATTGTATGAATACAATAAATCATTTGGGAGAGTGTAACAGACGAATAGTAACCTGTGCATATAAAAATGCTACTCACAGCCAAATTTAATACGCTCCACTGAATAAATAGTGAGCGGCACTAATAATTATGAGGTCTTTTGCAATTAAATCTCAGAAGCAGGAAGCATGAACGGCACAAACAACAGGACTCAAGCCTAACAAACATACATGTTTTTAGGAAGACCAGCAGCTTTATATTTGAGCTTTGGGTTAAAGAGAACAGAAATAAAGACTTCCAGAGCTGCCCTATAAAAATGAAATGCCAGGGTTCAATTTATATTACTTGATGTTATTTTTTTATATAAAAGTAGGTAAACAATGCCAGAATCCTTATAGGCCTGGGAGAATGCAGCCTTTAAAAATGATTGACATGGCCAGTTTGAATATATAATCATGAAATCGCAAATATATAAAATTTACATTAACCTACCTCCCCATTTAAAAGTTTCCCAGTACAAATAATCACACAGTGCACACAAGCCTTTTGCTTCCTAAATTTACCTGAAAGGACATAGAAGATGGCTGGACTTAGTGCCTCCCTAGTAAACATTCCTGCTCCATAAACTCAAGACAACCCTATGTTATTAATTCTGCCTTTGCCTGATGGTCCTAAAACTTCTTTGGAGATATTTTTCATTTCTGTTTTGAGATTTCATTTCTATTTATAGACAGAGGAGTCAGAGACCAAATTCTGACCAAGTAAATACCACTGGAGAATAATAAGCATTATTGCAAAACATCTATGTAATCTTCATATATAAAGTTGGAATATTTAAACCTCGGCTAGCCGTTGCAACTGGTGGGACTTAATTTAAAGGTCCAATCCTAATGTATTAAGGAAGCCAGCACATTCATTGTGTTGTGGTCCCTCTTTCTCACATAATGCCCCAACAGACACAGGAAAACAGGACTGATGAAGATGATAGTAATAATGGTCCTGGTAAGGTCAACAATTATCTGAAATGTTATGGTTTTAAGTGCAACTATCATAACGTAAAGTATAGTAATGTTTATTATAATTGAAAATGTATAATGCCATAATAGCATGATATAAATATGATAAACTGTGTTTTTAACACAATTTTAACTGTGCTATAACTATGTAATAAAATGCAGTTAAAACATGAACAAAATTAGGAACATAAGAAAAATTGAACAGTATTACCTATATTCATTGAAAACATGACAAAATGGGAAGAAAAAAAATTGTGGAAAAACATTGCTCTGTAGTAATGATATTAATGGTCAGTTTTCTAACAGTTTTCTGGGCCCCAGTAGAAGCAGTATGTTCTGTGTGTGTGTTTGTTAATACCTCACAACATTTTATTAATATTATATCTGGATTCTTTACACCTAAAAGTATCTCAGACAGTGTGAGAGAGGCCAGTATTCAGGTGTGTATGTGTGTGTGTGTGTGTGTGTGTGTGTGTGTGTGTGTGTATTTGCTGAGTGTGTGGTAAGAACTGGAAGAGGTGCTTTTGGAGGGATGATTCCGTGTGTGTGCTTTTACTTCTATCTTTGAGTTTTAGACCTTACAGAGTCAGGATATTTCGGGAGTGTGAGGACTCTTGGTCAGGACCCTTTTGTGTCCATCTTTTGCAAGTCAGCCATCAAAATTCTGTCCTGTAAATCCCTGAATCATTTTTTCTGACACATATGAACTGTATTTCGTGAAGCCTTTGATTGTTTACTTCAAAATTCACTGAACCTCATAAAAACTAAACTTGGAACTTTCAAGCAGTCCAGTCCAGCACATGTTTAAGGAGACATTCAAAGGCTCTAGCAAATAAGTCAAATGTAAAAATAATCTCTATCTTCTTCTGACCTTTTTATTTCTTTTATCCTTGTTTCTCTCTCTCTCTCTCTTTCCATATACATTTATTTGATTTGATTTGATTTGATTTGATTTGATTTGATTTGATTTGATTTCATTTTATTTTAACAAAAAGATAACCAGAGAGACTGATTCTCCCAGTATGCAGTCTGTTAAACAGTCACCCTGTAGTCTGAAAACCTGCTTGGGGCTATAATTCATTCATGCTGTGGAAGAGTTAAAAAAAAACATGCGTAAATGCATCATTAAAATCCCAGCTCCTACCTGCAGAGGCAGTGCTGCGTATGAATTTTAACACTTAAAAACCTGCAGGTCAACTCTAGGCTGTAACTTAAACAAATTCGAAATTTAATGCATGATCAGCAATGAACCTTCAAAATGTCCCCTTTGGCTCACCAGCTTGGATAGGTATGCAAGAAACACACACACACACAAACACACAGAGTAATATATATTACATAATGGTTTGAAATTCTTCTTGAAAGCCAGAAACACACAGAGGCTAATTGCTTTTTTTTCCCTCTGTTTCTTCTATCTTTTGTCCTTTTTTTCTCAATCCATCCCTTTCTTAATCAGTGTAATAAAAGAGGAAGCGCTCCTCTTGTTCTATCTCTTAATGAAGAGGCCTATTAAAGACAAAAGCATTTCTAAACACTAAATGAGAGCTATCTGCCATGAAATACATCCATACACACACATACACCAACACATACATACAGAAGAATAATTCATTTTCGCTTCTCTCGTTATGCTTCCATTTGCAGATGCACAAGCTTTCATTAGTGTGTGCACTTTGTGTGTGTAATCAATAATGTTCTGTAGCTCACTGCTTTAGTCCCTCTGGGATTTTCCATTGTTTGATGATCTGTACACTGGTACCATTGTCACTTCTCATTCAGTAACATTAAGTCCCTGTGGTGGCAGTTAACCACTGACAACAACCAACATGCTGGATGTCTGTGTGGTGCATGTGCACGTACAGGAGGCATGTGCATGAATGTGTGCATCTGTCTGAGTGTTTGGATACTTTTGCATCATTCTGGGCTGCATCAGCAATCATTGAGCTTCCCATCTCATATAAGCTCAACAATCGATTGGACAACCTAGACTTTGCAAACAGCCAATAGGGCACAAGTTATTCCCCAATAAATGGCCTGAGAGATGGGGGGGGGGGGTTGAGAAGGTGGCAGACAGATTGAGATTTAATTTTCAGGTCACGACATCTTGTTTCACTTGAGAATCTAGACACATACAGATAGGAAGAGATGCACATACAGCCTCGCACTCAGAGATACACATAAACACAAACCGGTCCAGAGTATCTGCGTATGTCTGCATGTATATATTTGTACAAATGTCTGTCTAGCTGACATAAGCAGAGCTGTAGACATATATTGGGGATGACGTTTAGCGCTTAGCTCTGCCACTAAGCTTATTAGCCAAACTCCAAATATCAGCAGAAAATCTCCCTCCTTCCTACCTCTCTGTTTTACCCAGTGCGCACCCTCACTTCCCTCACCCTTCCTCTCCTGTCCAGGAGTCAGGTGGCCTTCTATCTTTTAACCTCACACATGTGAAAATTTCCTCCCTTCTGTTTGTCTGGTCGCTACTCCCCCCTCCCTTTCTCTGTAAGTCCTGTTGATTGCTACTGAAGGCTCTGGCAGCTCATCAACACATACAGGCTCTCGAGCAAACACACCCACTCTCAGTCTCTCACACACACACACACACACACACACAAACACACGCACGCACACACACACACATACTCACAAAATAAGCTGCAATCCAAACAGTAAGAGAAATTGAGAGTGAGAGTAAAGCTGTGAAAGACGGCAGAAAGTACAAGGCTGGTAGATGCTACCGGAGCAAGTAAAAATAAATTGAATCAAAATGTATTGATGTGCAGCTGATTAGACAGAGACAGTGAGATGGACTGTGAGAAAAAAATAAAGAAAAGAGCCACTGCTTCTTTTTAGTAGCAATAACAATTCAATCAAGGTGAAATGTATGTGGAACTAAGTGATCTGTAATGGGAAACAGGCTGCTACGGGTACACATTGAAGGAGAGAGAAAGCAGCACAGAGGGCAGGGCAGACAGGGAGTGAGAGAGTGGAGAGGGCTATAGATAGATAGATAGATAGATAGATGGATAGATAGATAGATCAAGAATAATTTCTTAGAAGAAGAATTCCTTAGAAATAAAGGGTTCTTCAGGCTGTGTTCCAAAGCCATACTACTTTCTAATTCTGCACACTATAGTGTGAACCACACACTAATCATCATGGTTTACTCTTTCAGCACTTAGCCTATAAATTAATCAACATGCTAAACTGTTATTCTAACAGAAAATTATGCCATATGAGAAACAATTAAACTGCAACTTTGAAATGCCACAGTCAATGAAATTCCACATAGAGAAAGTAAAATGTCTCTCTTAAGACCCACAATTAGGTTAATATTTTCCAGCTATGACGAGCTCCTCCATTTACTCTGTGCAATGCATTTTGGAAAGCACAGTGTCCATTGGCAGCACACTCAAAAACAGACTGTGTTTAGTATCCATACTATCTGTTTTCAGTGTGCTGTATTTGGTGACTTTTTCACTGTGAACATACTACCTACTAAAAACCTGCTTAGAATTAATATGTAGTATGGACAAAGCTCCAGTTTATTATCCAAGTGTCAGTCACAGACCTTTTAGGAAAGTTTTTGGACTTTTTTTCACAATGGCAAAAATACTGCTGAAATTGAAAGTATTGAAAAAATATATAATATTATTAAAGATAATGTAATAATGTAAATTCACTATGAGAAGCATATTTCTTGGTGTGCAGTATCAGACAAAACCAACATTTTAAGACAGATTTTTTTGCAGTATGGATAGATAGATAGATAGATAGATAGATAGATAGATAGATAGATAGATAGATAGATAGATAGATAGATAGATATAGACAGGAAGTGGAAAAAAAACACCATCTTCAACCAAAGATCAGTAAAACAAGTAATTTCTTCAAAAATGCAATTATGTTAGACGGGATTGGAGCATGTCACAAACTCAAAAACATGACTGATGTTCTTTTAATCTTCTCAGACGTGTGTGTATGTGTGTGTGTCTGTGGGGGTGCCTGTGTGTTGATGTGTGTATGGATTTTGAAGAACATCACTCCACGTTGGGCTGACATGCTTCATCAGAGCATCTAGGTCAGCATGAGATCGGAGGGAGGAGAAAAAAAAAAAAAATCCATGAAGTGACTTTTTCAAGCAGACGAGAGAATGAGAGCAAGACATTAAAAGGACGAGAGAAGAGGAATTAAGCTGCATGGGAGCAATGAGAGGCAAAGATAAGGCACAAACATTAAAAGAGGGTGGCTGCGGGGTTGGGTTTATTTCTCCTATTTCTACACTTCTCTCTTAGTCCAGTTCCGATTTGAGCCAGACTGTGGTGTTAAATTATTAGCACGGTATTCTTTATTAAAGGCACATAGGGGACTCAAAGCAATCCAGTGTTCAGGAAATGAGACATGGCACTCGATGCTGAGGAAAAGGTTTATATGGTTCAGTTAATTGAATTCTTAGCCACAGTGAGTCTTTCCACTAAAAAGGGTTTTGGGGCTCGCACAGTGTCAGGAGATTAACACTCTCTCAAGTGGCTTTTTTGTTTTTTTGTTTTTTAATTCAGACTCACCTGCCAAGGTTACTCTCTCTGTCTTTCGATTTTTTAACCCCCCCCTCGTGCTTTTTTCTTTTTTTTCTGCAGTTCTCCAATTACAAACACAAATCATCTTCTCTCCCTGCCTTTGTTTAATTTGGCAGCCAGTGTTTAAGCTCCATAATGAATGTTTCCATGTTCAGTAACAATCAGATTTTCTCTCTCACTCTCTCCCCCTCTCTCTTTCATGCACACACACCTGCAAATACACCACACACATACATATAATACACCCTGTCTCCTTGCAGCCTGAGTCAGACATCATAGGGTACTGAGTGGTTTGAAGGGAACATAAATCACTTTTTGATCACCTTGCCTGCTTTCAGCAAAAAAAAAACCACAAAACAATACAAAAGGAAAGAGGTGGGAGGCTTCAACAGTGTTTATAGCATTTATTCAGGTCAGATTTGTCTGCATTCGCTGTATTGAAGGGGAATGTTCCTCCTTAATCCCAAACGTGAATACTTGTTTACGGTGAGACACTCTCAGATTTAATTTGACACTTTGACACTCTTTGCTTCAAGTGCTCCATTCACGCTTTGAAGAGGGAGGTTTTGGGTTTTTGACATGATTCATCGGACAAGAGGAACAAGCAAACAGTTTTTACTGCCGTGTATTTCTGTTGTTCCTGGTTGTGTGCCTGGTGATTCCTTGACAGTGGTTCCACGCTGCTGCTCTTACATCAGTTAGATTGATATGAAGTAGGCACGGCTGGATGGTGCGCTGCTGGTTTGCTTAGAGTGAGCACAAGATAAGAAGGCAGTGGCAGATGCGCACAATTGCGAGGGCATACACATGCGCACAAATGCATAAACAATTACCCTGACATGCACAGACACTCACAAACACATAAAAAATCACTCTGACGTGCATAACCTTGGTCCTCTCTCTTCTTTCTCTTTTGCTCTCTTTGTCGCAAAAGACACACACAAGTAGCCACACACACGTCTGCTCCTCTTTTTTCCCTCCAGTAGTGTTTCACACACACATTGCACCCATCAGTATTCGGAGGTGATCAGTATTCTGAGCAGCTTTCCAGGTCGGCCGGACGCTGATCCATCAAAACCCGACACTGTGTCGCTTTGTATCTACGGCAACCTTCAGCGTTAAAGAGGAAAACCGACAGTCTTCTCTCACCAGGAAATTCACTGTGTGTGTCAGTTTTCACATTCTCCCAAATACACTGACACATAATCTTTCATGCACATATAGACACACACACACATGCTCCCATCCAACAAATAATTCATGTCCTAATGGCTGATGTTACTGTGTCATCCAGACACTTCACGTTCCCAGCTCCCTCCAATCACAAAAGAAGGACGAGCATATCTGTGTGTGCACGCATGTATGTGTTTGTGTGTGTGTGCGTGTGTGTGTGCGTGTGTGGTTGTGTGCATGTTTGTGCTTGTGTGTGTGTGTGTGTGTGTGTGTGTGTGCGTGTGTGTGTGTTTGTGTGCATTGGTGTGCGTGCGTGTATGTGTGTGTGTGTGTTTGTGTTTGTGTGCATGTGTGTGTTTGTGTGCATGGGTTTGCGTGTGTGTTTGTGTGTGTGTGTGTGTGTGTGTGTGTGTGTGCACATTTGGCTGTAGCTATCTTAGCTTGTCTCTTTGATCAGCCTATAAAAGCACTGAGGCATGGACAGATAGCCTGGACCAACACACTATCGCTCCTTCACTCCTTCTCTGTGTCTCCTGCTCCTTCACACATATTAGCCATCATGAACACACTCTGACACACTCTGAAACACTCCAACCATGCATGTAGCTGCAACCCTCCCATCACCAAGTGGCTATGAGGAGCTTTGTGCTGCCTCCCCAACTTTATCTGTTAAGGGTAGTGAATAGGTAGGTTTATCTTTGGCTCTGAAAGTTTATGTATAATCTTACATAACAAAAGTGAGAGTGTCACTTTGAAAAGTGATAGAAAATATTGATACCTGCAGGACATGTACTCTAATAGTGACTTTAAGCCCCAACGCACTGTCTGTTTGGTTTCCACTGCAGTCACACCAACAGTAATTAGATTTACTGCAATGCCTCAGTTTCTCATATATACTGGAACTTGTGAGATGAGATTCTGACCTTTTTGCACAATACAATAAGTGCGTATTAAGTGCGCGTATTTCCCTCTCTCCATTCCTTTTTCCCTCCTAACCCACTACCCTTTCTCTGTCTCTCCTCTCCAGATCAGTATATTTATGACCCACCTGTCTAACTATGGCAATGATCGACTGGGTCTTTATACATTCGTCCACCTGGCCTCCTTTCTTCGCTCGTGGACAAACCTGAAACTCCACACACTTCCACCCCTGCAGCTCGCACACAAATACTTCCAGCTTTTCCCTGAACAAAGGAACCCTCTCTGGCAGGTGTGTTATTATGTTTATTTTCCCACATGCATGGGCTTGTGTGTTTCCACAGAGTGCACATTTTTTACCGTGCACTTGTATGCTATAAGATATTCTTATTATGTAGAGCAGACTGTCTGTGGTGTGTTGATTTAGGTGAAGTGGAATGAAGAAAAAGTCATTCATTTTCCATTAAATTACCCAACAAAACTCTGAAATATATTGGTGTACAGATGATCAAAAATTGATTGGTATTTAAAATTTTATATGTTCAATTTTGCTAGCTTTGTCTTAATAGCATGGAAAAAGAAGGCGGACTATTTAACTAGTACTTACTCTGATATATCATAGTGATAATAGTAATAGTAATGTTTTTGCTAAGTGATTCATGAATTTTATTGTCGCCAAATAGGGTATGAAGATGTGATTGTGAAAGTTTTTCTATTTGGTTTTCTATTTTTTACATTTTTAATCTTTTCACAATATATATGCTGGTTTATATGACTTTGTGTTGTCTTGTAAGATCATACGGACTGCAAATGGTGGTATGACACAATGACAAAGCCTTAATTCATTCATTCTATATTGTATATCCTATTTGCACATATGTCTTTGTATACATTAGTTCTCATCATTATTTTATCCTCTAATTCTTTGCCTCTGCTCCTTCAGAACCCATGTGATGACAAACGACATAAAGACATCTGGTCTAAAGAGAAAACCTGTGACAGGTTACCCAAGTTCATGGTCATAGGACCACAGAAAACGGGTAAGCTAAAGACAAACGCACACTCAAACATGCAAATGCATCAGAGAGACTCATTTTTTGTGCCCAGGTGTCTAGATACTCCCCATCATAGCCCTTTCATTTACACCCCCATTGCTACTTTGGTCCTGTCAGATGGAGACAAAGAAGGTGGCTCTTTTCTCCTCTGTTCCACCCACATTCTCTTCACTGTAGTTGCACAGAGATGCAGTACTGACCTACTATCCTTTCCCTCTTTTTTTGCTACTCTCTTTCTGCCAGAGGGACAAAAATTAGAGGAGATTAACAATCTGTCTATGCTGTATGGGGTCCTGATTTTTGCTTCCATATTATTCCAGGAATTCTAATTAATGGTGTGTGGTGTGAGAGGTGAGGAGGGTCCATAATACTGTTAATCAACAAAGGTGATAATTTTCTAAATGGGAGGCAGGGTCATTATAACAACATTAGCAGCCCAACAATGATTATAGCACAATAATTTCTCATTTTATCGAAGGGTACGCCTCACATGTCAGAGATGTTGAAGCAAATAGACAGGGTGAGGGGGGATGTAACAGGTTGTGTGGGAGAGAGTGTATGGGGAACGGGGCAAAAAGAGAGCTGCTGAGGGTGAAACAGAGGGCACAACCAAAGCCCCAGTGCTGATTGGTGTCAAATGGTTTTAAATCATTTGATGGGGAAGCCTCTGATCATTGCACACACACACACACACACACACACACACACACACACACACACACACACACACACCAACGCACACATATGAACACACATACATTGCATTCTCAACAAGATATAAATCTTACAGAGGGAAAAGTCATCTAGAATGGATCAGTTGACAGCTCTCGCACACACTGAGACACACACATACTCACACTCACATATACACACATGGACTAATCTTTGCTGAGCTGAATTAACGAGCCAGTTATGAATTATGCCCTTTCTTCCAGGAACGACAGCACTTTATCTCTTCCTACTCATGCATCCCTCCATCTCCAGTAACTTTCCCAGTCCAAAGACTTATGAGGAGGTCCAGTTCTTCAACACCAACAACTACCACAAAGGAATTGACTGGTGATAACACTTGAACCAACACTTTCCCCTGTCTTTCACTCTCTCTCTTTGCCTTTTATTTGTCAGAACCTAAGGTGAAATGAAAGATCGAAAACAACCCTCGTTTATTTCGTCAGGGTCTTAGAGGCTTTCATGTGACTTGCAGATGTCAGTGATACATAAAGCAGTTCAAAACAGTTCAATAACGTCTTCCAAATTATCTTTTAAGCCTGGAAGCGTAAGCCAACAGACATATGGCTGCCTAAATTGACCCATAAATGGGTTAGCTGACAGAGACACAGCTGGTTCGGAGTCATTCGGAAAATACTTGACTCTGAAAATTCTTCATTAAAGACTGTTTACACATTATATCATCGGCTCATTGTCTAAGCACAGAAAAAGGCTATAACTTTGTGACTTTAGAAGCTGTGTGTGACTTTGAAAAAATGTGTAAGAATTTAGTATATTTAAATTCCAGGTGAGTGAGTCTGCATTAATGATGTTTGATCTGTGTGTCTATTGCCTCAGGTACATGGAGTTTTTCCCTTTGCCCTCTAATGTTAGCACGGACTTCCTGTTTGAGAAGAGTGCTAACTATTTCCCCTCAGAAGAATCCCCGAGGCGAGCTGCTGCCCTGCTGCCCAAGGCCAAGATAATCACCCTGCTCATCAACCCCTCAGACAGGGCCTACAGCTGGTACCAGGTACGTACACAAACATCCATGGAATACATTAAATGTCAGTGACCGGGCCTGTATTATTTTTTAACTCTCTACAGCTGCCTACTTCATCGAATGACATGCTTCATCTCTTTATTGATTGGAATTGAGTTCTTTTCCAAGATAGTTTTTGGAGTCATATCTCTTTTTGAGTGTGGAGTTAATGGGCCTGATTTATCCTTACATCTCATAATGGGAAATGTCACATAATCCTGAAGTCTTCTGCTTAAGCCTGTTTGATTCATGGGTCATGAATGTCAACATCATACCTTAAATGTTATGTTATTGTATATAGTATATAATCTCTCTCATTCAAGGTTATGGATATTTTACTTGATGGCTAGTTGACTGATGAGAGCCAGTGAACAATCAGAGTGAGTCTTTTGAAGACTGTAGCTGTTTACCTCCCCAGCATCAAAGAGCTCATGAGGACCACGCTGCCCTGCGGTTCACCTTTTATGATGTCATCAGCGCGAGACCGGGAGCACCAGCCGAGCTGCGCTCACTACAGAGCCGCTGTCTCATCCCCGGTCTCTATGCCACACACCTGGAGAGGTGGCTAACATACTACCCTGCTAACCAGGTGTGCACAGCCGCAGAAGTCTAGTTTAATGATGCCTTCGATGTTCAGTTTTTCTGATACCATCACAGAGTTATTTAAATTTTAATTTTTAGCACTGAAGTCATAGCAAGTGGTTGTGCTGTACTCGATTGCATTATTTTTTTTCCAATACACTGCTCCCCTCTTGTATGTAAATAGATGTATGTAAATCCCCTCAACATAATGTAGTCCAGTACAATACCACCTTTAACCAAAATCCGAAATTAACATGTATTTAATTTTAAACATGTCCACAAAAACAAGCATTAAAAACTCTTCAGATGTTTTATGGGAGAGCTGTTGAACTGAACCACAATAGATTGCACTGGTTTACCTAATGAAGTTGTCACTGAGTGTATTTTGTATTGTTTAAAATATCCTTATTTTAGTTTTAAGATAGGAACTACATAAGGTAACATTTCCCTACACATTGCCTGAAGGAACTACTAACTGTTCAGCCAGGCAATACACCATGAGCAAAAAAGAGAAAAATCATACATTGCATGTGCTGTCAGTGTTATATTTTCTAGATTTTATAGTGGTTGTTACATGGGATCAAGTAGCATTGAAGAAGGTGTCTCTATGCTTTTATTTTTACCAAGGACCCGAATGGGTTGTAATGCACTAACTAGTTAGTTAAAAGTAGCCAGTGTTACAGCATGAATGTGTCTGTGTGTAGGTGATGATCATAGACGGCCATCAGCTGAGAACTGACCCTGCTGCAGTGATGGATGAAGTCCAGAAGTTCCTGGCAGTCACCCCTCATTTCAACTACTCCCAGGCCCTTACGTAAGTCCCTGCCTCTCCCTCCTTCTCTCTTGCTTTGTGTCCTCATTGTCTTCGATCCCTGGCGTCCAGGGGTAAGGGCCCGTTTCACCCTAAAGCCAAAACTTTGCGAAGCCTGACATCTACTGGCCATCTCCGCTTTTCCAATCTTTGGTGCCAGCTGGTGTCACTCTAAATAGTACAAAAGACAGTGTCAACACCTGGCACCAAAAATCAGCCAATAGCAGATGGTCAGTTCCCTATGTGCTTTGGGCCATTAAATGTCTGGCTCTACATAGATGTAGGTTTGAGGTTTTGTCAGTATTTGTAGGACAGAAAACAAAGTATTGTTTTCTCACAACAGAGAGAGCATAGAGGATAGGTAAACAAGATGGCCAAAAGAAAACAAGACAACAAAGAGGGGAATTGAAGAGCAAGAAGGAAATATGATAAGTGTAGGCATTTATTTCACTTGAAATCTGTGACATGTAAGTAGAGAAGGAATGGCAGAAACTCTTAGGTATAACAGTAAATTATACATGGTAGTGTCCAGAAAAATAGCAAGTACTTGTTTGTAATGCGCTGTCTTTATTGAGGAATGACTTGATACGTTTAAGGAATTACTTCCAAACAGCATCTGAAATTAACACCCACCAAGCGCCAAATGCGGATAGTAGATATTCTGTTTGGCAAGTTAATCTGAGAAGACTGTCCATCATACTGGCAGGTAAACGCTTGCACCAAAAAAGTTATGAAACACTATCCTGAGAGTCTCTGTCTGTGTCTGACACACGTACACAGACACACAGACACACATGCGTATACCAGGAATCCCCTACTTTACCTTTGTGTAATGCGGGTGGCAAAGGTAACGTCTCTAAAGTAACTCATTGGTGTTCGGTCTACTACTAGCTAACAGAGAGAGAGAGAGAGAGAGTGTTGAGCACATATTATAATAGCACAGCGTAGTAGCTTATAATGGTCAGAAATTTTTCTGTTTGTGAAAATCAGCCAAACATCTCTCTGATCCTGACTTTGAGGAGAGAGATCAGCTAAAAAGATAGATAATGTCAACCTAGCAAGCTAGATACCCGTAGATATATATTGATATATATAATAAATGGATTAATTGAAGCAAAGTGGTGATTATCAGAAAATAAAAATAGATACATTTTCATTTAAATTTTAATGCAGTGAATTTATGAATTAAGTTATTTTATTTATATCTTTGATAAATATATTAAAGTAATTTTCCAAATTATCTTTTCAAATCTTCAAGTTCATATTCAACACAATACCTTATTATCACAAAGAAATGCTGACACATATGTGTATGTGACACAGAAAAGCAATGTATTATTTGAGCCAGTAAAAAATATGTTTAGCCAGTGGATTTTTTTCATGTACCAGCCACCTTGGCCAGTGAATCAAAAATTCATTTTCAGACCCTGCCTCCAAAACGCATCAGGAATGTTGACATCTAGTTACCTTGTTTGTATGATTTTGTTATACATACATTTGTGAACGATATTTGAATTACACAACAAAGACATGATTTTTTTTTTTGCAGTAACAATTTGATGTGTATTCTTGTCAAGAGACAGTCAAGTGGTGAAGTGTCAAATCAACAGAACAATGACTGTCCTCTCACTTACACACACTGTCTGTCTGTGTCACAGCTGTCTGAGAAAAATAAGAAATGTTCGTGCACTAGACAGTGTCAATCCAAAAGGATAAAAACAGCAACGACAGCAGTGCCATTAAGCAAGATAAATCATTAATGCAGCTTTTATGAACTAAACATATGTTTTTCACAACAGACAAAAATGGCACTTGTGCAGAGGGGAAATAATTTGGTTAAATTTGTAAGCAATGTATGATGTCTGCAGCCACAAATAAAGCATGTTCTGTTTGTATACTCAAAATTTACCTTAAGAAGAAATGTGGAAATACAGTTGCTTTAAAGATTTTATGTCACTAAAAGCAAATGATACTGACCATAAGTATAATATGCTGTATAACCAGTGTATTCAGATATTATATGCGTAATATATTGAAAGGGATCTCTAAAATCATTATGTCAGCCAAATGCTTTCCTTTTTAATACAACCGAGAATTAGCTTTCGCCTCTTGATGTTCTGTTTCAACTTCATTAGAGATGTTGCATGTGACCTTAAAGTTTAGGAGAAGTAGCAAACCGTTTATTTGTCAAGCACCACTCATCAGAATGCAATCTGTCTGCGAGCCCTCAAATCTCCAGACAGGGACATCTAGAATTTGTGGCAAAGATTGGGGCAGAGTGCCTCTGTCTTGAATCACGAGCCCGCATGCATACAAATAATTTGTAAAGTGATGCCTTTTGAAAGAATGATAAGGAATCTGGGTGTCTGTGTGCGTGTGTGTGTGTGTGTGTGTGTGCGTGTGCGTGTGTGTGCGTTTACTTGTTTTTGTACGTGTTTGTATGTGTGTGTGTGTGTGTGTGTGTGTGTGTGTGTGTATGTTTTGGGTGAGAAATGAGTTATACAAAAGCCTAATCTTTCTTTGCTCTTTCTCATTCTTTTGACATCGCAGCAGCCTGACAGATCCTCAGCATTGGAGCCTATTTATTTACAGCCCCCCCCTTTCATCCTCCTGTCCTGTCAGGGAAAAACTGAAGGAGAACCACTTAACTCTTTTTTTTTTGCTTTTATTCACCCACTGAATCGTGCAGATACAGAGCAATATTTGCATTTTTCAGTCACATTTATATTAATCCTATTAATCCCAAATCGCAGTATACAATAAGGTATATTTTCGCATACTTTTCTCCATACAAATCCCATCAATATTTCAAAAATATATATCAGTAAATTATCTTGGAAATAATCATTTTACGTGAAGTAGATGATGATAGATTTACATTTGAATACAGATGCATTTAAACCTCTATACATGCATTCAGTATATGCATATGTACTTATCATTATACTCTATATACACTTGACAACAAGGAACATGTATTTACTAGGGTACTCTGCTTTCATAGCCACCCACAGTTTCCTTTCCTGTGACAGGTTGTCATATCATGCTGCTGGGTTGCAACAGCCTTTGCACTTTGCTAATGAGAAAGGTGGTTTTGTTTCAGAGATGATCTGAGAGCCAATAAGGGGAGGTTGTAGAGGCAACAAACTTATAAGAATATTTCGCCCTCACATTTTGGTATTGTCTTCATTGTCTGTGTCAGTTCATAGTCATGAATTAAAGACCAAGTATAGTTATTTGCCAGTGATCAAACTTCTTTTATGAGACACATTTGCTATATTTTTTTCTTTCTAATTGTGATCACTCTCCATAACTGGTCAGGTGTTCCTCTCTGTCATGATGGGCAGCAATACCTTTCACCTGTTTTTTTGTCTTTGCCAAATACCATATGCATTGGCCTGAAAAAGACAGTCTTAATTATAAAGAAATACATACTGTATATATCATATTTAACATCTTTCAAATGTTTTTGTATTTATGAATAGTTAAAAAAAAGAATGCAGTGAATGAATAAAAATTGTCAATATCTTTGTATAAAAATGCACTGTAGTGTAATCACAAAAAGGAACAGCGACAGGCGTGGCTCTGCTGTCTGCCTGCACCCACTGGTTTTCTTGCAGGGGGAAAAAGTAATTTCCAGAAGGAGTAAAATATGCTTTCATCCATTGGTATAAAGAATCCAATTCTAGCCTTAATTGATATGGGTCAGTACATTATACAAATCAAACCAGTGTGGTTTAACTTATATTGGCACAGTATCCTTCCTCAGGGTGTTTTTATACACAGTGAACCCAAATCCTTGAGTAGAGAGTCACATTTTACAATTAATCTGCATATAACATTTTGGAGTAAACAAAGCAAACTGCACTCCAACTCTATTGTATCATCTCATCTCAAGATGCCAGACACTGAAAGTTTGAAAAATAAACCTCCACTGGATTACAATATCTATATAAATAAACTATAACTGTATAACTGTGTGCACTCATTGTGGGTCCACATTGAGAGAGGGAGCGAGAGGCTGCACAACAGGGGGGGGTCGACATGGAGAGGGGGGCGACAGAGAGAGACAGAGAGAGAGAGATGAAACAAGACAGCAAGACAGTCAGAGAGACGCTGACAGCAAAAAGTAAGAGAGCGACAGAGACTGTGCTGGATGCAGAGTGACATTTATGTCTGGTTTGTGATTGTAAGATGGCCCACTTTTTCAGGACTGATTTCCAAAGGAAGAAACGCGGCAAATATGGCAGCTCTGAGGTTTATTTTCAGTATTTTTTTAATCAAGATTTTTCTTGCTCTCCTCCTTTCTCTGTCTTTCTGGCTATATATTTTGTGCTATTCTCTTCTCTCAGCTTTGACCCTCAGAAGGGCTTTTGGTGCCAGCTCCTTGAGGGCGGAAAGACAAAATGTTTGGGAAAGAGCAAAGGGAGGAAGTACCCTCCTATGGAGCCAGAGGTAACCTTCTACATTTTACTTTAAATAGATTTATACCCAGAGAGAAATTTATGTGAATTGAATGAAAATTTTGAAAAAGAGAAAAAACAGCAGGTGGACTGACAGTGACAGCCCACAGTCCCCTCCATCTTGGTGGCAAAATTTCCCACAGGACTCAGCACAGGGGTGGAGACTGTCATCCAATCAGATCCGAACAGGAAGCTACAACCTAATAATGAGGTCTCAATGGTGACAAAACACCCGTGAGAGCGAGGGTGGAGGGATTAGGATGCAGGTGGGGGGAGAAATTCCAATCCATAAATCTTTGTCCTGGCTGCTGATTGTACAGAGGGGACACCAGACCTGCAGACAATGAATCACACATTTGCCCTCACATGAAGACAAACACACATATCCACAATGTGTCTCCCCGCATGTGCTCACATGTGGCTAATGGCTGCTCCTCAGTGTTACCTGTAATTAAACTGTATTTGAGTTTCCGCCAGGGCCACAGAAGGAGAGGATAGATGAGTAAGGAGGAGGTGGTGGGAGGAGAGAGGGGGAGAGATGAGGGATGCCCACAGGAGGGAGAGAGATAATGGATCTCATGCATCCTCCATGTTATTTTCACCCTCTCTCGACCCTCTTTTTTTCTCAGCTCCATTCATATCACTCGGCACTTAGTGGCCCTAAAGTCCTGCTGAGGGGAAATAAACTAATCTAAAGATGGCGGCACGTCATTAATCTCACTCTGTTCCTTTTCTGCCCCCTACTCCTATACTTTCTTTCTTATTTTCTCTTTTAAATATCCTTGTTTCGAACTGTTTTCTATCCTTCCCTTTTGCTCCTTGCTCATGCCTTTACCCCTTTCTGTACTATTCCCATGTTACCTTCTATACTTTATCACTTCCCTGTTTACAAACCATCTAATTCTAACTCACCAACTTTTATTCTCTCCCTGTTTAATTATTTCCTCACCCCATCTCCCTTACTTCCCCCGTCTATGTCTGGTCATCGCCATTCCACCTCATCCATCCTTTCATCTCCACTTCTTTCCTCAGGCACGTGCATATCTCTCCAGGTACTACAGGGAACACAACGTGGAGCTGTCAAAGCTGCTCCATCGCCTCGGACAGCCCCTTCCCTCCTGGCTAAGAGAGGAGCTGCAGAAGGTGAGCAGCATTACACCCTTTGACACAAATCTCACTATTATGTAAATGCAAGTTAAACTCTCTAAGCAAATTTTATAGATAGTGAAAAAATGTCTGTAATGCCCCCAAAAGCAGTCCTTTATATCAAAAAATTCACATTAGCATTTAGATCATCATTTGCATTATAATTTAAATCATTTGCATTATCGTTTACAATAAGCAACGACGATTCATTTTAAAGTATGGATTAAGAAATTGTTATTGTTTATTGAGACTTAGACTCTCAAAAGTCAGATAATCTGCTTTGTTAGGATCGGGTGGGTGTGGTTTGATCACATTTGATCAACAATGCTGGAAACATAAACAAAAACTACTCAAGTCATTAAATTTTGATGCGAATGTTGCTGAACTCTTATTGGTGCACAGAAGTAAATGACATCACCTCTTCAGCCAAGCCCCACACACAAGCCAGTGAGCAAAACAAGAACAAAACCAGCGATATGGAAATTTCTCATATGAACTGTAACTAGTCTAATTTTAAGTAATTTGTTTTATGGATACATCATACAAAGAAAGCGACCAAAAGAGGGATGTTAGGGTAAAGTATCATTGGATGATGCAACACACAAATGAAGCTGACATATTGCTGCCTTACAGGGAAAAAAAGATACTTCCTGAACTCAATTACCTTGTAATCCCGTCAAGGTATTCAAAGCATGTACTTAAATTAAGTTTTATTGTGCTTTCTGCGACATCACGCTCACCTTGATCTCTGCAGAGCTCTTTTTGTTCTGCAGTGCTCAAACATTGTCTTTTTGTCTATGGATTTGTTTGTGCTGCTGTTTGTCACTGTTTATGAATCAGAGGGAGTCAATTTACAAGTCTGCCTAGGTTTTCCTGTCCATTCATAGCACATTTCCTATTCCCTCTTATCTATTTTCAAGGCTGGCATTTGAAGCAATAAGGTAAATAAAATGTAATTAAATGACTTTTTTTCTTCTCTTTTCCCTATTCTTTGCAATTCCCTCTAAATCCCCTCCCTCTCTCCACCTCTTTCTTAAGGTTAGATAAGCTTTGCATCCATGAGCCAGGGTTAAAGGTCAAGGGGTCGAAGACCAGAATGCGAGCAGGAGCACCTGACCTTCAGATGCACTGTCTGTGGCCTTTTAGTGAACCCTGAGGTGAAGGCAAGGACAGGATGCCTTGTTTCTCCTAGGGGCTGTGGCACTGCTGAAGGGAGCAGAAGTCATGGAAGTGCAAAGAAACGGAACTCTTGAAACAATGGATGGATGGATGGATGGATGGATGGATGGATGGATGGATGGATGGATCGATGGATCGGTTGATCGATGGATCGATGGATCGGTTGATCGATGGATCGATTGATCGAGTTACAGTTTCAGGTGGCTCAGACAGCTCTGAAGAAAGTAGGACTAAAAGAAAAGACCGCATTATAATGATGAAGAGAACTGTAGGAGACAAGGATCTTTGGCAAGTCTTTGATGTCCAAACCCTGTCCTGAACTGCGGTGAACTTTCATGCAGACCTACAGTGACCTGATGGTTATTCCTTCTTGTTTTATCTTCACCTTTAATTTATGATGCCAGAGCAGCGCTGGTCAGCTGTGCTTGGTTCCCATAGAGATGACTTTGCACTAACTTCTGTTCCATGTATCTCCAAGAAAAAAAAATGCACCCTATGTGGTTTGGTTTTACTTTTTAAAAGTTTTATTTTTTGTCACATTGAGAGAGGTAAGCAGGGAGGATAAGTGCAGAGACTCAGGGTGAGTGACAAGCTGTTACTTCCCATTATAGATTCTCATTGTTTTACGAGTAATTTTTTTAAGTGAACTTAGTTTGTTAGTCTGGTAGATCTGGTAGCCTTGTTCAGCCTTAGAGATGTTGCTTTAGGCTTCGACTGGAAATGAGTCACTGAAGCAAGATGCATTGCCTGCTCATTATTTTCCTGTGACAAGCCATGCAGAAGGAGGCCGGTTAGCAGAGCATGAGTGCTGATGATTTGAGTGCTGATGACTGAGGAGACATGAGTTTGGGCGAAGGAGACTGAATAAACTGAGCCTAATGGATACAACACTTAATTCCAAGAGTCTTTAAGTAGCTGCTGTAACTTCTTTTGTTTTGTCAGTTTCTCATTTAAGTCTCAATCTCCTTTTGTTTTCTTTTTACAACCAGTGGCCTACATGGTTTAGCTTCAATTTGAATGCAAAAAACCCTAAATGTCAAAAACAGAAACCAAATTAAAGAAATGGATACGACTGACAGTACCAGACTTTTTTTCTTTTCTTTTTCTTTTTCTTTTAAATTAACAATCCAACACAAATGGACCTGTATAGGGATAGACCTGCACACACACTTGTGAAGTAACATAATCTTTGGCCTAAATGATTGACTGTTTGTCCTCTAAGGTAAGTGAAAAGGAAATGCATCATGGTTTGTTGTTTGAAGAATTTATGCCAGTCAGGTATTGCATCAATCACCTTCACCTAACCCACCATAATGTTCATTTAAAAAAAGAAAACAAGGTAATGTCTTTATTCCGGTTTTATCAAATTCATTGTATAAATGAACACAGCTGCAGTAGGGGAGATGAAAAACATTTACTTGATTACTGTGCTTAACTACAGATTGAGGTATTTGCATTTTACTTAAGTATTTCCATTTTCTACAACTTTATAGTTGTACTTCAATACTATTCAGAGGCAAGTATTGAAATTTTTATTCCTCTACACTTTTGGATAACTGTAGTTATTTATTATTTATCAGATTCAGATTAATTATAAAAAAAATATATACAGAAAAATAAAATGTGATGTATTATCATAGGTCAAGATTAGGAAAGATTTTTATTGATCCCTGGGGGAAAATTCACAAGCTAGCTGCAACTAGCTGCAGAATTTAAGCCATATACACATTAAAGCATCAGTAATTTTAATCCAATAATATAACATAAATTATCCTGAATTGGTCCATTCTGTGTAATACTTTTACTTTTGGTAGTTTAAGCATATTTCAATAATACTTCAGTACTTTGACTTAAGTAAAATTTTAAATGCAGGACTATTTTGCACTTTTTTATGGCTACTTTTAATCAAAGAACAATTGGATACTTCTTGCACCACTTTGGAGCAGACATCATATGAGATCTCAACATATGGACACATCTTTCTTTTTTTCTGCTTATTCCATTTAATGACATATTTTAACAAAGTGAGCTCACTTTGAGCAGCACAAATCTTAATATTAATATTAATATTAGTATTAATACTGAACGTGAATCAGGAAAGAATATTTCAATGGCCAATATAAACAGGAGGAATGATTACAGATAGCAAAACTGGTTTCAGTGTTCAAATGGCTATTGACTATTTATAAGATAGACTTAAAAAACTGAGTCTGTCCTTGGAGGTACAACATGGCAATCAGATACATATCAGTTAGTGTTAGAGGGTGTTTGTAAGTGATTTGATTTACTGCAGTAAAGGATGTCAAGTCAGGTCATATTTATCAATGTTTTCCTGTTGAGCTATTTTTTTTTTTCTCATCATAAAACACAGAATGTCGGCAATAAAGCTTGAGTGTGATGGAGGGCTTTAAGATTAACAACACAAGATGTTTAGCTATGAATTCACAAAAGGAAGCCACTGCCAGATTTATGTCTTGGGATTCCATCCACCACCATCCAAACAACTCTCTGGAAGAGCAGAATGGACAATGGAGGACTGTAAGAGAAATCAATCAAGACATTCATCGTCAGTAAGGCAGGAATGCAAGATGAATCCACAGAATGTGTAAGAGAAAATAAATTACATCTCTTGTTTCACTCTTTCTATGCAACCCCCTAAAAATTCTCAAATCAAAGAACTCCTTTTTGGCAGAAAGTGAAATATACAAGATACAATATGCATTCCAATAATCATCATCTCTATCTAGAGTAGATTCATCCCTGTGGTAGCACACTGTGTTTGTTGGGAGCCAGAACTGACTGTGCAAAGGAAATAAATAATTTCAGATGTTCCAGTTATGGCTCATTTACAGTAGGTTTGATCTTTGTTGCAGAGTTACGGGGCTGGGTAACAGTCGCAAAGCAGTCTCTAGTTTGCACATATTTGAGAAAGTATCTTTTTGGAGATGATATTACATGGTTGTAATGTTGTAATGTCGTGTTACAATATATGCATAGATCTGTTGTCCCAAACAGCCTTTCAAACAGGCAAGTGGTGCAGATCTAGGTATAATCAGTCTAAAAATAACACAATTTCCAAATCTATCAAGGTATTTTCAGCCACTTCCAATAGCTGATGGTTGAGGACAGAGTTTCTAGCTGTCAATTTGATGTGCATGAGATCAATCTTATTCAGGTTTAATCATTATCTTTAGATCTTTGCCTACTGGTTTTTCCTAGGGTTCTACAGTTCTTCAGGAATGGAAACAAATATGAGTAGAAACAAATTTTATGAGTATAAAGAGACCCTCTGTTCTGCACCACCTTTGCAGATACTGTATGTATTATATGCTCACTAGTGCAAAGAGGTATAACCAGAGGTTCGGTAGGAATAACAAAAAAATGAAAAACACAAAAGGGAAAGGGCAAAGGATTCCTCTATTTATCATTTTGTTTGAATGTTTACTGACAATATTTTTATTATGATTTTCATACAGTATGCTGAATTATTTTAATAAAACTGAAGCATAGAGGTTTGAAAAATAAAATCAGAGGAGACAAAATAGCATACAAAGATAGCATCTAACATCAAAGCCAACACAAGAACGAAAAAATGAGAAAAGGTTTTTATATTCAGTCTACATAGTCACTGATATGAATGTTTTATGAATGGCATTAGGTATACAATTAGTTTCAATGAAACCTTAGATACTGTTAACAGACATGTGCATCTATATTTTCATTTTAATTGTTTATTTATCATTTTATTTTTCAGCTTTTATTTACGTTTGGTTTTTATTTTTATTTATCTCAGCCCAAGGAAAAAGAACACACATATGATTAGAAACCATCCTTGTTGTGTTTAATAATGTTTTACAGATAAAAGCTCAGTGTCATAGTACACTGAGGATAGGAAAAGATTTTGATGTTTGATTTTCTAGTATTTACCGTATAAAAAAGCAGCAATGACTTTTTGTAATGTATGATAATGACCAGAGGAGGGTGCTCTCAGTCAGTAAAGTACAACTAGTATGTTCTGGCTTAATGTACTTCTTGGAATTCAGGCAATAATTTTAGCAGATGTAAAACTAGATGCATTACGATGGTGTTGCTTATTTACTCCCATAAACATCCAGCTGCAGCATGTTATGCCTTATGGGCTCATTAGTTCAATAAATTATCTGCCTCTGTATTAATTTGTGTGTAAAATTCCTTTGCATAACTACCATTGTGCAATCATCACACAATTTGATTCTGCTCAAAAATGAATGTATATTTCTACTAGGCTTTAGCAGAATTCTAGGAGGGCAGCTTTAGAGATAATGTATATTGACATTTTGTTTTCTTTGTGTCCCATAAATTGCTCGAGTTTAATATTTAAAAATCATGGAAAAGCATTTTTGTGAGATACAAAAACACACACCATAGCCATATATTACGTACTTACAAAAGATTATTTGTCCATAAATACATAACAAATCATGGTCTTCAAAACAGAGAGCAAAGGTTTAATGATAACCTTTCAGCATTTTTAAAATAGCATTTAACATATCTTTGAATGATATTAAGGTTAAAAACATGAAATACCAAATACTGGAGGGATTTAATTTATTTGTTACTAGAATTTCATACAGCTTCACTGTTCATCTCAGTACTTAAGTGTTTGTCAAGTCAACGCATTTGCCCTGTAAATGAAGACAACTAAGAAAACAGCTGTGTGACACATTGTCTGACAGTGGGGTGCTCACTATGACAATTTGCAGTCAGAAAAAAAAATCCCTAAAAGATCTCTGTTGTTCAGGCTGTTGTTGATTTTTAAAGGTTTGTGGTAATGTGGAATATCAAGTGCCACAAACACTTAGAAGTGCCACAAACACTCAGAATGTAGGTACAGTAACCTATAAAATGTTTTTACATTAAGAGATTAAGGCCACAGTTACTTGTTGTATTTAGTGTCTGATTAAACACACAACAAAATCAGGCTTTTTACAAAATCTTACTTTATGAAGAAATGTTACAGTACATTGGTGAAAGATACGTCCTAAGGATGTGCTGCAACACATCATCAGTAATGTTTCCTTGGTTCATTGGGTGTTTTGGGTCTTGCAACATCATACACCCTCGCCCAGGTGACCCAACCAGGGTTGTTTAGGCTCCAACTTACGTCCCAGCAGCATTAGACCCATCTTTAACCACAGCCAAGGCTCTATCCACTGCTTTTGTTGCAGCCCTAATGTTGGCATCACCCTTCCACATGTTTGATAGTATTCACGAAGCATCCTCCCCAAATTGGTGCCACTTGTTCTGCTTGCTGGCTGGGGGCCATTTCACTTGTGCCTTTTCGAGTACCCTGCCCTGTGATGGAGCTTCTGGCGCTTGGAGGTGCTGGGCTCTGTGGGGTGACTCCAGGCCAGGCTCTTCCTGCGTCTCACCAGGGTCAAACCCTATGTGCTACACTGTGGTCTCCTGGGCCAAGCACTTCATCACAGTTTGATGTATTTTTAGACTGCATGATTTTTGCAGAATTTGCAACAGATGCATCTCGTAGTCGGGATTCCATTTGCGTTAGTCGTCGTTCTTTGGTCCGTCCTTTTGTGGTTCTCACCCCCCAGGCTTAATTGTGGGTTCTTCCTCTCAAAAGACGCTGTTCAGGTTCCTAACCCTACCTGCCCCTAATGCGTCTTCCTGAGCTGTCAATTGTCTTTTCAATTACATTAAACATAGCAAACAATCAGTAAACACCTAATGAGAGGGCTGTGTAGTGTCTGTTTTTGTTTTTCAAGTGTAACAGATTTTCTTCCCTTAGTGTAATTGAAAAAACCTGACATCACTGAGCCATCCCACCAGGACAAAAGAACATGAATTAACAATGTCAATATAGCAAATCAACAGTTAAAAATACTGTTGTGTGCTTTGACTCAGAAACACTTGCGTCTGTTCCTTTCTCTGCATTTGTTAAACAGCACTGAGACAAGGAAAAATACTGATTGGATATAAATTATAAATGCCTGAGTAATTACTAAGACCTGAAATCTACTTTTTACACATGGTTAAACAAAGAGCACATTTGAGAAATTTTACATAACAAGAATGAAGTGTGGTTTAAAGACATATTTCAATTTGGCAAATGTCATAATGACTAGAGTGCTAGAGTACCTTATGAGGGTTCTTTGTGCAAGTCTGCAAATTCATACAAAATCATTACTTACTTTGTATGCATGACAGCATGCTTGTATATTGTATGTATGTGGTCCCTTTTCAACATTCTAACCCATATTTTATGTCATAAATTACAAAAAAAAACTTCATAACAAAATTAAGAAACATTCCTGAAAAAAATACATTGTAGAGTGGTATGCAATGTCACAAAAAAACAACAAAAAGATATTTAAGTTAGGGCATATTCTTGAGTTAAGATATAATTCCATCCAATATCTTGCAGCTCATGAGAATACTGAATCGTTAAAATAAGTGCTAATGACTTATGTGAGAGGAAATATGCCCTCCTCTCTCTAAAACCATATAAAATGTTTCCAAAGGGAAAAAAATCCAGTATTGTCATCTGTCCTCTCCATTCAAAAGTCAGGGTTAACTTACATCACTGGATAATCAGATCATAACATCATGACATCAGTTAGTCATGACTGATATTGTTGTATCAGTTGTCACCTGACCAATCAACTAAGTCTTGAGAGTCATTATTTCCAGTTGAGAGGTCAATTGTTCAAGAGGTCAGTTTGATATTTGATATTTTTCATCGCTTCTTCTCATCCCGTCCAATCACCTTACGTATCCAGGAGCTGAAGGCAGAGACTTTTGTGTAGACACCAGGAGACTGTTGTGTCCGGCAGGCGTGACCCCAGGACGTGACCCCATAAACCACCCAACCCCCTCCCGGACGCTCACACACCAGCGGACCTCCGCTGTCACCGCGGCAACTGTCCACACGTCTCTCTGACTGGATGCTGCCGGCACAGAGCATACGGCTTGTGAAAGCACCGTGGAAATGCTGCTGGCAATGGCGACGGGGAAGCAGGGAGAGGGGGGCCTGCTGTAGGGTCTTGGAGTATGAGCGACCTGAAAGAGATGGAGACTTTTAAATGAGTGATTTTGGAAGAGTTTGTGAGCATCTGTGTTTAATAGTGTCAAGGTCTTAAAGTGAAGACTAGAGGGAAGGGCAATAATTCAACTGGCAGAATGATCAAAACTTCCTTTTTTTCTGCCCATTTTTTTCAATATCTGCAGCCCCTCAGAAATATTTCCACATCTGCCAAATGGATTACCATGAAATCCTATGCAGCCATTCATGGGCCACAGTGGATAAATTCCGTTGACTTTTCACATAGCACCACCATCTGATCAAAGTTTTCACTTATTTAACAAAAAAATCGCGATATGTACTTCATGGACTGGCACTACATTTTGTTTCAATTTTTATGCGATTTTCAAAATGTTTGAAATTTGTGAATGTGAAACACACAGCATTCCACAAGGGCATGACTTTTGCTAAATAAATCTTTTATTTTAAAGCTTGCCTTGCCTTGCTTGAGTCTCTTTTAAAAACTTTTCTTGCATGCAGAACTTGTCAATGCAAACTTTACTATTAGCCTCGGGAGGTTGTAGACAGTAATTTGCTTCCTCTGTTACACAGACTGCTGCTGGTTGTGTCTTTCAACAAGGAGTTTCACCCCATGGCTAAAATGTTTGCAAAGTTTCAGACTACTAACCAATGGTGACAAGAACATGAACCTTGCATTGTTTTCTGTTCATGAACAAACAGTCAAGCTGGAAAGAACCACAACTAAAGACTTAACTCCAGCCTCTACAGCAGTGGGTTTTTTCCCTGACACTCTCCATTACCACACTGTATTATTTACCATCCATGGTAGCTTAGTAGTGGTATGTATGTGTAAAATGTTCTTGCATGTGTGAGTTTGATATCAAAGTGGCAGATAGCCAAGTGCAAACAGCTGTGCTAAACAGACATTTAGCCTTAAGTCAAACTGCCATTGCCCAACATCACACTCTGTAAATAGTCTGTGCTGTCATCACATTAAAGTAACTAATAATAACGCAATTTCCCACCAATACAAACAGATTTTATAACACATGAATTGAACTGACATTCAGGGAAGACACATTTAGCCCTCAGCAGGGAGCACACGTCTTTGCCTAAGCATATACTATAACCTCTTGTCGTCCTTTGTAAATACGCATCTATGATTATCAGATCTGCATGTAATTACAGACTACTTACGCATGTGTGTGTTTGACAACAAACAAGTGTATGGACGCTTATAGAATATGAAGTCAAATGAGTGCAATTACTGGTGGAGAATTTCTCTTCTACTCTATCATCATCAGGGGACCTTCAAAATGACTGACATACAATAGGAATGCTATGGTTGTTGTAGCATGTGACCATTTTTGTCCAAATGTACAGTCAACTACACTATAAAAAACTTGATGTTTTTTCTTCTTTACTTTACTTTTTATGCAACTACATTGTGTACTGATTGTCATGGGTTTTTACACTGTCAGACATCTGATTCTTTCCAATTGTCCTTGTATGCTTTGGAAAATGAATGTTTTTTATGACAAAATATTTCTAATATTCTTAAGAGCTACAATTTTATAACTTTGATTTTGAAAATAACAATCTTTATTTTTAATTTTGTTTGATGGATTAAATTCAGCCTGCATCCAATTACAGAGTGAACTAAAGTCTCTAGAGTTTGAGTTTTAGGGGGGAATAAGTAAGTATTTTTGTTGTTGTTGTTAACCAAATATTGAAACAGAATGTGAAGAAATAACAGTTTGGACATAAATATATCAGGGACATCTATGTGTCATGCTGCAGCGATATCTGGTAATATGCTGCCCCTGAGGACTGGTCCAAGACAAATGGACAGCATAAAAAACATCCCTGGTTATGGCACCTGTTGGTAAAAAATGTCACAATTAACACGTTAAACAGGTGTGAAGGTCCTGCATCTTCCCATACACCACGCCCCTGACATGTTAAACATTTTCATATGAAAAAGATTTCTGTTGTGTATCGCAACTAAAGGCCTCCGCATCCAGCCCCCTCCATGTACACATAGACACGCCACCTCACCTGTGTCACCCCAGCCGGTAATGTGACAGTTGCTGGCTTGTTTGAGCACTCTCTCTTTCCTCATGGGCAGACAAGCGGGAAGGACATGACGGCTGAATGACACACACTCTCCTGGCGTCTGGCCCACTGCCCCCGGTGACAGATGGACCAAGGCAAGGTCGTAATCATTGCTATGGGGATGGTAGCTTGGGTGGAGGATGATTCGATCGACGCCGTACTCCTCTTCGTGTTCCTCAGGGACGAGGGAATGGTAGTCGCCCACTCTGACTTTGTACTGCTTGGTGCTGTTTCCATACCTGCAGAGAGAAATACAGGGATGAGTCGAGAGATCATTAAAGAAAGCGGGCGTGTGGGAATGAGCAATGCCACTGCTAATACATAAAGCATTAACAATAAAATAACCTCCTCTGGTAGGGGTTAGCTGCATCTAGAGCTGGACAAAGTAAAAGCATGTTACACTAAGGACACAGGTATAAAATCTGCACTAGAAGCTTATGAGTACTAAAAGTTTTCTTTCTCAATATTTAAGTTTCCATAATGTTATTCTCACAGCAATAATTTGACCGGTTAACCCTAATCCTTATGAGAAACAGCAGAGCATGAGATCGTCAAGCAGGAGTTACATAAGGTTGCCAGATTACCAAGGATAAGCAGGTTTTTTTCAGTCGGGCCTTCTTTAGTAATCAATTGATGTTTAGTATCCATAAAGTATGTATTTGAAAACATCATTGTTGTTTTAATCTCTTCTTTCAATAATTACTCTTTTTCATACCCTTATCTATTGGGTTTTTTTTTGTATTTCATATTGTGTTTGTGTTCCCCTTGATGGTTATAAATATGTTATTGTTTAGTCAGGCAGCCTCGAAAGCTTTTCTTAACTAACCAAATAGCTACACGGTCTCTGTTTTGTCTCTGCTGCATCTCCAATCCTTCTTCACCACAACATTTTTAGAGCTTTCGTATATCCACATACATATTCATACATATCAACCCACTAAAAATTCAAGCTATGAAAGGGTTACACCCTTCTTGCACTACCTCAAGCGTTAGACAGCTGAAAGCTTGGACAGAGAATGAAAATAGTGAGGAATGATATATAAACAATAAATCTGTCATTGCGTCTTTGTTGTCTGTGCATTCATCTTACTCATAGGTAATAAGGTGGTTTCCACACTTTCTGTTAAGTGACGCCTAGTGTAAAGCGAGAAAAAAGGGAGGATCAAAAGGGAGGGAGGGTCAGAAGAGAAGGAAGAGGAGAAGAGTGGAAGGAGGAGGCCGTGCCATCGAGCCAAGTCTCTGTGTCCAACTGGTTGAGTGTTTCCGGAAAGATCTCCTGACCTGGGAGTGCCACAGTGTTCCTGGCAGAGCAGAGACACTGCTAACAAGCCTTCTATCTACAGTACATACCCAACCACAATTACACAAACGCACACATGTTTTCATCTTCACTAAGACACTATGTCTGTAGAAAACTAATGAAGAGTGGTAGATCTAAGAACCATAACTGTATGGCTCTTACTTTCCTAAAGGGATTCTCTCAAAATTAGAACAGATCTGAACCTGATGCTTAAGTTACCTTTCACACATTATGTTTGCTAAAAGCAGTTATAAATCTGCTGGAGTTAAATTACCCTTGGCAAGCCCCCATTTGTATAGGTACAAGGTATAAATAGGTTTAATAGGTTGACAACATGTGACCACTGACCTGAGGTCGATTTTTACGAACCTACTAATGGGTTATGGCAGTGTAAGGCGTCAGGTAATATGATCGTGTTAGTTACATTTGGTAATTGTACATTTGGTAATTGTTTGTTAGAAAATTGCCTGTGAAAATTAGAAGAGGCAGAAGTGCATAAGCCAAATTGTTGACGCAGTCTTTTGTCTATTGTATTGTGATAGTGCTTGGTGTATTTTTTTGCTGTTGTTGAGGGTGTGTGTGCTTGTTTGTGTATCACTCTATTTTCGTTACCATATATGAAAGGTGACACTGTAAAGTCGGAAGTCCCTATCTTGGTCTCTGGCTTGCATTCAGCAAATTACTTTTCAAAGCTGTCATAGCTGAGGCTAATATCTCGGAGCACTGAAGACTGACATGTGATCAGGCAGGCAAGGTAAGTACTTGGTAGGGTGTGACCTTTCCCAATAACAAAAGTAAAGCTAAGCATGCACTTGTAATTATTTTTTTCAGATAAAATCTAGCTTATTGTCCTTTGCTAGACTAAGATATGACACATTACCACATAAAAAAAATCTTTTAAAGACAGTGTTATGATTGAAGCTTAAAGCTCTGTCTGATGTAATACCTACTGGTAAGTTTTGACTGAATTGCCCTTGCTAGTAGATAGTCTGAGTAAAATCCTTCACTTGAGTTTGTGATTAGACTGTGGTCAACTGTTTGCACATTAGCCCTAGAAGCCCTAGAAGTCCTGAAGTCCTAATTTGCAGCACAACTGCGTGCTTCCCATTTGCCAAGAGGAAAGAAAAGTCACATAGAGTAGATTTCTTCATAAGGAGTACAACAAATGATTCCTGTCTGTCTTTAATGTGGAAACATCAGGATTTATAGTGGTGGAGCTGCTGGGGCCTGCACAGAGTTCTGGTTTTCCTACCAAGCCTGAACATTAGAAGTAATACCTGGTACCACAACCAAAAGATATTACCCTTAAAATTCAGTCTGACAGCCTTAAATGTTCTGTATAAGTATCAAACGCAGAAGCCTTGGTTAGTGCCCTCACAACTCTGAACTTTCTCAGTGGTACATGCATTTGCTAAGTCTCTCCCTGTCCTATTCATTTTCTTTTTTGCATTAGTCTTTCTGCTGCCTTCTCTGCTGTCTGCATTAGGTGATGGATTTCGAGGTGGTGGCGCCTTGTGGAGGCCCCCCAGACCAGATGTAGTGTAGATGAATTAACTCTGGATATCCCACTGCCACCTACGCCACAACCACTGCCAAACCACCACACTCACATTTTTGAGGTTGAGTTGAGTTTGGGTTGAGTTCATATAACAACATTTTTAAGTCCATCTACAGAAATAGGCCAGCAAATGTATGTAAACGCACATCCTCATTTCTGTAAATAATGTCCAAGGACGCAATCTTAAAAGAGAATGTACATGCATTCGTTTAGAAATGCATGTGTGGTTGTGGATGTGGGTGTGTGTGTGTGTGTGTGTGTGTGCGTGTGTGTGTTTGACCTCTTGAAGCAGTGTGCCGAGGTAAGGACCCAGCAGGAGTCAATGAGAGTCGCTCCACACACCAACCTCCCATCTCCTCTGGAGCCTCGCAAACGAATCGCAGCCTGCCACGGCCAGCCACCTCTGGATGGTAACACACAGCAAAGTATTCACAAACACACGCATATAAACACATGTAAAAACAGGCACAGAATCCACACCACAGCATGCAACAAGAACCAATCGGATCCTATTCAGACAATGCTAAAAAAGGAATAACATTTTAATGAACTAAAAAGTCAGGACATGGTTATTGCACCTTGATTCAATAAAAAAGAGACTAAAACAGGCAGCGTACGGAGCAACACTAATATTCTATCCGAATGCGATTTATGAGATTTTTTGTAGGATATTAAACTTCAGCATACCTAGCAGAATTAGTTTAGATGCAGCTATGTGAAGTGTAAACTTATGAGATGCCATCTAAACATGTACGTACACACACACATACACACACACACACACACACACACACACACACACACACACACACACACACACATAAACAAATTACTGAGTATGAAAGTGTGAAAGCATTTGCATACATACATACATGTACAAACAATTTGAGTATTTCTGTGCTTGCAGCGTCAGATCACGTATTTTTCATCCAAAAATTGTTAACTTGAATATGTGTCCAACATTCTTTACTCTATATGTCTCTGGCAGGCTTCCTCCATGTTGTTGTTATTCCCTCCTGTCCCTTCCAGCTCACCTCAGAGAGTTTTCTCCTCCTATGATCCGGCGCTGGCGAGTGTGTATGAGCCGCAGACCACAAATTGAGTTGACCGGATCTGTCAGAGACAAAAGAAGAACCATTGCATGTGCATATGTGACACTGTGTGGGAGGCTGATGATTATTAAACCACACATTTAGGCTCAGATTTTGATCATATCAAATATTTAGACTGATTGAAAAAATAAACATGTTTTAAATTGATTTTTTTACTACTACATATGAACCTGAAGTAAAAAAAAAAAAATAAAATCAATAAATGAAGGATCGTTTTCATAGTGTGTGTACATTAAAATCTACAAACATAGCTTAAGTGCTTTTTCAGAAGCTGTAATTTATCATGCTGAAGAGAAAAATCACCATCCTGCACTGGTGAGACTTTCCACAGTATATGTACGTGAGAAACGGTAGTAACAGCACATGTGCAAGTAACAGATAGCATTGTGTGATTTTGACCTGATGGGTGACAGACTAAGCAATAACATAGCCTTGACCACTTTACCATCTGGATTTATACACACACACGGAATCCTTTCAACTTTCTGCTTACCACGTTACCTCTTTTCATTTGTTGCTTATTATTTTCCAGTGTATATGACATATTGAAACTGGTGGCTGAACACATTTCATTTTCCTTAATGCTCCCCATCAGTCACAGAATATCCATTTATTCTCACGGTAACATGAGTACAAACAGTCCAGACTAACTGGCTGACCTTTGACCTCTTTGTAGCTGTGCTGTGATTCACCATAGTCACAGATAACCCCGGCATCCTCACTGTGGCGACAGTTATGTGTGCCGGGTGCCTGTTTAATGCAGTCTGCTAATGAACGCTCTTCGCCACTGCACTTCACGTTGTCAACATGGATGGGACCTGTCCCTTCCCCGAAGTATGCCATCACACGGGCCTTTGCCACGCCACTAAAGAGGACAGACAGATACAGGACAGACACAGACACATTTAATTAGCACTGTGTTCTAAATGATTTTAAAATGGAAAACTGTTGAAGTCTCAAAAAAGAAGTTCATATTGAGGATGAAAATAAAACAGAACAACTATTCCACAGTTTTGGAGGAAAGACACCAAATGTAGGGTCTTCTTTCATTTTAAACTAAGCTAAGCTCTTTCATGGGAATTGAATGAGATTTTAAATGTGTAGGATGTGTAGGCCAGATTTAATTTTACTTTTTTGTGTTGGATTGTCACATGTCATTCTTCCTCAATATTGAATTACTTGATAATTAAGTATTAGAAAGTTGAGTGCTTAACTGTTTTTTTTTTTTTGTTTTTTTTTTAATTTTTTTAATGTATGTATATGTATAAGCATATAGCCACAGATGACATATGAGAGTAAATGTTTTGGTTTGACAAACTCAGGCTATGACGCAAACCAGGTCGAAACAGTTTTAAAATCTGATAACAACAGGATTTGTATCACTATCTCACCTCTGACTTTAATTAGCAAACTGCTAACACACAGAGGCCTGTAGGCTGTGGTTGTGTATGTGCACTTCTGTATGTTGTAAATGTAATTTTAATTAAGATTGATAGATATCTGAGAATGAGAATCTCATGTTGCATCCCCGAGGTTTGTTGGGTTAATAGGTCTGGTAACCCCACTCATACATAAGGATCTCATGTCTTTTATTGAGACATCTTGCGTTGTATCTGTGTTTCCAATAGCTCCCTGAGCAGTGCTCTCCCTGCAAAGGGTGAACCTCCGACCCATGTGTTTCTGTGGCAACACACGGGCAGACAGTTACTGTAAATCACCAGTCAAAGCATGCAAGACAGTCTGCTAATTGCTCAAGTTAGAAATTAGAGCCAAGCATGTTCTCAGACATCATGGATCACATGCTGCCAATTTAACACTAACAAACTGTTAAAAAAAAATAATATTAATCTACATTTTGGACATACATTTTTTTGCTAGTGGATAAGTTTTAAATATCGCAAGGGAGCAATGGGACAAAAGATGCAGCCAAGATTTACGGGTTACTTCTGTAAAAGAGAGACATAGGTGTGCTGACATTACGTACTCTGAATACCTTTGATCATTGTGCAGCACTACAAAAAATCATTTAGAAACTGACTGGAGGTGCATCCCTGTTTTCAAGATATAATAAATGGTCTCAATGACTTAATTAAAGCTAAACTGTTTTCCTGAAGTATGATAATAATTATAGCACCATTCATTACAATTCAGTTCACATTATGCTTCAATTAGAGCACTAGCAGTTACATTATGTACAATGATGTGCTTTGGCACTGATTATAGGTGTGAGTGAGTCTGCTTGTGTGCGAGTTGGTCAGTTTCAGTTGTACGTCTGTCTTCAGGATGACTCTGGGTCAAACTGTTGACTCTGAATATAATTTGTCTGAAAATGTGTGTGTCTCTGTATATACTTTTTTTTTTCTATCACCAAAGCAATCTCCAACCCATGGGGCCCTGCTGTGTATGTAATGACCTTTCACTACAGCCTGTGAGAGACAGAATAATGATCCTAACGTGGCTTTTACGAGCCTAAAACACGCTTTCTCTCTCACTCTCTCTCTCTCTCTCTCTAATCCTTATGGGTTCCAGATGTGGCTTACATCTACACACAGATGTGTCACAGAAAATTGTGTGGCTAAGGGTTGCTGAGGAGTGAGGAGAGAGAAAATTAAGACAGTTTGTTTCAGTACAGTTTCCCTCATCATCTCACAGCCATTGTTTTGGAAAATGGGACGGTGTCTCTGAGGAACAGATAATGGGACACAGAGAGGATGAGATGAGGTAGTTTGCTTCGCCTCGACATATCTGTCATGGTGAAGATGGGTTTTGCACAACTGGCCTGCCATTTCATTGGATGTTTATCTTGGCCCTGACAAAGGGCACAGCTAAAACCCCTGATAAGAAAAAAATTGGGAGCACCCTAATGATTCATAAGAGGAGCACAATTTTTTAAGGATTAATTAATAATGAAATATTTTGAATGCTTAAAAGCACACTGAAGTTTTTTCAACTGTAGATCAGCTCAAAACTCAAGATGAAGTGTGATGAAGTGGAAACAGACAAGGATTCAGAGATGGAGAGATGAAAGACATACAACACATTCACTTAAGTGGATGTCATGTACAAAGTGATCACATAGCTCACATCTGAGCTTTTTCGCTGATATTTTGCCCACCTCCCAACATCCTGACATGTGGAAAAGAAAAGGATAAGAGGAAAGGAAGGATTCGTATCAGACTACCATCTGAAATTTTTTTCAAGATACTCAAAACTTAAGTGCATTAGAGCTGACATAATTAGCTAATTAACTGATACGTCAGCTATTATATCAATTGATCATTTCAATAATCTTTGAAGCAAAAATGCCCCGAATGCAATGGTACCATTTTCCCAAAAGTGAATATTGGCATCCCTCCATGACATCATTCACGAGCGTGTTTAGGCTGATTGACTTATAAATGAATAAATAAATGAATAAGCATTAGTTGCAGCCCCAGAATGCACCTTGACTCCAAACAACATTCATATACTGTAGGTAAATGTTACTCCTTACTGATTTCAGCAATTTATGCTAAAAAAAAAAAACAAGTCTGTCAAAGAGGCTGTTCCAACACACATTCACATACATACATACATACCTGAAGCCAAGCTGTCTGCACACCACCTCAGCATCATTATCAGTCCATCCATCATCACACACGGTCCCCCATTGGCCGGACAGATAGAGCTCCACCCGGCCTTCCCTTGGGCTCTCTCCTCCCACAAGCCTCACTGGCACACCTGAAACACACACACACACACACACACACACACACACACACACACAAACATAAATAAAAACAAAAAACATTTAGACTGACAAAAGACAGACTGACTCTACTGGAAATAATTTCTTTCTGTTCTCCATAGTTAAACAAAACCACTGAGTGGAGAAATACTGAAAGACACTAGACACTTATTGAGCAGGCTTGACTACCTAATGGGGCATGTGTGCTCATGTTCCCAACATAGGAAGTAGCTGGAACACCTGTCTGTTCTCATGCACGCAACCACTTGTATGTCCAGAGGGGGAAATTGTTAGACTCCAGCTACTATGAAAAGATCACTTATTTTCGTTGGCCCTGTTTTTCACACGCCGCCTTTCTTGTTCTTTCGCTCTGTCAAATGGTATTCTACTCATGTAGTTAATCAAATCAGTCTGAGCTTTAGGCTTAAACAACCCTCCATCGTTTGTCTGCACACAGATGCCCAGAAATACAAACCCACACACGTACCCATACTGATCTTGTTTGGGTGAATACTAATGTTTTTTCCATGTGTAGAAAGTTTCGAGATCAGTTTACACTCTTGCCAAGTGTCAGGTCAATCAGAATTTTTCATTCATTTCATTTTCAAGCTTCTAAAGACAGAGAGGTTTTGACATTTAAAAAATTTCTTCAACGTTACATTTTTAAGCTATTACTTATACATCCTGTTAATTAGTTCTTGGTTGATATTTGTAGATGAAACATTTCACAATCATTTTCAAGCAGCCAGCCCAACACAAATCTGCAAAAATCAGTTTAGCCTGAAAAGGTTCTATGTAGTTGCATTAAGTGGTGTGTGGGAAGGGGAGATTAAGGTAAGTGGAGTTAACTGTGGGAATGTTTACTTCTTGGTGTTCTCTATTCAGGAAATGCTCATCTTTGTCCTCCTGCTTAGAAACACAAACACAATTTTCTTTCCTCTCTCAACACACAAAAACACACACACACACACACACACACACACACACACACACACACACACACACACTCACACACACATTACATTATTGCTCTGACACAAGCATAATGTGATGGTCTCGGAACAACAGAGAGTCAAAGATGGAGAAATCAAAGCACAGCCCGGCTTATCTGCCTTTTCTCATTTTCCAAAAACAACACAGACCAATCTGCCTGTGGCATGTTACGGGCAAAAGGAAGGATTTAAACACCCACATGATGCTCAAACACAAGCACACTTATGCACACAAACACACACACAAAAATGCAATGGGGTGTGAGTGTCCCTCAGGCTTCTGCCAAACAATATAATCTACCTACACCAAATAAATGAAACAGCTATTTTAGTCTAGAGTATGTGATCTCCGCCAAAGTAGTCATACTCTTCCACCTTTCATCGCTTAAGATAAAAATGTAAATACAATATAAAATAAATTATATAAACCATGATGTATCCTATCTGTGACCTTTACCAGAGTCATTAAACTCATATCTGTTACATTTACCATCGAAAGAGAGAAAAGTAAAAGGTGAAATCTAAGCCACAACTTGTACCATTGAGCTCTATTCTTACACATCTTTATGGGGGTCTGGAGGCTGTAGAAACAACTTTGATTAATGTTAGTAGCTTTTAACCCCTCCTCCCTCTTACAGCAAGGAGTAACACCACTGAACCTCTACCCGTCTCGTCTTATAAGAGTGAAGTTTTGGAGTAACCCCAATGATATGTTATGCAATGGTCAGCCCAAAGGTGTCTGATATTACTGACTTTTTAGTTAGTAACATTGAAGGAGAGTAGCATGAGGGAGATTTACTTTAGTGTTTTGCAGTAGGTCCGTTTAATCATGATGAATTTAAAAGCGTCTCAGGCATTAAGGCAGGACAATCCAACCGTCAGCTGTGCCCATTAGGGTTATACATGACTTACATCATCCTCTATCTGTCTCTTGTAAAGGGGGCAAGGGCACTCCAAGTAAAATGAGATGGAATTGACAACAGGGTCAACTTTGAAGAGATCCTAGACACAGATTTCAGATCAGATTATATTTCCATTCACTGGTTTTATGAAATGAAGGGAAATTACATAGAGACTTTAATCATTTGTTGTTGTTTTGTTTTTTTTTGTTTTTTTGTAAATCGCTTCCAGTAAAGTATTTGTTTTCTAAGTGCAGAGCTGGATTCCTTCAGGGTTAGATTAAATCAACATTACTCCTGCTAATATTCATTATAATTTTGTCACCGAGGGCTTTATAAAAACACTGAAAAATTAAATATTGCAAATTGCATAAATACATAGCCCAAACAAAGGTTAAATGAATAGCAACATAACAATAATAACAAATGAACAGAGAGTACAATCAGAAATGAAAAGCAGTGCAAAACATGAATAATTACAGTATAATTATTCATGATTAATATTGCTAGTATTTAACCCAGTATAAGTAAGCTTAAAATAAAGTGTCATTAATCATCGAAGTAAGCTCTGGAATACCAGTGTAATCAGTGTTGAGATGCTTAAGGGGTGGTTATGTTCACTCTCCTACTAGATCTGAATGAAATTGAGCATCCTCAGGTAATTAAAACTTGGCAAGACTACATTGCCATTGTCTAAACAGGAATAAAGAGCATTTCACCTCATTTAAGTTGAGCATTACATTGTCATTTTGCATCACTTAATGACAATGTTCAGGACTGAATTGTTGATTGTGTTCATCAACATTGAGTTTACATATGTATCCAAGCACTTACATAACTAGTAATTTCAATGTAACACAGAACCTCCCTCACCCATTTGTTGTTTCTTTGTTATCTGTAACCTTTTATGTAAATCTTAAGGTATGATAAGATTCTGTCTTACTAGCTGGAAGACTCTCTCCATTGCGCTCAGGGCTGCAGGCGATATTAACATCTTCATGGTGTGTGCAGTCATGATGAAGCCACTCCTTACTGTTACAGAGCAATAGGCTAGGTTCTTTGCCTGTGCAGCTCACATCATCCAAAAGAATGGGACCTGACCCCACCCCAAAACGTGGGACTGGTGTAATGTCTAGTCCTTCACAAGGCAGAGTTTCTCCTGACCTGCAAGGTAGAATTTTAAATATAAATCAGAAACGAGTGTGCATGTGTATGCGCCTGTCTGAAGGCATGCACGCTTCACATTACCTGTAACCAAGTTGTCGACACACCACATGCGTGTTAGAGTCTGTCCAGCCGTCATCACACACTGTCCCCCACTGACCACGGTAGAAGACTTCTAAACGTCCCTCGTGGCTCACTGTACCCCCTACCAACCTAACAGCACCATCTGGAGATAAAGACAGACAGACAGAAAAAATTAAGATATGTGTGGTTATTATTTTCACGACCATCCATCTATGTTAAACAGACTTCTTGTGGCCATGCGTGTTTTAAATTATTGGGACATATTTTCAACTATTCAGAAAAGACAATACTAATGCAGTGAATTCCGGTGGCAGTGATGACAAAAAACTCTTTGAGATGCTGTCTGACTGGCTGTTTTCTGTGGTCAGGGTTCAGTCCTTAAGATATTCTGCCTTAGTGCACTGATCGACTGATAACACACCAGACTCTGAGTCCTCTCATTGTGTGTGGGGAAACTACATATAACCTGTACCACATTGTTTGCTCAGGTTAAGCAATGGTTGAGCAACATATTTCCTGGCCTGGCCACTCGGTGATCTTTTAAAAGATTCCCCTCCAAGGCCTCACTGGCCCCAGGATGGAGCTAATGTGGGGAGGATGGTGTTTCCTCCTTTCACCCTACTCTTGTGCTCGCTCTTGAAAGCAATTTGCTGTACTCTCCTCAAAGTAGATATTTTGACTTGATGTAGCTGAAGAAGAAGTGTAACTGATAACATTAATGAATGTGCTATTCCATTTAGGAGTTCCAGTAAGCCAGCATGCACAATACCAGGGTTCTAGCACCAGATAACTTAAATGGAATGCAGGCCATTATAATTATTATCAGTTGTTATCAGTGTCTGAGTAGTCAAAATATCTGTTGTGTGAATTTTTTCTTGTCTACGGCAACAACCTATCCGCGGTCATGGGTACATTCAAACTGCTCCACCAAGAAAAGGTGTGAGCTCCTGGTGGGCCTTCGATATCTCTTCATGTTTACTATGTGTGTATTTCTCTGGCATGTCTTTGTGAATATGATGGATTGCCAATGCTGAGACATGTTGGCTTACCTGTAAGAGGGTTGCAGGATACTCCTGCATCCTCAGTGTGCAGACAGTTGTGTTCCCCCCAAGTGCTCTTTTGACACTGCTCCAGTGTGAGCTCATTGCCTGTGCAACGCACCTCGTCCAGCCACACACGGCCTGAACCCTTGCCAAAATGTGCCTGGCCCCATGCCCTTGCTACACCGCTAAGAAGAGAAGACAAGGTACAAAAGAACAGAGGGTTTGGTTTTCAGTAGAACTTAAATAATGGAAAACAGATGTACTGACTTGCCCTGACTTACAGAATACAGTGTATATTTGTTGTATTTGTAAATTTAAATGGAATAAACCTATTGTTCTTCAAATCTGTTACTAGGAAGTTTCTTGCCATTCACATCCTTGCATGTGTAAACAATGCCACATCAACACCACTGTGGCCAACACTGAAAATGCACACACGAACACTTATAGAGAGCATAGTGTAGCTAGATGTGCATATCTCTCTGGTACTACAATTCAGCAACAATGAGCCTGATTCACTATCTGACTCCAGATGTTCTTTATTGCTTGCTCCTCTATCTGTGTGTCTGAATGGAAAGAATACTTCTCATTCTTTTGGAGACAGAGAGAAAGACAGCCGGCTTGCCACCCACATTAACACATCACGGCTTCCTACACAATCTATCTGTCATGTTTTTCCCTCACATTCTCATGCTTACAGTGTATTTCCTTTATGCTAATTATTGGTTGAAATTAATATGAATATGATCACTAAAAAATGTGTGTGCACTTGGGTGCCCCTTCACCTCTGTCCCAGCTGTCGACACACCACTTCTGCATCACTGTCGTCCCATTGGTCGTCACATATGGAACCCCACTGCCCTGCATGGAAAACCTCAACTGTGCCCTCCGACCCTGATCGACCTCCCACCAGCCGTATGGGGAGTGTCACTGCTGGTGAAACACACACACAAGCATAAATATATATGTTCATATTTTATCTACTTAAAGATTTTTTTTTTCATTTTAAACGATATGTTAAAGAAAATTCTAAAACTTTTAGCCATAGAAGTGTAGAGGGTTTGTACAGTAAACAGATTTCATTACATGCATGCAAACCTTTATCCATCCATCACAAACCTATAATTCCCCATGGATGGGGGGGGTGGGGGGGTTACCTTGCTGTTGGGAGCAGGTAACAGCTGCAGCCAGAGAGCACTCTCCTCCATTCCACGTAGTCTTGGGACACTGGAGCAAGTCTGGCTCCTCTCCCTGGCAATGGACCGCCCTCCAATGGAGTTTTGCTGTGCCTGGTCGAAAAATGGAAACTGCTCGTGCATGACCAGAGATCCTGGAATGGGATTAGCAGGCAGACAAAACGCAAAAAAAGTTACTTTTACTAATTGGAAATATTTTTTTATCTGACAACTGACATCAAAAAGCAAACCTAGTCTTATCTGAAAGGAAATTTAAAGCTGATTAAAAAAAAAATTCTTAGTTGCTGTTGCTTGGTGCTTATTATTTCATATCATCTAAGATAAATCCTGCAGGCAAGCTAGAGCTGCCCATCTAAAAGCAAAATTTAAAGCAGCCGTATCAGCCTGGTAGAAGTAACTTTGAGCCATCTATATGTTCATGATCTACCACTTCAGGGTCAACACAGTCACTTTTACACCCAACAGCTTTCAATAACTTTCCACAAGAAAGTCATCACCATGATTCCAGCTGACATATGGCTGACATGTGCCCTCTTTCCATTCCGCTCTGGAGTTTCATTGACTCCTGTGTGAATATGCACACACAGGCATGCGTCTATGTCAATGCTGGTGTTAGTGTTAACATGTGTAGTAAGTGCACACAACGTCTCTTTTCTCCAGGGAAATCAGACACTTTCTCAACCGACTACACCCAAGTTTATGAACACTTTCGATCTGTATGATCTGCCTACAGGTTCCCTTGAGCCCCAGCAAGCTCCTCTAGCATGACAGCATCTCATAGTCAAGTCCATAAGACACATACATATGTGTGTGTGTGTGTGTGCGTGTGTGTGTGTGTCTTTGTGTATGTGTGTGTGAGTGTGTGTGTGTGTGTGTGTGTGTGTACAAATATATATGTGTTTGAGAGAGAGCAACAGAGAGAAAGTGAGAGCTGGTAACAAGGTAAATAACAGAGCACTAAAGGTATTTAAATACCTCTGGGGAATGGGGGTTGGAATGCAAGGGTCACTCAAGAAAAGTACAAAGACTGTGAAAAGAAGAAAATGCATGAAGTGAATGTCTGACATGTTGAGAAGCTTCCTAACAACCCCAGCAGATTTTCTTCACACTCTAACCATCCATCAGACCTCTGCTGGCAGCTTCACGGTTTGAATTTAGATGGTAGATGGTGACTGTACTTGCACCTGTGTCTGAATACATATGTGAGAGGAAGAGGCAGTTAGAGAGCGGCAAATAGTGCATATCTGAGCGCATGTGTGTGCATGTGTGCTCTCTCACCCCTTGCCCAGCTGTCTGCAAACCACTGCAGCGTCTTCATCCCCCCAGTCGTCACTACAGACAGACCCCCACACTCCTCCCAGATAGACTTCCACCCTGCCATCTAGCTTGGAGCGGCCTCCGTGCAGACGCACTGACCCTAGGATGGAGAAAGGTTTGGAGAAAAATAGTTGCATTATAACACCGCACATACCAAAAATAAATTAAAAAAGAACACTGTCAGACAACTGACTCGACCATTGATTTTTAATATTTTGAGCTAAATCCTGATCAGGATTTAGATCAGTGTTTCTATGATATTTCCTAAACCAAGGTAAGTATACAGAAGTTTTCATATTATGGTTACAGTCACATAGTGTCTTTGCATGCATGTTGTTTATTGCTGGGATAACATGATTGCTTTGTGTTAATCTATCTGATGAGTTACAAGGGCAACAGAGAATGTCAGGCTGCACGCCTATGGTGACACACACACACCCCAATATGTACAGGTGGATATCTGTATCGAACTGCCATCCACATATTCTAACTTTCATTAGAGAAAATATCCTGTGTGTGCCTACATTCTATGTGAAAGGTCATAAACTCAGAACACAGAGACACTGGAAACCACCACCCAAAGGCATGTATTTTGTCAAATATCTTAAGTAATTGGATGATTTTACGTGAATGCAACGCATCAATTACCAGAAGATAATTTACCCAGGCTGTACTATCACTCCACGACTAAAAATACCACAGGCTGCCTGTCTTGTGCCAGATGGAAATCCCACACTGTATTTCTCTCACCACTCTCTCTCTCTCTCTCCTTTACCTCTATCTACCTTTCATCAATCCACAGATGAAGGGCCAGCTTTGACTCCAGCTATTTTATCAGCAATACTTAGTTGTTCAAGCCTGTGTATTTGATAAGTAAAAAAAATGTAATGCCCCCCCATATAAAACAACTTTAATATCAAGAGAGATTTTATTTAGTCTGCTCGCTTTACTCTCTTAGACTGTTAGTGCCATAAACACCATATTAAGCAAATACCTGAGCAGTCTTTACAGAGCAAACGTCCATAGACTTTTCATCTGCATACACACACAGCCACACCTGGGACTCTGGAACACAACTGGACCTGAATAATTGTTGACACAGTTGCACAACACCGCACGCTGAATATAGCGTGTAATGTGTCGCATGGACTTGGCCTGCAAGCTGCCCGCGTTGACTTTTAAATCACCATTCACTTCACTCGGGATTTTTTTGCAGATTTCTGGCCCATGACGTCCTCGACAAGGTGCACGGATGTAGGACCGGGGACCCCATTCAGAACACAGTACCGCCTAGACGGTCCGCGGGCCTGCGCGTTTACCTTGTTTACAGTCGCAATATCCCCAGTCCACTCTGCCTCTTTGGTTCCTGAAAAAGCACCAGGGTCGGATCCTGCCGTCCGGGTTGCGACAGTGGTTGTGCTCTCCTACTCCCTTGCCCGGGTAGCGCTCCTCGAAGCCGGCCACCTCGGTCCAGTTCATGCACCGGGTGCCGGACTCGGTCACGTCTATCGCTCCCCGGTAGAAACCGTCCCTCCCGCGGCTCCGGACGCAGTCGGTGAACGGCAGGATGAGCGAGGGCACGCCGCTGGAGTGACAGGGGCCCCGCGTCGCGGCCAAAAGCGCGACCGTAAGGGCGAAAAATGTCCGGTTCATGTTCGGGCGATCGTGAGCGGCCGGAGACGGGAGAGGTTTCGGTGGCTTCTGTCATCGGCTGACGAGACGGGTCCCGGTCGGCGTCGCCGACCCGCAGTGGGACGAGAGTGAGAACCGAGGCAGGGAAAACGACGTCGATCGATGGAAGCACCATACGCACGGGCTGATGGGCAGGCAGCCCCCAGACATAAAAAAAAAAACAAACCTCATAACACATATATTTGGATTACCCCCCCTCCCCTATATTTCCATTTGACTCTATGTTTTAATAATATATTATAAAAGCCAAAGCATTTATATGGAATATAGCTTAGGGCAAATTTACAGGGGCAAGAAACCACTCAGTCGGTGAAATGTGATATTACTGCAGGTTCAATAGTACGTCAAATTCCAGAGATAGTAATCGACGCGGGACTCATGCCCAAAGTTTGAGAAACAGCCCATTGTTGAGACATGACCGTGCCCGAATTGCTTATTTGAAAAGGCTTAGTCTGTTGGTTTTGTACTTTTCCTCGATCGGTTGGCACTTTGCTTTTAAAACCACGACGATCGTCATGGTTTTACGGGCTTTATTTAAGCACAAACCTACACTGCTTCTTCGACCTTTTCCTTTTAAAAAAAAAAAAAAATCATATTCTTATGTGGATTCATAATTATACAATTAAATAACAAAGTTCAGTGTGACCATTACTATCCATGAAGATCTTAGCGGGATCCTACGTTCGGAATCATATAAATCAAGTTTAAGAGGATGCTGCAGTTTGATGTAGAACAAAATTGGGTGAATGATTAGATATGAGTGCGCTCGCTCTCTCATCTCCCCTTTCTTATGTGTGTATGTGTGTATGTAATGATGATGATGACGACGAAGAAGACTATTGTTGTTATTATTATTATTATTATTATTATTATTATTATTATCATTTAGCACTTTGTCTGTGAGTCTGTGTCTATATGACAGAAAAAGAGCGAGAGAACAAATGCGGGTACAGCTGGACTACATAGCGCCCCTAGCGTATAAAAATATAGCGGCCTACGATTGGGCGAGGAACATGGAGACGTCAAAACGAAAGCGTCCTGTCCGGTGACATCATCACGCGGCGTCCATTCAATCGCGGATGTGTTTCTTTTTATTTCCCGACTGTTTATCAGAACCGGTGTCGCCCGGGTAGGCGGCATCGGAATCCGATAAACCGCTCCACTGGCCGGTCTATCCGGTCCAGCCGGGCCGCCGAGATCTCTGCAGATAACTCAGTGTGCAAGCAAATGACAAACGGCCCTCGAGTAGCCACAGCTGGGCCCCCTCAACTATCTCATTTAGCGGCTGTCTCCACCTACACCGAGGCCCTATATCCAGATTGACCCGCTCAGTATACGAAAACAAGTGCACCCATTGTGATTTTTTTTTTTAGCGGCTGCTACACGTTAGCCGACAGCCGCCTACAGTTACAGCTAGATTTGTATGGGACGTTTTGATAATAACGACGACCGATGGTATTCAGTAAATAATTAGAAAAAAAAAAACAAATACGGGGAAGAAATGAACAGCCAACTGCAAGAGATCCGCCAGCGACAAAAACTAAGGCGGCAGCTTTTAGCTCAACAGGCAGGTGGACTGTTGTTGTTAGCAAGCAGCTAATTTCACAACTTGAGCCGCAGTCGGCTTCTGCATAACAAAATGTTTTCGACCCTGTGGCGAACAGGGACAAATAGTTACGCGAATGATGATAATTCGGCGATAATTTAGACGACACATTTCTGTCAGACGTTAACAATGGTCCGCCCTCGAGTGGACCCGCCGCGCAAATAGTGTAGCGGAAAATGCAAATGAATGACATCAACATGTCGAAGCTGTTCGAGCCAATCTGACGTGAAATAGGATGCATTGAATAGAAAATATACCAGGATCTAGCTACAGTGGTAAAGGATGTACATAATGGATAATGTCGAGCACGTACTCTGTCGGGAGTTTAGTAAATGCACACGGCGTGCGGCATGTAATAACGGAGAAAATACCAGTTGAAAATATATCAATCTACAGTTGTGTTTTCTTTCATGTCTGCCCGCAGTTGGGAGCTGAAAATGCAGACAGCATCGGAGCTGTCCTAAACAGTAAGGATGAACAAAAGGAGATAGAGGAGACTAGAGAAACATGCAGGTGAGATTTACTATGATCGCCGAAAACCAGCGGGGGGGAAAAAAAAGGGTGTGCAAACAGGTCACAAATGACAGAGAAGAGAGGAAGGAATGTGTTTAGGATGTTTTTTTGTTTGTTTTGCAGGGCTTCATTTGACAGTTCAACCCTGCCTTCCAAAAGGAAGGCGCAGACGGAGGGAGAGGACCCAGAGGAAGATGTGGAGGAACAAAAGGTGCATGTAATCACATTTTAGTATTATGGATTTACATGGGTTAAAGAGGCCTCCAGCAACTGAATGTTACTGAATGTACGAACCTTATTTCTATAGCACAGTGATTTATGCCAAAGTGAAAATAATAGAAATACAAGAATAAAACATCATGAGCAGGAAACAAAAGCAGGTTACTAAAATTGGAAAAGCCGTTGAGTAAGTATGTGCACGGAAGTATCTTAAAAGCTGATGCCAACTGAACAAACTGCACCTTCTCAGGCAGGTTATTTCAGAGCCTCAGGGCACTGAGAGCAAAGGCGTGGTCCCTCCTGTCCTAAGTCTGGACAATGAGACAGTTAAGATGCCCCTTGCCTGAGGATCTCAAACTATTAGTTTGCTTTTTTGAAAGAAGTCTTAAAAGTATTGAGCTATGTATTATTCTTAATTATCAACTCCAATGATTGACCAAAGAGTGAGATCAATCTATTAGATATTGTGCTGATAATGTCCTCTCTGAAAGCTGGCGTGTGTCGCTATGTTCCATTTAGGTCGATGTTATAAAACTCAATTAACCAAATAATATGGTAGACAAACTGAGAAAAAAATTTTTAATATAGGAGTATAGTAAGAAATTTGAGATTTACTTGTGGATGACTTTGGGATTTATATGACATGTGGATAGAATAAGGGGGTTAACAAAGTGCTTGCTTACTGTTTTCCAGCTTACTTATGTGAAAATGAGAAACTTTACTAATTTACTGTAAGGCTTTTAATAAGCTTAAAGTATTTCATTCTATTCATTATCCTAACTTCTCTATTTATCTTTACTTCTTTCTTTATCTATTTCATACTAACTTAATCAACTTTAGTGTGATTGTGATGAAACTCATGTTTTACAACTTGCTGAATTTTAAAATTCTTTCCAGATTCAGATAATGTTCAGAGGATGAAGAGTTCTGCTAATATACAAAAATATTTCATTGAGGTTTTTTTGTATGTGTGTGTATGTTGTTAGGATGAGGTGGAAGTGCAGCAGCCAGATGAAAGCAACCCATATGAGGAGGTGTACAAGGACTCAAGTACTTTCCTAAAGGTTGGAAAACTTGCTGTCTCTTTATGTTTACACACAGACACAAAGTCTTTTTTTTTATACCTTGTCCACAAATTTTGTTTTTGTAGTCAGCCAAACTGTGTATTATTTTTAAATGATGCACTACTCAGAACGCAAATTAAGATGCATTTCATTGCTTCACTGAGTTTAATAACAGATTTTTTGATTGCAAGAATTAGATATATTAGAAAATTCTGAAAATCTTAAAAGTGAGTAATGCTGGGCTTGTTGGCATTGTTTGTATGTTACAAGTTGTTAGCCAAAACCTTATAAGCAATCTACAATAGCTGTTTTAACACTGCTTCGATTTGTGGAGGAGCAGTGGGATGGGGAGCCTGACAAAATAGATAACTCACAGGTATATTGAGTTGCAGTACCTGGCAACTCAATACACTCAAAGTACTTTTGAAACAGGGACTAACTGGAATGAGCTTCTTGAACATTCTTGAACATTCTGTCATGCATTTAGGTCAGGAATTTAAAAACTTTAAAACTTTTTTCCCATTAAAGACGTGCAGAAATGCCTTCATGATTCAAGGCATAGGTAAGATGCCTTCATGATTCAACACATAGACTGACTGTATTGTGAAATTTATATATTAGGAGTTTACACAATTAAAATTGTGAAAAAAAGAAAGTTAATTGTAAGTAGTTAAATTCCAAATCACTGAATTACAGATGGCTTGATGATGTTTAGTCTGTTAAAAGTCTAGGTTTAACCCTCAAAGTATTTGGTGGCCAGATGCAATATGGAGACCTGTGACATTTTCCCAACATAGAAAAACATAAAAAACAGTCGTAGATAAACTTTTATTGTCTCACTATCAGGTGATCATCAGACATTCGTATCTCAAACACTTGAACAGTGAGATAAACAAGTCCTCTTTTATACTGATGGAATGTTGTAAAAATTGTCTCATCATTCATGTAGCATCAACCTTTGTTTTCACTTTTAGTTTCCTTTTCCTTGAGTTTCACAACCAGTGATAATTGGTTAGAATTAGTTTATTGATGACGGAAGGTGTGTATGGTTTCATAATGAGAAAAAAAACAAAAGTATTTATGATATGCATAAAGAATGGCAATGTTTGACTACAAGCCTCAGTCACAAAGCACACGCAAACATTTACTTACAATACAGATGCTCAACTTTCATTGAAGTCAATAGTGTGTATAGAATGCGTTATTTTATTTGGCGACCACATCAGTAACTAAATGTGAAAATCAGCCCTAGAAGGCTAGAGTGGTGTGATTCAAGAAAGAATTCCTTCTGGTAATATGAATTATTTATTTAGAAAGGCTTTCTCTCCTCAAATGAGATTAAAAGGTTTTCTTATAGATATTGTAGCAATTGTATTAGAACTGCAGTTTCTATGACACTTTCCCAATTACAAACACAAAATATATGTTACAATGCATGGATAGACATCCAAATTTTCTCTTTCGATGCAGGCATCTTATTTAATTTACTCTCTCTGCTGCTCATCTTATTTATCTTCTGTCATTCATTCATTTATTCTCAGGGTACCCAGAGTTTGAACCCTCATAATGACTACTGTCAGCACTTTGTTGACACAGGTCACAGGCCGCAAAACTTCATCAGAGATGTTGGTGAGTATATGCTTGTCTTTGATTTTGTTAATGTACAAGTGCATGCCTGCATTTTGGTCTGACCTCTGTGTTTCATGTGGTTTAGGTTTGGCTGACCGATTTGAGGAATACCCTAAACTTCGCGAACTGATTAGACTAAAAGATGAACTCATCTCCAGCACCAACACCCCTCCCATGTATGTTAAATAATAATGTGAACAGAAGAGTAAATATCTGTTCGATTTCGGTGCAAAAAGACCAAGAGAATCTAACTAGAATTAAGATGACACTGACCATTTCAAGTTAGCATCAGATGTTTTGAAAAGAGTTGGTTCTATTTAAGTTGTGTCTGTATATTTAGGTACCTCCAGGCTGACCCGGAGCACTTCGACCTGCAGGATTTGAAGTGCAAGTTTGATGTTATTCTGCTTGAACCTCCCTTGGAGGAATACTACAGAGAATCAGGCATCAGCCATACGGAACGTTTCTGGACCTGGGATGATGTATGTATGCATTTTTGGCTAGTTAGCTGTAAGCAATTCATGCTGGTGTGTAAATAAACAGAATATTTTTATGACTGGCTCGCAGGCCAAAACAAAGAAGGTAGATGCATGCCAAAGTTAATACTAGTAAACTGAAATTTATTAAAGCTAGTAATATCAAAAATTGCAGTTAGGAAATAAAAGTGTATAAACGTGCTTTCAAAAAATTTTACAAAGATGAGGGAATCTTGGTGGGTAGTGAAAAAATTGGAACACAAGCATCTGGGCAGATGCGCTTAATAACTTCCAGGAACCCTGGATATATATATATGTGTGTGTGTGTGTGTTTGTGTGTGTGTGTGTGTGTGTTGTATGTATGTATCTATGTATTTATATTATACATACAGATTAGTTGAAATCCGAATGAAGGCTGAGGCTCAAAGATGGATGTGGTTGAGGGCACTAGAAGTAGGGAGGTTGGAAGTAGTGAAGAGGCCATTTCCCCCCAATAATTGTACGCTCCTGGCCCACATTCGTTTTAAGTTGCAGATCACTGTATGCCAGTTTCAATTGTTCCAATCCACTCTTAGACTTTAGTTTAAAACCAGAGCATCAGGCAATGTGATCACACCAGCCATGACGCCTGTCAATAATAAAGTATTAAACACTGAGTACCTGGTGTGATCCCATTGCAAGACAGTCTCTAGGTTGTTTTTCTTTATATAAATCACAGTTGGCTTGGAAAGCACTAAGCTAAGTATGCAGCAATGGTGCCCCTGCAAAATAGTGTTGTTGGTAGAAATTTTTTTGTTGGAACGTCAAATCAGTCAGTTGTGCAGTCTCTATTGAAAGGACAGCTCAAGGACTGTGTCTAAGGGAAAAGAAGAGTTTAACTAGTGACAGGTAATTTCATCATGCATGTATCCTCCTTTTGGCATCATGTTTACTCACTGCTCTTTCTCTTTCTCTTCTCTGCTCTCTACTTTTGTAGATCATGAAACTTGAAATTGAGGAGATATCAGCTCTACGCTCCTTTGTCTTTCTCTGGTGTGGCTCTGGTGAAGGCCTGGACTTGGGCAGAATGGTAACACAATCCCTCACCTAGTCAAAAGCACACATTACGTTACAGTCAAATTCTTAGCTTCTTGTCCAAATTATACCTCTTTGCAATGTCAGACTTGTTAGACTCCATTCTTTGTATCAAGCCGGAACGTGCTGTTTAAGTGTGCTTCTGACAAATGACTGTATTGTTTGTGTGTTGTTTTGACAAAAAGCTCAAATGTCCACAGCTATCTTGAAATGCATCTATTCACGGCGAACTATTCAACACTCAAGCCTCTTGGCAGAGACACCTTGGTTCATGTCCACAAAGCAGTCAAACAGACACTATTATTTTCTTTGTTGGATGGTTGTCTGCTTCTGGGGTTGATGTATATGCTCTTTCAGCTCAGTAACACTGAATCACAGTCGGACTCTGGATGCGAAAACAGATTTTATTATAGCCTTTACCAGAGTACAAATATTTATACTGCTTTTCCAGTGTTTGAGGAAGTGGGGCTTTAGGCGGTGTGAGGATATTTGTTGGATCAAGACCAACAAGAATAACCCGGGCAAGACTAAGGCACTGGATCCAAAAGCAGTGTTCCAGAGGACTAAGGTACAGTACTCACAAACACATGACCAGCAGAAATGTGAAATATATGTATGTGTTAATGTAAATATTACACATTTACATATTTCCTCTGGAATTTGTTTTCCTTTTAAATCTGTAGATGTGATGTTAGCTATTCAATTTAAAGTTAACAACACCCATCTACACATGGTGAATTTAAAGTTAAACCTGTGTAAATTGTATATGGTAATAAACAGACATATACACTGCATTCCTTTCAGGAACACTGCCTAATGGGAATCAAAGGAACAGTGCGTAGGAGCACTGATGGTGACTTCATCCATGCCAACGTGGACATCGACTTGATCATCACTGAGGAACCTGAGATGGGGAATGTAGAGAAGCCTGTAGAGATCTTCCACATTATTGAGCACTTCTGTTTGGGCCGCAGGAGGTTGCACCTGTTTGGGCGAGACTCAACCATCAGACCAGGTAAGATGGATGTCTGCTTCACATGCAAAAATTCCGGTGGGGCGACCGGGTGAATCAGGTGATAACTGCTTTTCCTGTTTGCTTTTGGTTAAATCTCTTCCTCTGTGTTTCTGCTGGTTTCTGAACACCCACACTGTTACTAACTCGAAATGTTCTCTTTCCAGGCTGGTTGACAGTGGGTCCTACTTTGACAAACAGTAACTTTAACCCAGAGACCTACGCCTCACATTTTGCCCTGCCTAACTCTCATCTTTCTGGGTGCACTGAAGAAATAGAGAGGCTTCGGCCCAAATCTCCCCCTGCCAAGCTGAAGTCGGACCGTGGTGGCGGAGCACCCAGAGGTGGACGTGGTGGGCCAAATGCGGGAAGAGGTGGAGATAGAGGCCGTGAAAGAAACCGACCAAATTTCCGTGGGGACAGGGGAGGGTTCAGAGGCAGGGGAGGGCCACATAGGGGTTTTCCACCTCGCTAGAGCATAGAGCTCATGCCAAATAGACTGATGCCAAGAATTTACATCTGGATTAACACCAAACACATTGATATTTTTAATGCAGTTGATATAAGTAATATGTGACAGCTGAGAAGTTAGTGAGAGTGATCAATCATTTAGAATCATTTTGGTTTGTTTATATTTTTTCATTGATATACTTTACATTGAATGGTTATTCTCTGAATAAACACTCTTTTCACTATTTTGTTTGTGTACTGATTTGTATGGTACATCTTGTCCTTTAATATCTATGCCTTTGAATGTCAGATGTCAGTATTGAATTGCTCTAATACTGGGAGAGCATCTGTGATTGAAAGTCATTATAAGCGATTGTAAACTGAAACAAACATATTCTGTAATGAGGTGCAGATACAAAAGCAGCAAGTAAATTCCTCAGCATTACTGTAATTTTCAAACTGGAAAGGAGTCTTTCAGGGTTCCGTAAAACTCTGCCTGTTTAAAAAAAAAAAAATACATTTTGTGTTGTCATTTTAAATGATTAGCAGGTAATTGAACACTGATGAGACAGGGTTCTCATAAACTGCTTCTTCTGTTAGCTTCTGTTGACATTTGTGGTAACAGCATCAGCTTTCTGAAAGCTGATTGGCTGTTCTCTTTAATGCATGCACTTTCTGCATGGGGTTAATCATATATGTAGAATGTCAAACAGGTGGAGCTTAGGAGGGGTATCATTTGAGGGATGCTGCAGATCTCCCTAAAATGCCACTTCGACTTGTCCTCCTTGAAAGCTAATGCTTTCTCCTGAAGCAACATAAAGTTCACACAGGTGATTTGTGCTTACCTGTTAAATGTCCAGTTAAAATGATTTTTGTACAGAAGTCAGTCATTTGATGGAATACTTTTGGTTTTCAGTGAAAAGCCTCAACAACTAATGGATAGATTGCAATGACTTTGGTGATCCCTTGACTCTGTCTGGTGCCATTATCAGGTCAAACTTTTAATTTCCCTGTTAACAACAGTATATTAAAATTGCCATCGTGAGTACGTCAGTATACTGTTGTTCGCAATTAGATCAAAGAACCACTTTTTATGTACTCTGTCACACAGCTGCTTGCATTTTATATCTCCTTGAGAACACACTGTCCCCATTTAGATTCCCATCAGTTTCTGTTATGCCTGTTTGGCCAGAACAACTTGCATTATTACTTTTGTCTAGGTTGCCTTTTTACGCTGCCAACACGTATGCGGTATTGCTGGCGGTCTTACTTCTTAACCTTTTATTGCTATTTAACAATATTTCTCTAACATCTATTTATGATTTTTTTAATGGCTAAATGCTCTCTGATTAGGGCATGCCTACGCTATACTCTGCTGGGACCAAATTTTATGTCAAGATTATTACTTAAAATTACAATTTAAATTTGTATTTAAGACTTTGTGAAGTCTTAATTAAGGCTTGCCTTGCTTTATTCTTAAATAGTAAACTGTCTTTAAAATGTCACAGGTTGTATCTTCAACCTTGTGTTGCAAAAATGTTACGTCCACTTTATATAATTCAAACACCTTGATTCAGTGTTGATGTCTTTCAATATCCTGAACTAAATTTGTGATAACAATATGGACAGCATAATTTAACATTAGATTGGGGTCCACTAAAAAGATCCTGTTAATTCCTATAATTGATTTAGTATTTCTGGCGAATACATTTTTTGCCTCCGTATTGGCACCAGTTGTGGCCAGAGGCATTAGGTTTCTGGGTTGTCTGTCCATCCTCCCATTTTTGTGAATGCGAAATCTCAGGAATGCCTTGAGGGAAATTTCCTGCTACAAACATCCACTTGGACTCAAAGATGAACTGATTAAAAATGGTGGTCAAAGGTCAAGCTCATTGTGACCTTACAAATCATTTTTTTGGCAGTACCTCAAGAATTCCTATACGTTTATGAAAAAATACACCTAATACATTTTATCATATTCCTGCAAAGTCTTCACTACATTAATGAGTCTGGACAGACACAGATGTAAACTACAGAATGACTAGTTGGCAGAGGCATAAAACTGTGAGGTGCTAATTATATTTCACTGTAACAGTCTCACACAGATGGAAGAACTTAATGAATTCACCACTATTTCCTTCTCACATACACACAATAGCTATATATTTATTCCTCACAGTTTATGAGAAAATTATTATTTAGGTTATTGAAAATGACACTGTCTTAACCCTGTTCCAATCATGATTTGATATCTATACCAGATCCTAAGAAAAGTTTTGCCTTATGCCTATTCAGAGTCACATAGAATGGTTCTCGGTGCACCATCATAAAAATGTAATATAATTATATTATCAAAAACATCAACAACAACAACAATAATAATAATATAATACAAATGTGTACTTCCACATCATTTAGCACTTCTGTTTGTGCCTTAGGAGACTGCACCTGTTTGGGACTCACCCTTCAGACAAGTTGGATGGACATATGCTTTCCATGGAAAAAAGAAGAAAATAGCTAATGATGACAGATTCTGACAAAAATCATTTATTCATTTTTTTTTCAACAAGAAGCATTGTACTGTACCCTTGTATCACAGAATCCCAGCTTTAGGGCTGCATCTAATGATTATATTAAATATATTATAATCAGTTCATCCGTACATTATGTACATTCTGTACAAGGGGATTCGGGGGCAGTTGGGGGACCAGGGGGGCAGTGGAGGAGAGTTCAAAAATAACTTTATTTTTGTTGGTGTGCAGGAATACTGGGAATGCCCATTGTGATCCCAAACTGGATGCATTAAATAATCATAACTGGTATCCTTAAATGGTCATAACATGTAGAAAATGGAAGATTTGTGTGATCTGAATAGCTACCTATGGGCAATATGCTTCATTAAGTATGTCAGAGAAAAAGAAAAGTAAAACAAACATAAAAAAAATCAATTTTTTTTTTTTTTTTTTTTTTTATATTAAGTATAATATTGTTTTGAGTCCAGAGGAGTTCACTTACTAATCCAGTCACTTCCCTTACTATTTCAGATACATCAACATCAAGCAGTCCTCCTCATCAATGCTCAAGTGCATTGCATACAACTCCTACAATGCTCTCACTGGCAGTCCTGTCACTTTACCTGCTGACTGTGGCAAAAATGCCTACAGACTTGCTATAAGGCTGTCACTGGTATATCAAACAAAGACACGAATGTGTGAAATGATTTCAGATATAAAGTTTCATAAGATAAAATGGTTAGTAAGCATATAATCTCACAAATATTTCAAGTGTAAAAAGATGAACCCATTTTGTTATACATTATTAAGATATACTGTAACATACTGCAGGTGATACCTATTATATAGTATGATTAAAGATATAGGTGGATGGGTGATGAGTGACGTAGGGTTGAAAGTGTGTAGAATTTTCACTTCATGGTTGAGTACCAATTATGGGAAGTTCAGTTCTGAGGGCCTAGAATCTCAACGCCTGATGAATGAATCTTTTAACTATTTACACTGGTTGTCAACCTATTGATTTCTCACGCATCTTATGTTATTATTGAAATTAAATTTTACTATAATTATTCCCCCTACAATATACAATGGGATCCAAAAGTGTGATGGGAAAGTGGTCTCTGACTCCACTGTATATGGAATTTTAAAGTTTGTGTTTTAGTACTCTTTAAATGACCTTCATATTTATTATTAGATGTTAATTGAATTAATCCCTTTAAGGCTATAAAACCAAATGTTTGTTTTGTTTTTTTTTAATTTTTCATTTGTCTTTTTCCTGATGGGTAAATTGACAAAATGTCAGCATGAATCTGCTCGATCATGTTTATTCAGAACTAAGTACTGTATATTTGTTTCTTAAAAAAAATCTTTTTCTTTGCATATGCTGTTTAATGTTATTTTAAAATGCCTTGTGCCTCATGTCTTAATAGTAATTAATTACGGAGATGAAAAGTTTTCCACATTTGTTTTCTTTCCACAAACGTAGTGAAGAGGATGAAGCATATCTAAATAGATTATCGAACATGAATGAAGTAATTGACCCAATACAAATGTCTTCAAATTCAATTTAGATTACTGAGCTCCGAGTGCACTAAGCAAATGTATTTTAAAAAAACCTTGGTGTTCTTTGATCGATGTTGAAAGCAGATGCTGTCCTTTAAAACAAAGTAGGCCTTGTATAGATTTATTTATATGTTATATTTATAACTGACGGGAGTATGAGGCCTAGCAAGCAACATAAGGGTGATGTCATTTGGTCATCAAATTAACATTTCTACATAAAATCCCTGTTAGCAACTGAAAATTATCTATCAAGAAAGAAGAATAACTATTTATATAGGTATACACAAAAAAGAAAATATGGAAGGGAAAAGTGGCATTCTGACCAAGTGAATTTAATATAATTAAATGATACAGAATATAGTCATAATCACTAGGAGGAAGAAGAAGAAGACAGTGCTGACAGATACTGGAAAATCTTTCAAAAGTAGAGAAAGGTGGCACGCCATCAAAGTACTCAATATCATTGAATTAGGTTTACATAAGACCACACCTGAAAGGGGCACAAGCTCTGGGATAGCCATAAAAGGCAAGTAAAGAGACAGAAGACAGAGATGCAGGACTAATAACTTTAACAATACACAGATTTTGTAGAGTTTTGGCTTCAGGCTACAACAAAATAGTGAAACCTACAGTGTATGCCAGTTTCTAATTGTAAGCATGTCTTGATTACTGACACTGCCTTATTATTTTTTATCTTTTAACTAGATAATAAATTTAGTTTTACATACTACCTGAGGGACTAACCAGGTGAATCTGGTTTTGTGAATTGACCTTTAGAAATGGGAAACCATGCACATCAACAGACCAGGTTTGCCATAGCTTGTGTTACTGACTTTTTCAAACAATCTAGTATCATTTGGGGTGTTTGAGATCTAACATAACAATTTCTGAACTACATGGTTTATTTTGCACATGTAGTAAACTGCTTTAAAGTGACAGTGTTTTTATTGATTCTATTTGCCCAGAACCACAATGACAACATAGCTTTAATGAAAGCAATACATACCCTTCTGAAGGCCATAAAAAATCCCCAGTTTTTTATAGACACTAATTAATAACACTGCAATGCTTTTCAGGTTGTGGCTGCTCAATAAACACTCTAAAACTTTGTCAGCTGAGTATAAGTGTAGAACTTTCCATCAAAGCTAAGGTTGTCTAATAACTATTCAAATGCACTCATTGCTTATAAAGACAATACGTTTCTTTAACAAATATGTACTCATATTTGTTACAAGGAAACATTACAAAGACTTCTTATTTGGAATATACCAGATAGAAAGCACAGTATAATTTTTTTGTCAAACCTTTAAGTCATTCAAAAGTTTGGTCCAATACATGCCAGGTATATCAGACATTTTATCAGCAGCTTTTGGAGTATACAGAGGCTTATGCTTTTTAAAGCTCACCATTAATGAACATAAAACCTTGCTCATACAGTAAACATGTCAAAAACAATATGAAAAAAGTTTTTTGAGTCAAGCCACCAAAATATCCTTATCGAAATAAGTAATTCTCATCATGTTCCTCATTGTGTGATAATGGGAGGAGCAGTTATGTGCATTGTGATGTGCATTACTGCTGAGCTTCCAAAATTTAGAAGAAATTGTGAAACTTTTGACTATTCCTGCAGGTGCTTCATGTTTAAAAGCACCTGAAATTGTGCAACTTTCTCAGTAACCGAAACTTGTGTCTCTACAATGTTGGCAAACCTGATTCAGTGGTTTAAATTCCTGTACTTTTTGAGGCTGCCAAATAATGAATGCATGTGGTTTTGGTGTGTCACACAGATAAAGAGGAGGAGGAGTAAGGGTACGGTGATGACGTCCATTGCATTCTTATTCTATTACCTTTATTGGTTCTTTTTTAAGGACATCACTGTGCATATTTATTGGTTCGTGGCTTTGTGCTTTGTTCAGATGTCCATGATCCAGGTGTTCAGCTTGTGTTTGCTCTGTCTTTGTTCTTGGCTGCAGTTAAATGTAATGAACTACACCCTCCTTTCTTAGCATTTCTCGTCTTACCTCTCTCTGTAAGAAATGGTATCCTTGAGTTCTGCCTCTTTTGCAAGAGTTGTGTTATTTCAAGATCTCTGTGGTGCTGAAACGGTTTTATTGTCCTGTTTCTACCTAGCCTTGGTTACATGACAATGTAATTTATAAATATTTAGTAAATTTACTCAATATTGTCATTAATTTACTCCAAATTGTAACTGTGCTCCTGCTATTTCCGTATATTCTATATGTATGACACCTGTTGTACTTGGTCTGTCTAACTAAAAAGAGATTTGTCCTATGATATGCCTTCTTTGTTTTTCCCCGTTTTTCCCAGTATTTTCTAAATTTGATTGTAAAGTCTCTATGACTTGTTATTTATGTCTATATAAATGAAATTGTTGATATATCTTTACCTCTCCTGAACACACTGTGTTGAGAGGGGATGGAAAAATGAGTTATGTCCAAAGGCAAGAAAATTATAACTAATTTTTATATTTGTACCTACAGTAGAATTGCCCAATGTTTTTTTGGGCAATGTAGCAGAGGTTTTTATAGACAAAAATAAATCTACACTTCTTAAAGTTAATGGCCTTATTTTTTAGTTTGTACATTAGCATTATGCTGTGTTTGAAATTAATTATGTTGATCAATTTTATAACAATCTTAATATCTTTAATTCACAATTTCCATAATGTATATATTACTAAATATATTTAATAAATACCAAATAGAAGCAATAGCTAGTGACCTGAGAGTTTTACATACACCATTAGGACTCTTGGTATGGATTATTTCTAAACTTATCAAAAGTATCTATCAATTTGTTTATCATATCTATTACATTTACTAAAGTAACATTCTGTTGTGATAATTTTTTGCATTTTGACAAGTCCTTTAACTCCAACATAAAACACACTTCAAGGACTGCTTTTTTTAACCTATGTAATGTTGCAAAAATCAGGCACATCCTTTGTCAAAATGATGCAGAAAAACTAGTACATGCCTCTGTTGCTTCTAGGCTCAATTATTGCAACTCCTTATCATCAGGCTTTCCCAATAAAACTTTATATAATCTCTAGCTGTTTCAAAATGCTGCAGTGAGAGTAATGACAATAACCAGAAAAAAGAGATCATATTTCTCCTGTTATAGCTTCTCTGCACTGTCTCCCTGTGAAATCCAGAACCCAATTTAAAATCCTCCTCCTCACCTACAAAGCTGTTAATGGTCAAGCACCACCTTATCTTTAAGAGCTCATAGTACCTTATTACTCCAGTAGAACACTACGCTCACAGAATCCAGGCCTACTTGTGGTTCCTAGAATCTCCACAAGTAAACTGGGGGCAGAGCCTCCAGTTATCAGGCTCCTCTACTCTGGAACCATCTTCCATTTTGGGTCATGGAGGCAGACACCCTCTCCACATCTAAGAGTAAGTTTAAAACCTTCTTTTTTAATTTTTTTTTTTTAATAAAGCTTATAGTTTGTGCTGGCTCAGGTTCAGTTTGAGCCATCCCCTTCCTATGCTGCTATAGGCCTAGGCTGCTGGGGGACTTCCCATGATGCATCAGGCTCCTCTCTCCGTGTGCGCATTAATATCTCAAAAATTTTTCTCTCTCCCTTAGTTTTTTGCTTTCTCATCTCTCTCCTCTCTCACAATGTCGCTTTCTGCTCCTGAGTCTGGATCCATGGCTGCAGAACAGCTACTGCTCCATGAGCCTGGTCAACACCCACTGCTTTAATTATTATGATTACTACTGTTACCATTTCAATTAGTCCTATTAGTATTATTATTAGCCCCAGCAGAGCAGAGGGAATTTTTTGTTGCCACTGTCACCAAGTGTTTGTTTCTTCGGGGAAATGTTGGACCTCTGTAAATAATAACTATAAAGTGTCTGGTAAAGACCTGCCCTGAGATAACGTCTGTTATGATATGGTCTGGCACCCAGGGAGCTCCCTTTGCCATTGGCTGCCAACAATGTACTCAAACGTGTTTCTACTGAGCAGAAACACCACACCCAAGAGAAGCCAGAAGTTTCTTTCCTAATATAATATTACGGTAATACAAAAAAAACTTTAAAATTTAAACTTTAAACTTTAAACTATAGATACAGTGAAAGTCATATCTGATTGCATTAATAAAATCTAACTTGCTCTTATAGTGCTTGGGGTGAAGTATATCTCAGCAGCAGTCTAATGTCTTCAGCTGGTATTGTTGAGCGAAATGAGTGTGACAACACGAGGTGTTTTCCTGTCATTGCATTTCTCTGTTTCTGCTTTCAGCACCCACCCATGTCCTCTGCCCCCCTTTTATTTTCAGTGCATCTAATCCAAACAGAAATGTCCAGAAAGGGATTTTCGGTCAGTGAATTACAATATGCATAGACTTCTTATGCAAGGATTGACACAGATATGCAGACCAGAAAATGAAACATAACACTCAAGGAACAATCAAAACTAAGAATATAATATAATATATATCCAAGCAAAACAGAAAATTAGCAATATTTATTCCTTCAGAAATACTCCAATACAAAGTCAATATTTTTTGTACAAGTTAATTTATGCACATCTGCTTAAAATTGTTGCTTCTTTAATAAGAAAACCGCCAGGATCACGATGTACATTTTTTCCTGATAGATACTTGTACTTTGTTTTTGCAATTCAAGAGTTTCAAATAGATCAAGCAGTAGTAAATTTAAATGTACTTCAGTTTTCTCTCAGGCCTTTAGCTTGATTTATTTGTCAACTATCACCCGTACAAACATTTACTTTGGATGCAAAGTCAAAAACTAAAAATTTGATAACTTTATTTACACATAGTTTATCTTGTTATTTGGCTGTATTGTTACACGGTTAATTCCCACAAAGTCAAAGAATACTTCCAATCACAGCATTTTGAATAGTCTGTTCTCATAGCAAATTGTACTCTCAAATGTGTAACGTTCACAAGTGTTTATCAGAGAGATTGCGCTACCCTAAAAAACAACCCTACAGGCTATCTTATTACACCCTATAGTTATGTATTATTTTGTTAGGCAACCTCTTGCAGTGGTAGAAAATATTGCAGGAGCAAAGATGGATGCCAGGTGATGTTTTATAGAGAGCAACAGAGTCTGTATTAGCAGGAGGTCGAGGTGGATGGATGGGTCAATAAAACAGGATTATAACATGGTAGACAGCTATTCATTTCCCATTTGAAACCAATAGTCATTCCTGATTAACAAAAAGAGCCATCATTGATGCTATTAGTTGCACCTGCAATTTTTCCCGATAAAGGGGGGAATAAAAATGTTTGGGCTTCCAAAAAAATGCATGACAGAAAAAAAATTGAGGACCACTAGGTAAATTAAAGGCAGGCTATCTTATGGAATTGCTCAATGAATGGTAATGAGTCTTTCACACACATTGTGGCTGTCCATATTTATCCAAAATTATCATATAATTCATTATATTTTTTATGCTACACTCAATATACAACAATTCATCAGCATAACAGTCCTGTAATAATAATGATAATAATAATTGATTGAACTCTATAGTAATTTTGGAGGATGTGGTTCATGTAACAAAATACAATTCAACGGCAACACAAACTGCTGCCTCCAAAATGACCCTAATGCTGAAACAACACCCCTGTAAAATAGTTTCAAGACTAGAAGAGAGCATTAAAACGCTCATGAAGGTAGGATTTATTTCAAGACTACTACATTAGACTGTATTCGTTTTAGATAGGTTTACCTAAAAAGCTTTATATAGTGCAATTAATCACTTTATACTATCTGCTATTTTATCTTGGTGTCCAAAATCTCAGTCTGAAATATATGCATATGCATATGCATGTGTATATGCATATGCACAACTTTCTGCTAAGAATCTCTGTAATTAGGAATGTTTTGTAGTTGCAAAATACAGCTGTGCAAAAAATTGCACCTGTTAGTGATAATGCAAATCAATGTCTGTAATCTCAATTTACCACTCACTTTAGAGTAAACTACTGAGTGCTTTTTGTCTATGAAGTTTTGAATGAGTAAACAAGGGAGTGATTTTGGACACAACATACATATCAGCACCTATTCAGAGTTGACATTTGCTCTAACTTTGTTACTGTTAGAACCCAAGGTTCCCCATAGCATGAAAGTAGTAGCTAAGATTAATTCTTACAAAACTTACATTTTCAAAGTTATATTACTGCAGCACACAGAATATGGTAGATTAAAGTTACTGCACTTTCTGGTATAGAAGCTGATGGCTAGTTGGCAAGCCAGTGTGTTTATTGTTTGGTTTTTTTTGGTTAAACTAGCCTTTAGACCAAGGTAAATAGTTGTATTTCCTCTGTCACATAATAATTATTGCTATAGATATGATTTATTCATTTTCATTAATTTTCTCCTGATGTGACAGGAGTTTTATTTATGTATATAAAGCAAAAGTGGTAGGGTTTCCAGGCTCTCCTAAGTATTAACATATGTATTTTCTTCAAGGTTACTATAATATATTTTCATGATATACAGGTGAAAAGTTCTAGGCAGTAACACATTACTAAGTAATGTTATCGCTTTATTAGTAATGAACAGTGAACATTGAAGCATAATAATTGGAAATTTTTGATCACTTTACAGTAACATATCCCTGTAGAGCATCATTACTTGGACATCTCTGGAGATCGAGTTGTTTGTGGTCGTACCAGGAATTTGGCGGGAGGATCAATATCATTTCATCATCATTAGAATCCTTGTGTTCATTTGAGAGACTGGAGGGAGAGGAAAAAAGGGAAGGGATGCATCTTCCTGTAACTCCAAAGCTATCATATCTACATATTATATCTCGTCATGTTAAGTCCATATTCAGGAATCACCTAGCTTTTATTCATAATTGGCTTTTGGTTGCAGCTTCTGTATGCAGTAACCTGAGCTAAGATTCCTGTTGTTGTTCAGTAAATAAAATAAATCAAAACTACACTATTTGTTAAGCCATGGTGTCTTGTTTTCTCTTTTTACTTGTGTTAAATAATGAAGATGTTTATGAAAAATATTTTAGTGTATCTTTCAGAGCATCTTCTGCAGACACTGTCTTGTGTTTCTTTTAATAGCTATAGTCATACTGCATGCATTGCTCAAGACAAACACTGTTGCACTGCAAGTAGCCTACACAGAGATATATTTCAGAAGGTGCTTTGTTATTAAGGACTCCCATACAAATCCTCTGTGTGTGTCTAATAACACCATGTGTGCTTGAATGGTATATAGTGCATTAGCCTTACAGTATAGTATGAGAGTTACTGTATGTCAGTCATCCAGGTAGATGTCAGAACTGAAACAATTCACTGAGCTACTAGACTTGTCAACATCCACATGGGGAGTTCACACTTGCTGCCAGATGAAGAATTCAGCCAAATGCTCTGAAACAGGATAAGAAAAATATAGGACTCATTAATTACCTCATGAAAACAGCAAATCTTCTCTTAAACAGAATGATATCATAATTATCTGTAATCTATCTAGTTTCCATTACTAAAGTGGCATGAAATCATCTGGGCACCCCTGGTCACAATTTATTTTACCTTGAGTAGCTGAGTGAGTAGAGGATTAACTGATATCCATAATACATAAAGTTAAAGGTGAAACATTATTTTTGAAATTTTAAACAACATTAGTGCATTTTTCTCTTTTGTTCAATCTTACAGTGAAAAAAATGAAAAGATCACCACACAAATCCAAGAGATTTGAACTCTCAAACTTTAATCAGCTTGTTCGGGCTATGGCTTGTTTACAATCATCTTTAGGAAAGTCCGAATGATGCAAATATCAAAGCTTTATGAATATTCTGACTCTTCAAACCTGTCCAAAGAACTATTAGCCACAGGCTTCTCTAAGCAACTGCTTAAGAGAAGCAGAGGAAGAGCAACACTGAAAATAAAAATAACTGATGCCCAAAAAGCATGAGAAGACTATAGGAAGATAGCAAAGCAAAAATTCAGTGATGACCCAACAGAACAAAAGGTTCACAGAAGAAAAAAGTCTTTTGCAAGGAATGGGTGAAAATTTCCAGGACAATGATTGAAAGACCCTTAGCCGCTATAAAAAGTGTATTCAGGTTGTATTACTTTCTAATAGGGGTTATACTAAGTACTGACCATGCAAGGTGCTCAAACTTTTCAGGCCCTTTTCCTTTTTTTTTGTTTTGAAACTGTAAAAGATCAAAATAAAAGAGTAATCTTGCTTAAAATATTGAATAAAATGTATCATCTTTAACTTCAGGCCTTTTGGAAATCAGTTCATCTTTACTCACTTACAGAAATGTTATTTAAGAGTGCCACTGTAACCAAAATGTAAAGCATGTTGATAGTATAAATTGCTGCTTAACCTGTTTCACATACTGTTGCCTTTTTGTCATTTTTGACTTCATGACAGATATGAAAATATGTGGAAACTATACTTTTTACCTTTACAGTTAGCATACTGTATAGGAACTTTGTGTCTAAAATTAGTTGTGTTTATGTACAACTAGCTTTATGATCAGCTGAATTCTTTATGTGTTGTCTGTATGTGTGTCTGTATTTGAAATATGTAGATGTCGGAGCTACTACGTGTATCAAAGTAAATATTCTGAATAATACCTGATTATGAGGCTGAAATAATTTTTACTCTCTGTAGAAAATGTAGGTCTTTTGCTTTCAGTTTAGCTGTACTGTAAGAAGAAGCCAACAGCCTGCTATATCTGCAAATAAATCCATTGATAAAGAGCACACTGATTTATGCTTGGTCTTCAGTGTGAACATGTAGGTTCACAAGATGATCTAAACCAGGACAGTTTTGCTTTTTGAATTTGAGATGTAGATTTTAGAGTAAGAAATGCATTCAATGTGTGGAGAGGAATTCCTGATGGCAATTTTGCTGTCATTTATGGTAATGATTGAAATTATTAATTTAAATTTATCAATAGTTTTCACTCACTATGTTATTACAGCAAAAAATCATCTTTGCAGCTCTGCTCTTTGCAGGTATTAATTATACTGCGGAGTTCTGGCACCAGAGGCTAAGACTATATTATGACACTTAATGCATGTTTGAAATAGCAAGGATTTTTCCACACATCACAACCCCCCCCCCCTTCTCCTGCATTTTACAATGTGGCTTGAGGCCTTTTACTTGAAAATTAGGCAAAGTGAAACAGGTCCAACCACTTGTGTCAGGTGTTTGAAGGAACAGGAATTTCTGGTCTCTCTGACAAAAAGCTCACTCACTGACAAGACATCAAATCCATTTTTCAAGACAGTAAGTGGCCTGGTACCATCTTAGTGCCAGCTTGTACCAGTTTATACTTGCTGTGAATATTGCTGCAGAGTTAATTGGACTCCACTTCGGTAAGAAAGCAAATATTTCTATTGACATTGCTCTATAACTGAACATACAATTAAAAAGTTGTCTGCATCTACAAATTTACTTTAAAAAAGATGTTCTGAGAAGCCAGTTAAGTGAGCCACAGATTTTTGCAATTTAATGTTTTTCACTGCCATTTTAATACAAAAATATAGTACATGCCTACATGCTGTACATTCTATATTTCAGACTGTGGTTTTCTCTACAATTTTTTGTGACTTTAAATGGAATTATGTGATTTTAAATGACTCATTTCAAATTTTTGCTCAGGGGAATGCTATCAGTTGATTTTATTCATATTTTCTCCAACTATGCTTTTCCTTTTATATATGTGCTACTTTTAAGTGACAAATGGTTATTGCATTGTGTCATCATACCACATCTTGTTAAATAACAACAGAAAAAAACAAAGCATTAATAAAAGGAATGCATATGATATAAAACTATATAAGCAATCCATATGTATTCTGAAGGCTGTAACAATTATTATTATTCCCTTTGTTTAAAGTCAAGAAAGTATTTAGAGCTGGCCTTTATTCATAATGATGTATAGTGACAGTTTAAAATGACTTTTAAAGGTACAAAATATTAAAAGGTTCAAAATAAAGAAACAATCAATTAAAAATATAAAACTGTACATAAATACAATTAATTGAAAAAAAATGCAACTGATTGGAATACAGGAAACAGGCACAAAAGAAAAGTAAGATAAAATAGGTTTAAACTGAATCTGAATTTAACATACAGTCTAAAATTTACACTGATGGATTGCACTGCTCAGCTTGTCAGGGTGTGACTGCTGTATGAGGATCTGATTGTTCTTTCAGCTGAATGTAATAAATGCAATGAACAAAGATTCTAGTGCTGCGGTGCCTGGATCTGTTAATGTCAGTTAATTCAGCCCCTATAAAGGCAACTGCTTTACCAGATACATACATACCATTCTCTATAAAGCCATATTTACATTAAGAAATATAAAGAATTACTAATTGTCTCAATATATGTCACAGAAATGTATTCACTGATATATTTTACTTCAGTTATACAAATCCAGTTTTTAACAGCACTCACTTATCTCAAATTGAAAAGTTGACACATGATTTAGATCAGTGCTGGTTTATGGTATCTAAAGAATTCAATTTGTTTTACCTACATCATTATCAATAATAATAAAGTGCCGTTGTCCTCAGTGAGTCAGAGTCTAAACTGCAATCAAAATGAAACTAAGTAATTTTTCATCACAATTATCTTGGCTCTTGGTAATTGTCTTGAGTGTTGCCTTTGCAATTATTTGGATTTTCATTCATTACTGAGCTGAAGATCAGCTTGGCATCACAAATCAGAGGTCTGCGAGACACCCAAAAGACTCTACTTTCTGATTTCAACTTATATAATCAGTAGTGAATATCTGTTACCACAGGTTTAGCCGACCGTATATCTTATGTATGCCTTTTGAATGATGTCTATGAAAGCAACAGAAACTGCTCTTGATGATGGAGTTCATCTTTAACAAACCAGTCATTCAAATGACAGTGTGAATTGAATCCACAAAAGAAATAGCAGAGAAATCTGCCTCCTAAACGGATCAGTAGTAACACAAAAGATTTCCAAACTCTTGTAGGCAAAGCATTGACCTGTGGTTGGAATCTATAATGGCCTAAGAATGCGATGCAACTTTGAAAAGGAACCCAAAACCTGTCTCCAGAATTTTGGCATCCACAATTCAGAATGTCTCGTGCCTAGAATGTGTTACATTATGTTAAATTTCTATTAAGCATCTGTTTTATGTTAATCATAAGGATATATTTAGCAGTGAGACAAAATAAAATCTCATTCTGTTAATAGTACATATCATTTGTTTATAAATATAAATGAGCTAAAGCTATTGCCGTCTAATACAACAGCCATGCAATAAGTCCTAACTTCTCCAAGATTATGAAATTCAGTTTTTTTGGAACAATTTTAGAGAAACGTTGAACTTTATAGTCATTTCAGAGGATATAGTCTATGGTGCTGTTGATTATACTGACAGATTCTTTTGATATATTGTATTGTCATAGATATAAATGGAGTGGATGAAATATTAGTACTGTACATTGGAACGACATCAGTGTGCTTATGTGTTTCACATTCCAAAATGTTTCCAAAATATATTTATACTGAGTAATATTTCACAGGAACTGCAAACGAGGGGGGGGGGGATGGATCCCCTAATATTCCTTCTCCTGTTACCAGGTATTTTATTTGAGAACGCATGCTTCTCCTCGTGTATGTGTGTGTGTGTGTGTCTGTGTTTGTGTGTGTGTCTGAGAGAGAGAGAGAGAGAGAGAGAGAGGTAAAATGGGGTAGCTAAAGTGAAAATCTGATTTATTAATATGTAATACTTACACAAATAGCATCATTTAAATTGGACAGAATTAAGATTGGATCTTTTTGACATTTTTCCCTACAGGACTTGTGGGAACAATTTCAACAGCCACAACAACAGGTAACGTACACAGAGGCTTAAAGAGCTGAGATTTAGAAACTGGAAACTCATTATGATAATACTGTACATTTTTTCAAGATGAATGGGCAAACAATATGTGCTGCTGAAACAGGGTTCATCTATTTCAGGAGAACAGATTAAAAGCAGTGTATTCAAATATTGCCACAGGTGACCAGTAGGTTATCTTAATTGGTATGTAATCAGTTTTGTGCCAAATCAAACCTTGATTATTTGATTGTTAATGGTTTATATCACTTTTCGTAACCAGGGTCAGGAGATCAATAAATACTTTTTAATTAACTACACTAAAAACAGAAAAAAAAAACAGAAAACAAAAGTGAGAGACGAAGTATTAAAAAACAAAAAAAGTACATATTAAAATATAAAACTGGGGCTATGAAGGGCAACAAAACAGAGAAATCATTTAAACAAACATGAATATTCATCAAAATGACAGGATTCTCTTGCCTGTATAATATTAAGTAGATGGTAACTTGAGCTGATTTGGCAGATTGGGCAAGGTACATGGAATATTGGTCAAAAGAGAGTGCAAGAGTGTTTAGTGCTGTTTCGCACTTTGACAGAGAGTGAATTCTGTCTTCAATGCCCATTGCAGTAGAGGTCATTTGGAATTGATTAGATTCTGATCATGTTCAAGGTTTGGTTTCACCAAATAACATACAAATAATTGTGTGATGAGCCTGTTCTAAGATTTAAAGCCCCTAACTTCCAAGGGTTTTAGGTTAAGTTTCAAGTGCTTCTCTAGACCTTTAATATCCATAACTAAATGAATATCAAAGTTTAACTTGAAGGGGTAATAAACACTTAATAAATCCAGTGAACAAGAATGTTGACAGTTAAGCCCTCAGCTATTCGGCTATTTTCTATCCAATTTAAATTCCAATGTTTTTCATATCCGCAAGGTGTTGGCAGACATGACAAGAATATTATTATGCATCAGTATGCACATGCAACTGAAATTAGTCATGCGAAAGGCATCAGGAGCACTGTATGTTACTGATAAATCTGAACAATAATTATCTTAAAAAGATGACTATCTTTTTACACACAAATGACTACTACCTGGTTTTTTTTTACAACAAGCTTACTGAAGCTGCTTTCACATTATATATATATAATATATATATATTATATGTAAAAGAAAAGGTATTTGAGGGAATCATCAGAGGATTTTTAATTACATCAGATCAGATAACTGTCATCTTCTGACTGTCATCTGACAACTGCATCTGGAAGTTTTATGAAGTTTTGTTCCATTATAAAAAATTTGCTGACTGGTTAAAAGACAGTTTTTAATGAGCAATGTGACTTTACTGGTCATTCTGGCTAGAAATAAATGCTTGAATCAGCCAACAATAATTCATCGTCATTCGGCACAGAACGTATCCATATACCAATTGTAAATCGCTTTATTAATCTTGATGAGATTGCAATTTAATAAATGATTATGAAAGGAGAGATCTCACACCACCAGGGGATGTACAAGAGATGAAGGAGTCAATCCCAGCTGAATGACTTAAGGAAATAAAATACTGCTTGTAAACAGTATCACGCATCACGTGGGATGGAAACAAAATTTAAACAGAGATTTTGAAATATCTCTCCCACAGACGTTTTTACTAAATTACTTAGTAAATTTTATATAGACAGTATAAAGAACAAAGAAATTACACCATACAGCCTATGGATAGAAAAAGAAAATTATTATTTTTTTCTACATCAATAGTCAATAGTCAACACAGCTTCACCACCAGGCAATGCAATGCTACCACCAGCTAATATCTCTGAAACAGCAGACAATACAATCTTGTCACAAGTCAATCCAATGTCACCAACAATCAATGCAACACCAAGAAATATAGCTACATTATTGAACTACCTTATGTGACATTACTTTGTGAAACCTTTATGTGGTATTTGTAAAATGAGTTAAAGATCGTTCAGGTTTACTACAACTCTGGCTTTTTTTAAAGAGGGTTTGCCCATCAGTTTTATTGATAAGAATATCATTTAACTCAACATATTAACTGCAGAGATCATGGAACACACCAACACAGCTTAAAAGAAGCCGGAGGGTTTAGGAAAACAAGGTGTCATGTGATTTTAAGGTTAAAAAAAAAAAAAAAAAAATCCAAAACACCCAAGTAAAGCAAACTTATTTGGATAAGAAAACAAAGTCAAATTGTGAAATCAGATTAATTAAATAAAGTTGTAGACAATAAGTCTAAACTGAGGGTTGATTGCACCCTGTCTGATTGCCTGAACGCTTCTGAGTGATTTCCTTAGTAAGTACAACATTATCTTAAACAATGGAATAATGAATAATGAATAAAGCTACAAAAATAAGACCCAACTTAAAATGAACCAAAATAATTCTTTGGGCTGCTGACACTCCAAAATTGTAATTAATATGTTAATTCGATTTTAGGTAATAAAACCTCTTCACCATTAAATGAAGCATCAGAACCATCAAATATCAAAATCTCGCCATCAGTCAACAAAACCTCGCAACCAAGGAATGTAACCTCATCTACAGAAAATGATGAGGCCAACATTACCTTGCAGTTAGTAAAAGCAACCTCACCAAAAGTTGATACAACTTTAACACCAGTCAACATGACCTCACCACAAGTCAATACAACCTTAACACAAGATAACAAAACCTCTCCATCTGCTGATGTAACCTTTCCAACAGGCATTGCAACCTCGGCACCAGTTTATATAACCTGACAACCAATCAGTGTAACTTCACCACTAGTCAGGGCAAATTCACCAATAGTGATTGCAACCTTGGCACTTATCAACATGACCTCACCTACGGTTAACAAGACCTCACCAACAGTCAAAGCAGCTACTCTACCAGTCAACATGGCCACAGCACCAATCAATGCAATCTCATCTTCAGTAGATGCAGCCACACATCAGTCAGTGTGACCTCACCACAAGACCATATGACCTCAGAAACATCAGTGCAAACACACACAGCTACATTTTTTAAAACTGACTTTAATATCAATGTAAAAAAAAATAGTGCATAAACATTCAATTATTCTGTTCTTCAAATCTCTATTAATACATATGCTATTTCTTTGTTGTACATCATAATCAGCAGAATCAGGATTTTTTTTTTAAGCTTGACTGCATCAACTATCATTTGAAAGGAAAAAAATATATACAACATCCTCACCAGGAAATGCAACCTCAGCAGTTAACATTACCTTAATGTCTGTCAACATGACCTCACCAACAATCAATCCAACATCAGCACCTGTCAACATGACCTCACCAGCAGTCAACACAACCTCACCAGTCAACATTACCTTGATGTCTGTCAACATGACATCACCAGCAGTCAACACGACGTCACCAGCAGTCAACACAACCTCACCAGTCAACATTACCTTGATGTCTGTCAACATGACATCACCAGCAGTCAACATGACGTCACCACCAGTCAATGCAACCTCAACAGCTCCAGCCACCACAATGCCATTGCCAGGTAATGCAGCCTCCCCCAAAACCTGTCAGTGGCACTTTTAATCATGACAATTTAAATGTTAGTCAGTATTATTTACTTCTATATAAATCTGTATATCTCTATGCATTGTCATGTTGAGTTTAATTCTCTATTTTATAGTATACCTTGGCTAGCTCCAATTTCATCATCCGAACCAATGAATATATGATATATTTGTAGGAAATGCAAGCGCTCCATTCACCATTCATAAAATATAGAATATTCTGCCTTTGAGGAATCAGTGGTTACATATGTTGATCATTGGTGAGGTAAAAGTTTTTATAAAATTAACTTAATCAAAACAATTGCACCACCAGGTAACATGACTTCATCGCAAGTCAACATGACCACACCACCAGTCAATGCAACCTCCCCACCAATCAACATGACCTCATCTCCGGTCAATGCGACGTCACCACCAATCAACATGACCTCATCTCCGGTCAATGCAACCTCCCCACCAATCAACATGACCTCATCTCCAGTCAATGCGACATCACCAACAGTCAACATGACCTCATCTCCAGTCAATGCGACGTCACCACCAATCAACATGACCTCATCTCCGGTCAACGCAACCTACCCACCAATCAACATGACCTCATCTCCGGTCAATGCAACCTCCCCACCAATCAACATGACCTCATCTCCGGTCAATGCAACCTCCCCACCAATCAACATGACCTCATCTCCAGTCAATGCGACGTCACCAGCAGTCAATGCAACCTCACCATCATCAGTCACCACAATGCCCATGCCAGGTAATTCAACCTCCCCTACAAACTCTCACTGACAATTTATTTAATTTTCCTCACAATCAAACAACTAATCAATTGATCAGTCTTAATTTTTAAAGTACTTCAAATACAAAGAAAAATCTGTCATAAAGTGCCTTACAAAATGAAAACAATACCCCCTGACCCCCATCATCCAAAAAGGAGGGGTAAACAACTATATTATAGATAAAGGACTTGATAAGAAATAAGAACTGATGATCTGAGGAAAAGGTACCATAAGCACGACAATATTACCACCAAACAAGACAATATTGTCATTTTGTAGGTATTATGAAAGATACACAAAAATGAAGCTACATAATGTGTGTCTATAGCATCACTACCACTGAGTGTAATATCAACATTTGTTATTACAACTTGATGTATTCTAATGCTGAATTTGTTAACAATACGTTTTTAATAAATTTCAAGGTAATGCAAGCTCTTCACCTGTGAATGGAACAGCAGCACCACCAACAAGCACAACTGCTAGCACACCAGCTGCAACCACAACAGCGGCCCCACCACCAGAGCCAAAACTCATGTTGGAATTCAAGTTGGAGCAAGCCTTTAAACCACAGCTTGCAAACAAATCTTCACCAGAGTTTATCGAATTGAAAGACAAAGTATCATCAGCGGTAAGTTTGTGTATGTAACTTATAGCACTGTTTTTTTTGGGGGGGGTGTTGTTTGTTTTTTGTTTTTTTGTTTGTTTGTTTTTGCACCTTTCTATGATCAGACTCCACATACTATGTGAAAACGTTAAATGAAAGAGTGTAAAAACAGACTTTGCCACCTTCACCCAGTCTTACACAAGCTTCTCAAATTAGATAAAACATTGATTCTTGCAGTGGAGAAAACTTTGCTGATGACAGATAAAAAACTATCATGGTTGAAGGGCAGAAAATTCCACCTCTTTCTGAGCAACAATGAACTATCTTTAAAAAAACCCAACCATTTACTTAAAACAGAGAGCAAACAGAGATGGAATTTTTTTTGGTAAAAACATTAGATTTCTTGCCTGAAATGTATATTTGAAATTTTGTAACTTTATTTTATTGAATTCATTCTCAGCTCAACACAGTCTATTCACAAAAATTTGGAGCGAGCTTCAATCGCACGGTCATCAATGGCTTCAGGTAAAAAAGGTTTGCTTGAGATTATATTTTAAAAGTTGTTTATGATTTTTTGCTAAGAAAAGGCTTTATGTTTTGCTATTGATAGAAATGGAAAGGAATGTTGTACTTTGTTTTTATCATAAGGGTTTATTTATTATCATAGGGTTTAATCTAGTTATTATCAGTGTTCAGGTTTTCCATATTTCTGTTACAGTCAAGGATCCGTTGTGGTAGATGCTGAGCTGATATTCAATGCTGAAACTAAACTACCAAATGCCAGTTCTGCGGCTCAGACTTTGCAGACTGCGGTTTCCAGCTCGAATTTTTCCCTTTCTGTCAACACATCATCCATTACTACAGCAGGTAGTACGATGAGTCATTAATCAATGTAAAATTACTGAAAAACTGATTATTGCAAGCACATACAGAACGTATGATAACAAGACTATATTAAAAAGCAACACTAATCTGAGGTTTTTCATTCACAGTTGTGGTGGCACCAACTCAAGCCCCAGCCACAGTTGCATCTTCAACACCGATGAATGCAACTTCCTCAACAGGTAATATAATGACACAACCAGTGCATGAAATTTTAACTCTGTTTTGTTTGATGGGTCAACTGCTGGCACTTAATCATTACGCAGCACATGTACAATTTAATTATCACAATTCAGTGTAACCACAACAGGTAGCTCTTACTGGAAATAAGGTTGCTGTCCTGATAACCTTATTTCCAGTAACATCATGACATACATATCTAATCACCACTTTCCGTTAATGGAACAATAGGACTCAACAACTTTACCACCATTCATAAATATAGAATATTCTGCCTTTGAGGAATCAGTGGTTACATATGTTGATCATTGGTGAGGTAAAAGTTTTAATAAAATTAACTTAATCAAAACAATTGCACCACCAGGTAACATGACTTCATCACAAGTCAACATGACCACACCACCAGTCAATGCAACCTCCCCACCAATCAACATGACCTCATCTCCGGTCAATGCGACGTCACCACCAATCAACATGACCTCATCTCCGGTCAATGCAACCTCCCCACCAATCAACATGACCTCATCTCCTGTCAATGCGACGTCACCACCAATCAACATGACCTCATCTCCTGTCAATGCGACATCACCAACAGTCAACATGACCTCATCTCCGGTCAATGCGACGTCACCACCAATCAACATGACCTCATCTCCGGTCAACGCAACCTCCCAACCAATCAACATGATGATCTCCTCCGGTCAAAATGCAGCCCCCACCAATCAACATGACCTCATCTCCGGTAAATGCGACGTCACCACCAATCAACATGACCTCATCTCCGGTCAATGCGACGTCACCAGCAGTCAATGCAACCTCACCATCATCAGTCACCACAATGCCCATGCCAGGTAATTCAACCTCCCCTACAAACTCTCACTGACAATTTATTTAATTTTCCTCACAATCAATGAACTAACCAATTGATCAGTCTTAATTTTTAAAGTACTTCAAATACAAAGAAAAATCTGTCATAAAGTGCCTTACAAAATGAAAACAATACCCCCTGACCCCCATCATCCAAAAAGGAGGGGTAAACAACTATATTATAGATAAAGGACTTGATAAGAAATAAGAACTGATGATCTGAGGAAAAGGTACCATAAGCACGACAATATTACCACCAAACAAGACAATATTGTCATTTTGTAGGTATTATGAAAGATACACAAAAATGAAGCTACATAATGTGTGTCTATAGCATCACTACCACTGAGTGTAATATCAACATTTGTTATTACAACTTGATGTATTCTAATGCTGAATTTGTTAACAATACGTTTTTAATAAATTTCAAGGTAATGCAAGCTCTTCACCTGTGAATGGAACAGCAGCACCACCAACAAGCACAACTGCTAGCACACCAGCTGCAACCACAACAGCGGCCCCACCACCAGAGCCAAAACTCATGTTGGGATTCAAGTTGGAGCAAGCCTTTAAACCACAGCTTGCAAACAAATCTTCACCAGAGTTTATCGAATTGAAAGACAAAGTATCATCAGCGGTAAGTTTGTGTATGTAACTTATAGCACTGTTTTTTTTGGGGGGGGTGTTGTTTGTTTTTTTTTTTTTTGTTTGTTTGTTTGTTTTTTTTTTTTTTTTTTTTTTTTTTTTTTTTTTTTTTTTTTTTTTTTTTTTTTTTTTTTTTTTTTTTTTTTTTTTTTTTTTTTTTTTTTTTTTTTTTTTTTTTTTTTTTTTTTTTTTTTTTTTTTTTTTTTTTTTTTTTTTTTTTTTTTTTTTTTTTTTTTTTTTTTTTTTTTTTTTTTTTTTTTTTTTTTTTTTTTTTTTTTTTTTTTTTTTTTTTTTTTTTTTTTTTTTTTTTTTTTTTTTTTTTTTTTTTTTTTTTTTTTTTTTTTTTTTTTTTTTTTTTTTTTTTTTTTTTTTTTTTTTTTTTTTTTTTTTTTTTTTTTTTTTTTTTTTTTTTTTTTTTTTTTTTTTTTTTTTTTTTTTTTTTTTTTTTTTTTTTTTTTTTTTTTTTTTTTTTTTTTTTTTTTTTTTTTTTTTTTTTTTTTTTTTTTTTTTTTTTTTTTTTTTTTTTTTTTTTTTTTTTTTTTTTTTTTTTTTTTTTTTTTTTTTTTTTTTTTTTTTTTTTTTTTTTTTTTTTTTTTTTTTTTTTTTTTTTTTTTTTTTTTTTTTTTTTTTTTTTTTTTTTTTTTTTTTTTTTTTTTTTTTTTTTTTTTTTTTTTTTTTTTTTTTTTTTTTTTTTTTTTTTTTTTTTTTTTTTTTTTTTTTTTTTTTTTTTTTTTTTTTTTTTTTTTTTTTTTTTTTTTTTTTTTTTTTTTTTTTTTTTTTTTTTTTTTTTTTTTTTTTTTTTTTTTTTTTTTTTTTTTTTTTTTTTTTTTTTTTTTTTTTTTTTTTTTTTTTTTTTTTTTTTTTTTTTTTTTTTTTTTTTTTTTTTTTTTTTTTTTTTTTTTTTTTTTTTTTTTTTTTTTTTTTTTTTTTTTTTTTTTTTTTTTTTTTTTTTTTTTTTTTTTTTTTTTTTTTTTTTTTTTTTTTTTTTTTTTTTTTTTTTTTTTTTTTTTTTTTTTTTTTTTTTTTTTTTTTTTTTTTTTTTTTTTTTTTTTTTTTTTTTTTTTTTTTTTTTTTTTTTTTTTTTTTTTTTTTTTTTTTTTTTTTTTTTATTTTTTTTTTTTTTTTTTTTTTTTTTTTTTTTTTTTTTTTTTTTTTTTTTTTTTTTTTTTTTTTTTTTTTTTTTTTTTTTTTTTTTTTTTTTTTTTTTTTTTTTTTTTTTTTTTTTTTTTTTTTTTTTAGCATGAAAAATTAATTAAGTAATATTTCTGTTACAGTCAAGGATCCGTTGTGGTAGATGCTGAGCTGATATTCAATGCTGAAACTAAACTACCAAATGCCAGTTCTGTGGCTCAGACTTTGAGGACTGCGGTTTCCAGCTCGAATTTTTCCCTTCCTGTCAACACATCATCTATTACTGCAAAGGGTAAATCTTTATATCATTCCAAAATGCTAAACTTTTGAAAAGGGATTATTTCAAGCACATACAGAACATATGATAACAAGACTATATTAAAAAGCAACACTAATCTGAGGTTTTTTATTCACAGTTGTGGTGGCAGCAACTCAAGCCCCAGCCACAGTTGCATCTTCAACACCGATGAATGCAACTTCCTCAACAGGTAAAATAATGACAAAACCAGTGCATGAAATTTTAACTCTGTTTTGTTTGATGGGTCGACTGCTGGCACTTAATCATTACTCAGCACATGTACAATGTATATATCATAGTTCAGTGTACCTTGTTCTCCTGACAGTTTATTTCCAGTATCCACATGAAATATGTATCTAATCACTACTTTCAGTAAATGGAACCAAAGGAATCAACAAATTTAACACTAGTCATAAAATATGAAATATTCTATCCACAAGCAATCAGTAATTAAAGATGTTGATCAGTTGTGCGGAAAACGTTTTATTCTCTTAACTTAATCAAAATAATTGCACCAATTGCACCTTCCAGTGAATGTATCAAGTGTTGTTGCAAGAAGTAAGACTTGTTTTATAAGTTTTTCTGTCATTTGTAAGAAATCAAGTATGTAGAACTGCATTTATCTCTGCTCTAAGCACTCCTGCAATTGCTAAGACAATCTGAAATTGGTTGTCAAAGGAATTAGAATGCCAACAGACACACCTATGTCTGCTCTGACTATGCCTATCTTTTCGGCTGCTTCAGCGGCTCCGACTGCCATAACTACCCCGACTGGAGCTCCAATTACAGCTCCTAACACTTCACCTGCATCTACGGCTGCAACATCTCCTTCCACCACTGCCTCAACTAATCCCCCTACATCAAGTGAAGGAACCCTGGGTCTTCAATTTAGTCTCGACGAAACATTTACACCAGATCTCTCCAACTCTTCCTCAACTGCGTTTCAGACTTTAGCCACAAAAGTGGTCACAGAGGTAAGATGTATAGAGACACAACAGTGTATTTCTAACAACAAAACCATAGACAACGAGTAAAATGAAATCTTACTTTGCAACAGTTACATTCCGGCGGGATCATAAGAAAGAGAAGCATCTTCTAAATTTACTCACAGATATCTTTGAAACTTTCAGATATTAAGTAAATATTGCATTTTGAGAAACAAATCTGATCAGCATGCACGATGAATAGAAGAACATTCATGTTGCTAACAGTATTGCATTGATGTAGATTAATAATTCCATCTGTTCCCATAATTCCCATTGGGAAACAATGAAAAGAAATGATATGCTATGAATTTCTGTTATTCCTTTTTTTTTATCTTCTCGATATTCTGGTTGTATATTCTAGGGACCCTTTCTTGACCTTACAAGCAAATGAAGAAAATGAAGCCAAACATTTAAGTCTTGGTACCCTCTAAACACAACAGAACAGATTAATTTTATGGCTATCACACCTTAAAATAACATCCCGAGGAAGTTGAATTAATAAAATATTACTGCCATAAGAAGGCAAATTGCTGTCAATTGCTGTTCATTGTTAGCCTGCAGTAAAATTTACAGCTTATAGAACTGTTGCTCTATTTGAATATACATCAGCCATGTATTATGAATTAAATATATTAATTTACAGAATTTACAGTGACTATTTCATTATATTCGAACATAGTTCTTTTTCTGTTCTTATTGGCTGCAAGTCATCCATGTCCCCTCAGGTCAGGTTGAGCCCGCATCTTAATATAGCTCACTCTGTAATTTCTTAACACCCGAGCAACACCCATTCCCTTAAGTGCAGTCAAGAAATTTGTCCGTTGGCCATTTGTTGTCTTTGGAATTGCAAATGACAATAATGTTCTATTTCAGATAAACAAAATTGGAAATAAGCTGTATGAATCATCTTTCCTTCGATCCATCGTTAACACATTTAAGTAAGACTACATTTCAATCACTGACTAATTTTTGCAAGACATGTACTGGTCACTTGCTTTCACAGAGCTTTACTTTCTCTCTTTGTCATTGTAGGAGTGGATCGGTGGTAGTTGACATGACTCTTGTTTTCAAAGATAAAAACTCAGTTCCTTCAGCAAGCTCTGCAACTTCACAATTAAGCAGTGAACTTACCAGCAGCTCTACCTCCCTGAATGTCATACCAGGCAGCATTATTGCATGTAAGTTATTGGTTTAATTTACAAGGTGGCTTTTCTTAATCTATGGTTTACATTTATTCATCTATTAAATGATTAAATGCATGTTAATATGTCATAATTGTAATGTTCTGGCAACTTTCAAATATAATAGTATAATGAGGGCTAAATTATGAATTTAGCTTCTTTTGAGCCCTCATTTTGAACTTGTAAAGGTACTTTTTATCCAGATAATTTCACCGACTACTACTTGTGATATTTCTAATATTTCAGACTCAACATCAACATCAAGCAGCCCTCCTCGTCCCACCACGAGCTCTTTGGCAGTCTTCTCAGTAACACTGGTGGCTATGGCAAAAATGCTCATGGACTCATAGCCAGTAACCCACATAAATACAGTGACATGACGAATTGCTTTTACTGGGCTATCAAGTGTGGAAAAAAGCAAATACAAATCACCAGAAACAAAGACACATAAGTGCAGTATGAAATTTACCATTATAATGTCATGTGGTAAAAAGACATGTTATATGTGTCAAAGATTGAGAATTTTTTCAGTGTATTCCTCATTTAATGTTACAACCACTCGTGTTACAATTCCATTTTATTTAAATTATTAATCATTAAGATTTTAAGATCTAAAAAAAAAAAAAAACATATTTGATTTGTCATTTTTGTTGCAATTGCCATTCAATGTTTTTATTTTTTGTGATTACTTCTTTATGTAGTGGCATTGTTAGCTTTTAAAAATGTAAGAGGCTTATGTACTAAATATTTATTACAAAGTAAAAGCATTGTATGGTTAAGCAGGATACAGTTAACATCCAATGCAAATGTTCCGTGTGAATGAAGGAAGAAGTGTGAACATAGGGTGGTGCCAAAAGTAAAGGGTGTTGAGGTAACATGATCTCGATGCTGAAACACAATTATTCTTATTCCGTCTGAGACGAACCATTAATGTTGGAGCTTTTACACAGTTTGAACTATGATGATGATCTTTCCCTGAACATAACCATGTAGCTTTGGGTAGCTAACCTTAATGAAAATACAGATGCCACACCGGAGAATACAATAGAAAAAATATTAGCATTAAACATTCAAACACGTTGTCATTGAACATAATGTTGTTGATTGCTGATAGCACCTTTTTCTATTGAATTTTAGCAGCAAAATTGCTGTTGTATGAAGGAATATTTGTATCTGTTGGTTTTGGCCTGTCGGTATTTGAAGCATAAACCCAAAGGCAACGTCTGTAACTCTAGGCACTGTCAGACAGAATAGATTCTGTTTTCCTCACCACCTTTTTGTTGTTCAACTCAGAGAGGCTTTTCTTTACTACTGTGAATCCTGGTCACCACTGTTGGTGTATTTTTCTGTTTTAGATTGATTGAAGCAGATGAAAGAAAAAATAAAATAGACTTAATAAAAGATGTGTAAAACGGAATCATCAGGGAGCTATCATCATTGAAATTATCCAGTTTCCTCGGACAAAAAAAGGTGCTGCTGGCAATTTTTACACATCGTATATTATTATTATTATTATTATTATTATTATTATTATTATTATTATTATTATTATTATTATTATTATTATTATTTGCTAAATGCTGGTCTAAAATTTCCGGATACTATCACAATTGGAGAGAGTACTGCTTTTAGTTGATTGACAGTTCGTTTTGAATACTGGTTCCTCCTGTATGTTTTTTAGAATTCCTGAGAACAGGAAGAGAACAGGAATTCTAAAAATGTGCATTTGGTTGGTGGTTTTTCAAGATCTTACAAAGATATATAAAAAAATCTGTTTTCCCTCTTATATTGATAGATCAAAAGAATGACAGATTTGAAAATTCGGCATTAATGATAGACATGCTTTGTATCACTTTTGTGTCGACTGATTGGATCTGAACTCTTTAAAAAAAATGTATTTGTAATTGTGAGCAACAAGGTTTATGATCATGGCATTTCAATCTTTCAAGGAAATTCAAGTGAAACTGTCATAATGTGGACATAAAAGTGTGAGTAGAAAAACTTCGGCTTTGGTCTTTGGTCGACATAGAACTTTACGAAGAAGCAGGTCCTGACAAGTTTCTGCACATCATGACAATTCCATCTTGTTCTGAAAAACATTTCATTAGAAAAAAGTGGTAAATTGATACCCATACTGGAAGAGAGAAACTGTCCACGATCTTCTGTATCATTTAGATGGTGAATCAGCACATTTAAGTGTCCTCACAATCAGTGAATTATTAGGATTTATGTTTTAAATATCTTTGCTTCTAATTCTTATTGGACCTTTCAGCTATTTTAAACTTTATATCTGTGCATTTCTCTTTGTATAACATTCCCATTTGAATACATAGTGTTGCATACATAATATTATCAATAATGAATGTACAAGACAGTGATTTCCATTGATAGTGATATGCCATGTTCTCATGATGTACATGCAGTAGGAAGGATACACCAGAAGAGGGCTGCATTGCCCTGAGTATGATTCAGACCCATGTGTATGAACTGCTTCTCATCCCTGCAATGGTATACATACAGATTTTTGTGCTCTGTTAGTCAAGGTCACACAACCCTCCCTTTACCCCTGGTTATGACCATGACTTAGCTTTGATTTAAAGAATACCCAGAGAGAAAAATTCTAAAGGTGAAAAACAGCAATATTTGAGAAGAACAAGAGAAATACAGAGATAAATAATTTTTCTAAATTTGTTTGGCTTCAAGGAACGAACTCCAAATGGGCTTTTTGCAGTCCCCTACATACACATCTCAGAATCAAAAATTAAATCTGAAATGACTGTTATGCAAATGTACATTCACATTTTTTTCTGTTTTATTTCTTGTCCTCTTAGCAAATATTTCCACCAAAAGACACATGGAATCCATAAGATAAGATGACCATAATAATTACAGTAGTTCATTGATTAAAGTTAATAAGGATTAGGGAAAGCACTCGTATAAAACAAGAAGTGCTCTTTACAGCACTTGTGCATTAGGATGTCAAAGAAGTTAACTGGCTGAACAAAGATACTAAGAATGACCACTACTTAGCATCTTTGGAAACATTAAGTTGCAGCAACCGTAACCATTAAATGCTAAGAGGTCATTATTATATAGCCTTTAATGGTCAATTATATGAGTAGTCAGTATGTAAGAACCTTGAAAAAGGATCCCTCTTTTGTATTTTCTTCTTTATTTTCTGAGTTAGCCAAATCAAGGTTCATGTAGAACACTGTATTCTGTAAAGATAGTAGAGCATTTTTTGATTTTGGGACGTGCAGATAAAATAGACTTTACTTGATTACCCTACATAGAGAACTACTCCTTACTTACACTTTTAGTGATGAGGAGTTAGGGTATACAACTATGGAAGAGGAAAGAAAGAGAGCTAACATTTGCTAATTTACCAGACAGGGTCAGCAATGACTGGGGTATATGCACCCTCCTCTTCTGAGGGTAATATATCGAGCATAATAATCTCTAAAAAACAACAATAAGATGGAAACATTAATAATTCAGCGTTAGAGTTGGCTGACAGTACTAAAGGTTAATAAAATCTGCTGGCTTTGGCCCTCATTGCAGCTGACAAAGTCCAGAGTTGCCAACTTGAGATGAGAAGCTGGTTTTGTTCGTTTACTTATATGTAATATGACTGAAGTTGATGTCGCTGGCATTTCTTGGGGAAAGTAGTTGCTAAAGGGGTCAAAGTTTTCAAATCCCAAATTTAGCAAGAAACTTGCCAAGAACTATCAAGAAAGGAGAGTTTGACAGGCATAGAAATGCAAAATAATTCACTGAAGTAGCATACAACTCACTGTAATGAAATGCATTAAGTACACTTTAAATGTTTATTAAAAATGGTTACTCTATTCTTCCTGTAGTGAATGCAGCAAAACACAGGAAACAACCCCCTCTTTTGGAAACAAAAGAACAGATGTGCGGCCCGTCTACCCTGTCTATGAAGCAGACTTGCATTATACATATGAATGACTGGTCTGAAAAAACTCTAGTTGTTGAGCCAATGTGCCTTTTATTGCACATGTCATTAAAAATCCCCTATCATTAATTAGAACATATCCTCCACACCTGAGATGTGCCTGACACTGGCTGAGGCCCAAGGTATTCAAGCTCGGCAGCATTGGCTTAGCTTCACCACACACTGGAAAACATAACAGGATGATGAGCATTGTTTCAGGGGTATGTAGAAAGTGAAGCTGCATCCATGCAAAACTCATTTAAAATGTGAAGTCAAACGAAAAGCATCTATGCAATGAGTATCTAAACTTGCTTTATCATATTTATTTCAATTAGAAACATTTGTAAGTGTTGGAGTCAAAAATCTTTCCGCAGTGTTATCCAGTAGACATTAACATTTTTGTGTGTTTTCTACCACTACTTCCTTTCTGACTTAAAGTCTGCAACTGTGCAGCTGCTTGTTCATGCTCCCTTTGGTTTTTCCAAGAGGTGGTTGGTTTTTCTCTTGGTGTCCAAAAAGACATCTTTTTTTGGATGCTTCCAAAACTGATGCACTGTGCATATGCTTTTTTAAAAATTTAATACAATATATTCTATTCATAATATAAAGATTTCCTTTGAGCTGGTCCTCGCTGCCTGTAATTTGTAACCTTCTGAGTTAGACTGATTGCAGACTATTCATGCCTGGTGAAGTTATATTAATTCATCCTGAGGGGGACACAAATGTCTGAATCAAATATCATGGCAATCCATCATTTGTCAGGAGATTTTACTAAAGACTAAAAATGTCAAACTGCAGGTGGTGCTATGAAGAAAGTCAGAAGATCACCAAAGTCAGCAGGATCAATTCACTGAGGACTGTGGATATCTGCACAAAATATCATTGCAATCTCTCTACTAAAAAGGATTTAGGGTGCACTGATTTTCCTCTTAAAAAAAATAAAGTGTGGCTTGTACTATGTGGCACATTCTGGAGTCTGTTATCTTAAATTAAGGTTTGAGTACATTGCTTTGGTGTCAAATTTAATTTCCACCACCAATATATTTCACACACCACCTTACAGATATAAACATTTCGCATTCATTTCAATATACTGTAACACAATAAGAATGGCGGCATGATCAAAAAATTAGAAACTGTACGCCTCCTGGTTGTTCTCTCTGGAGCCATTTGAACTGAAGTGACAGGGGAGTTGGCAGCAGACTGTATTTTTTTTCCTATGATTATTGTTGCATGCGTTCATTTCACACCTCTCCCATCCCTCTTTTCTCTGTATAACACAAAGGTTAACAGACTTGCAGTATGATGCAGACATGAGGACAGATGATCATCTCTCTCCTATGACGGTGAGTGTCATTGTTTGCACATTTTTGAGGTACTGCAGAATGTTAACCAGTACATTAAAAAAAACAACTTTTTTTAAACTGAATTCAAAAGATCTTGTCTTAAATGCTTTTATCTATAAAAGGGGGATTTGGAGTCACAGTAACTGAGCTTCTGGGAAAGATGGAAAGATGCAGCATCAACCTGAATTCATGATACTTTAAATGTGGCTTTTTGCAGTTATAGCTTCAAAATGAAAAAAAAGAAAATTCTTGCCTTTACATTTTTCAATATATATCATTGTGCACATCTCCGTTATAGTCATAGTATTGCTTTTTTCAGCATTGCTGTTTTGCAAAAGATGCGACCACAAGTACATTCTATCCATGTCAAAACTGATGTATTATTTTTATCTTTGAATAAAAAATATAAAGGTGTTTTTATTATAGTCAAGCATCAAATATGAAAAAAACATTAACAGAATTTTTTATACACTAAATTACAGTGTTATAGCCTTGAAAGGAAGACATTATGTAAAGCCTGCTTGACATTGCACTAATTATTGTCTATGGGGAGTGTAAATAACCAAAATGACTTTAAGAAGATGTTTTTTTTGGGGTAAAGGCAGAGATTTATTTTACAAAATAATAGACTATTATGATTGTAAGTTCCTTACAGACATGGCGCTCCTAACTGAAAGATAAGAAGGATGAAAAAAACAGTGATATTTTTGCTAAGTGCCTAAATGCCCTCTACCCTCCTGAGAACAGAAGTGGCAGAGTATAAGGCACTTTCACCTATTTTCACTGAATAAATGATTAATAAATCAACAGCCTTTATGGCTGAAAGTAACATACACGTAACTGAAATTTTCATAACTGGCTTTGTATGACAGTATCTATGTTTAATGAGTTTAAATTAACACATTTATTTATTTTACCTTGACCACATTGATATTGATAGCTGTGATGATATGTGTTGGTTCAACTCAACAAGTCTACAAGCCAAAACCAAAACCTACATTTTCACTCAGCTTCACTTTGCCAACACCACAGGGTCCCTGTGGTGTTCATTAAAATCCGTTCCAAGTCAGCTGGAACATCTGCTCCTTGTTCACACCATTGAAATTTAATATTATTCTTTTCATTGTTGTCATTTGTTCTGCTGTGGGACATACTGTAATGTGCAATGCCTGAATTCAGAGGACTGAAACTTAATAGATATGTAATTGTTCCCATAAGCAAACATGTATTGCGAAGTTTAATAAATTACTAATATTCTTATTAATATTCTTACTGAATTCCCTGCCTCCTCAGCCTAACTAAATCATTATCTGACACTTCAGATAGCTTTTTTTCTTGGTTTACAAAAACACATGCAAAAATGAATAATATGTCATTCTACTTAAAATCAAGATCTGTGTTGATGAAAAGAACATCTGGTTTTACTCACTGCACCAAGCAAAGAGTTGGTATTTTAGATAAGGCAGCTACTTTAGAGCATGAGTTTTTCAACGTTTTTACGTCAATCTAACACTTACTGCTTAGAAATTGCGTAAAACAAGTTACCATGGAGCAGCAATTGGGTCTGAAACAAACAGAATTCTGGGTGGTGTGTCCACATTTTCAACATTAATGTGGCATAAAGAAGTCCAAGGAGACTGCTTTGAAATGCCTCACTTACCTTGACCACATTGGCATGTCAAACCAAAACACTCATTACTTACAACTGTATCTATGTGTTTTGACAGATTTGATTACACAATGGACAACAGCAGCTTGGGATTCCCCAGAGATTCTAACACATCTCTCCAGATTGAACTTCAGTCCTGTACTACATTGAGGGACCTGGCCTCTCGCATTTTCCTGTATGCCTTCCTCTGTGTTTGCATCACCTGCACAGTGGTGGGAAATATCCTGGTGGTCTTGTCCATCGCCTACTTCAAGCAGTTGCAGTCACCCACAAACTCCTTCGTCATGTCCTTGGCAGTGGCTGACTGCCTTGTTGGCCTCGTAGTGATGCCTTATAGTATGATTCGGACTGTGGAGGGATGCTGGTACTTTGGTGTCCTTTTTTGTAAGCTCCACTCTAGCCTCGATGTTATGCTTTGCACTGCCTCCATATTCCATCTCAGCTGCATTGCTTTTGACCGTTACTACGCTGTCTGCAACCCACTGGTTTACTCTTTAAAGATGTCCCGCAGTCGGGTAGCTGTACTCATTGTTGTATGTTGGGCTGTTCCCATGCTAATTTCCTTTGGCCCCATAATGCTGGATCTACATATCGCAGGTGTGGAAATTTTTCTTCCTAAAGATGTATGTGTTTTCTTGGTCAATCGCATTTATGCTATCATGGCTTCTTTGGTAGCCTTTTACTTGCCAATGGCTATCATGCTAGTAGCCTACTGGAAGATCTTCAAAGCCGCCAAGCGACAGGCCAGACAGATCAGTGCGATGGAAAGCCAGATGGCTGCTGGAGTGGGCAAAGACTCAAGCAAGAAACAAGGACACAGAAACACTATGAGGAGGGAGGGAAAGGCAGCAAAGACTCTGGGTATCATCATGGGAGTTTTTCTAATATTCTGGATGCCCTTCTTTACAGTCAACATTGTGGACCCATTTATTGAATACAGTACAGAAGTGGTGGTCTGGGATATATTTTTGTGGCTAGGATATATCAACTCATCTCTAAATCCCTTCCTGTATGGTTTCTTTAACCGTTCCTTCCGTAGGGCATTCCTCATGTTCATGGGCTGCAGGGTATGCCTGCCTGGATCCTCCCCTGGGATGGAGCTATCTCACACTAGGAAAGAGGCAAATGAACGTGCAGATCAACCATAAAATACTGATAATATATTCTTTGTAGACATACAGCCATCAGTGAGGAGTAAGGGCTATATCTTTAGGAATCAATGGTACACAAATTGCTCAAATATTTTTTTATTTTACAGTTTGGCAATTTTTTTTTTTTTTGAATTGGGAATAATTATTATGATAAGAACTGTTAGTGAGGGGGACTGCCATAGATCCTGACTTCATAACCCCCTCTTTTTCTTCCATCTAAAAGTAGTGTGCTCTGTTGCACAATTGTTTTTGATTTTGGGACAGGAAAGGGTCGTTGTGACGGAGCTTATCCAAAAGGGTCTGGATAAGCTCCGTCACAAATGCTTTTTCCAATATTAGCGCTTTCAAGCAAATAAGTTTTGGATAACTCAGATTTATTGCTATGGCCTTGGAAGAACATTTGCCAAGGGTAGGAAATGTGTCAGTGATATTAGATGAAAGTCCAACCAAAAAGTGCATGTGTACTACAAAAATAATTTTCCAAGATGGCCTTTCACATGCCAGTTGTCGTATCCCTATGATATATTTATATCTGAAGTATATAGATGGGTGTTTGTTGCCATATGTGTGTATAACTATAAACAAAACTACTATGACCATTTTTTTGATTATTTTTCAATAATGATAAGGGAAACTTCAAATGGATTGCCAGACCAGGTTGCCTTGGTAATGCATTTTGCAAGTACTGCAAAGGAGCAGTAATAGCTGCAGTTATAAATGCAGTTTTTGAGGGGTCTACAGCTTTGAACAGGGTTGAAGAGAAAAAAATATAATTCCATGAATGGACATTACAGCTTCCTGTAAAAAATATGTTATTTTATACATCAGGGTAAATCAACACCAATTAAAAACAGTACTGTACCCCTGTAAACTTCATCTTCACAGATGTTTCAAGCAACTTGTACTTCTTGCAAAACCTCAGTGATTTATACAAAATCTGGTATTTTGACAGCTGTTGCCCAGCTGCTGATATGACCAGTAATGTTGCATGCTTGAAAAATCCACCCACAGTAAACAGTTCAACGGCAGTTTTCTGCCTTGTGTTGATTGTGTTGATTTAACCTTTTATTGTTTTAAAACTCCTGCAATAAAAAACAAATTAATAAAATGAAAGTGAAATATAAATACTTAGCCACCTTCAATTTGCCCCTGCAAGGTTTAGCTTAAAGTATAATATAAAATTTAAGTCGCATCCATCCAAATCTGCATCTTGGGATGGAATTAAGTTAAATTTACAAGACTAAGAATAAAACTAAAGGACTAAAAACATGAAAAGCTATTCTCTGTTTTATTTATTTCTGTCATATTACCATTTCATTTGGATTTTTTTAAAAATTAAGTTACATGACAACTAAATTAATACGTCTGAATCCAAAACTCCTTGCAACCCTAAAATAACATGTTCAAAAAATTACTATTAATATTAAGCATGTTTTGTTCTGATTTGACTCATTTTACATTTAATGTGATTTAATTCCTTTTTTTGTGACAAAGACTCACACTCCTAGTATGAATAGGTATTATGAACTAACTTTTCTATCTTTTCAATTAAATTTTGTGCTATTAAAGGTGAGACACAGGCAGAGGGCAAATAATTAGTACTTTGTAGCAAGACTAAATTTATCTGTCAATACTCAAAGGCCAAGTTTCATGATCCACCAAACTCTCTCCCATTATAGTGATTGTTGTAATAAGGCAGCAATCAGTGTATAATCACAAGGCAGGGTTATTTTTCTAAACATGCTTGCTGGATGAAGTCTTTAAGTATAAATGGAAATATGAAATGAAGCTGTGTTTTGAATGTGCTTATGAAAATATAGTAGTCTAAGACAGGACAACCTAGATTTAAGAATCACCTAGTTTAACAAAAATAAAAATAATAAAAGTGATAATAGACATCAAGCTGTTGTGGCAAAATGGCAGGTGGCTGTTTGAGCTTATTTGTGTTTATGTCTGTTTTCCCACCTTTTTGTTATTTATTTTTTTTGGTTTTATCATAACACATTTTTATAAAAAGAGTCACTATATCTGACTTTCTAAAAAGACATATAAAATAGAAACCCTATGCACATTAAGACTCAACAAATTGTGCTCACTTAACATTTAGTTGGAAAAAACTAGAACATAGAGCATTTAAAAAAAATCTATTCCATGCATGTTGTCCTTCCAACTCTTACGTAAGAAAAAATAAAAAAATCACACGTTTTTACCATTATAAAGACACAGTGGAATGATTTCATCGTGCCTTTATAACACAGATTCTGTGTATTAACAGTTTTAACATTTAAGGTGTATACAGATTTGGACTTATGCTGTGTGAAAACTATAAACATTTGCAAGGGTTGTTGATATTTTAATTCTGTAATGTTTGTGGGAAAGATCAAGACTACTCCTTAAACATACTCAACACGTTGTGCGAAATGAAATGTTGAATAAAGTGCATCTGATGTGGAAGTATGAAATATAAAATGTCACACAAGCTTTTTAATACATTTTTATGATGTTTAAGAGGCAGTTTTATGTAGGCCTGTGGTATAGACCTGTATTTGTTGTGCTTCATATCATGGTACATGAGGTAAAGGCCAGGTTAAATGTTATATGGATTACCAACATTTAGTGTACATGAGTTGAGTTGGTGAATGCTATGCAGTGGTTATAAATCGCTGTCCTATGATACTTCAGACTGAAAATTCAAAGCTGCCAATTCAACCATATATCAAGTGTATTTATCCTTTTGATTTGTTTGGGAATTGTCCTTTCCCTCCCATTGCACTTGTGAGATTTTACTCAGAAGTGTTAATCTGCTGGTTTTGTAATCTTTCTCAGCAAGATGTCCATTTGTACAGGAATACTGCATTGGTATCAAGTTTAGTTTTGCCAAGATGTGTATTATATTTTCAAGGTGATATTTCACGGTCTGTCCACATTGCCTAGAGCCTTAACCCCATCCCAGAGTGTCATCCGCAGCTTTTATGTGGTTACTTCATGATTTCTGTGTGAGGAAGAGGTGTGATTCGTACTAGAACTACACTAGAGTACTAGAATGCTAAAGTTGCACAAATGTAAAGGCAGACTACAGGTGACTAAGAGCTAAAAAGAATAGTGAAACTTAAACAGATTATCTCAGACAGAACTAAGGTTTGTGTTTCCGTAGAAACAAACAATCACATCTGTTTACAACTGACAAAAAGAAAAAAAAAATTGACTCAGTTTGTGGTTTAACATTGCTAAGAAGTCTGCGATGAGAGTGGAAAGAGTTTCTGGAAATCCCTGTAACTCATTTAAAGTATATATTATTTTCTGCCCTTGCCTCACTCTTAACTCATAGCCTAACTTAATCCTGCAAGGCACTTAGTTATCTCGTAACCAGAGTGCATAACAAATAGGTCTTTCCCCAAGATAGTCAGGAACCAGACAGCTTTGTGCAAATGATGGACTTAGATTTCTTTCTGTAGCCTTTTTATTAGCTCTAAACTATAGTCCAAAGCTTTGTCAAACCAGCACAAGTGCCAATGGATCTCAATTAGGGGTCAAGGCAGTGACTGGCTCTTATGCTTTGTAAAACTGTGATAGTTGAATCTACACATTACAATGGGAACCATATATATATATATATATATATATATATATATATATATATATATATATATATATGTGTGTGTGTGTGTGTGGGGGGGTGTTTAGGTGTGCATATGTATGTAGGTATATATGTATATATGTATATTTCTGCTATTCATGTGTGGATTTTGAGAATACACCCCATATACTAGTAATAATTGATGCTTTGATTTCTGTGTCCTCAATGGGATGTCCAGAAGATAAGAAATGTCATTTATTAGATTTGGAAATTATTAAAAAAATATATATATATGGCAATGTAATCTGTTAACTGCTTTTCCCGAGGTTCAAGAAATGATCTGGGTAAACCTATGGTGGATTGAGGCTATTAACAAGAAGCAAAATGAGATTTATTATCCTTATGTGAGTGTGTGTCTCTTTTCGTTATTCTAACTTTGAATTCCCAAAATGTTTATTTGTATTCGGTTGTCATTCAACACATTCTCACTACTCTGTTTACCTGCCTAAGGTAAAACAATAAATACAATAGTGACATCTGCTGGATGGGGTAGATATATATATATATTTTTTTTTTTTCTTTTGAAATCACTAATCAAATTATCAGGGTACCTTACTCTCATATGACTGAAAAACAGAGTTATTGGCTCAACTTGTTTTCTCTCAGTTTTATTTTACTTTCCATCTGACATAAACATAACACCGGAAAATTTCAAAAAAGCATATTTATTTCACATTAGCACTCCCTTGGCAATGCAAAATACAATTAGGTAGGCCAGGAAGACTCATGGGTTTTTATTCAAACAGGTGAACTGACAGTGCCAAGTTAACTTATAATTCCAACGTTTAAAATAAATACTTTGAAGCATCTGTATTCTTAGCTGATTTCATTTCTTTATAATGCCTTGTCCAAACAGAAAAATGGCAGATGAAGTATTACAATAATTCATTCAAGAATAAAAATTGCACTTATGGCTCTAACTTTACTCTGTTAGAGCTTGAAAACACTAGAACACTAGTTTCATTACAGAATGTAAAAGTATTCTTTTTTTGGTCTGTTTTCAAATCAGCGGGACATGAAATAAAGCAGTCATCATTCATTGGGAGTCATCACACAGTGTCAGCTGGTTAATACTTTAAGACATGGACACTTTCTGATATGAAACTTAAAGAAGTAACTGTAACAGTAATAATGACATTGGCTTATGTTAGTCTTAGCAAAAGTGCATACACCTGCCAACTCTGGGCCGTGTAATGTCATTGCACAGTGCTTCCAAGTGACAGCAGTAAAATAAAGTCCAAAGATTGGCTACTTAGGCATCCGCTTCCAAAACGTGGCTATTAGCAATTCACAAGAATTTTCATCTAAATAAACATGATGGCCATGAGGGATTGAGATAAAGTTTTAGTCCTGCTTTGATTCTAAGATATTTTGTGAACACAAAATTATGCCCTATCGCAGTCTTTCTTACATGCTGGTCCATTACAGCCCTTTGAAAATAAATAAAAGATTCTCTGGCGACCCTCTAAATGTCAGTCTCTTTCAGGCCGTAGCAGTCTGCCAGATCATAGAACTGATAATTGTTCTGCTCACAGGAGTTGTAAATCCCCATAGAGACTGTATCTACTGTATCAATCCGGCCCACTGGAGGTGTGGCACCCTTTCCTGTTCCTCCCTTAATTTTATTTGACAGATTGTTCACTTTCTCTTTGAGCTGGAAGGAAGACTTCTGCAGGGGTGGAAACAGGCTCCATCTTTTGAAACCCAGCGAGTGCCCTTTCCCCTTGTGTAACAAAGAGCTGCCACAGGATTCGTGCACAGCATAGCCAGGCTTGAAGTCTGCTCTCTGATCCCTTGTCCTTCCCCTGACAGCTGTCCGCCACCTCTGGTCATAGAAGCGACGCAGGACCCTCCGTCTTTGGTGACACTGGCACCTGAGGAGCCGAGTAAAAGCCCTCTGGAACTCTTTGCTGGAGCAGGGGTAGATCATTGGGTTGATGCAACTGTTGAAGTAGCCCAGCCAAAAGACCACCTTGAACAGAGTATCAGATGGCTTCAGTGCTGGGAAGAAGGAACCTGTAGAGAAGAAGGTAAGATTTGTGAGTAAAGGTACAGTATTAGCACAATAAAGGTTCAGGATACTGCTGTCGATGTTCCATTAAGAATCGAATCAAATATTAATAATAATTAAAATAAAAAAATTTACACAAAATAAACTTGTAAATGTATGTACAGTCACTGAATTTATATTTCAAATAATATCAATTTTACACATATAAAATGCTAAATAGCAGATCATGGTTTTTGGCAATAGAATGCAGTATATCATTTTGTTAACCTGGATTTGATCAGGTTAAAATATGAAATAAGTAATTAATTGTAATAATTAGATTTTTTCTAGTTATTCATTAGTAGATGCCACAGTTTTTAAATGATAAGGATCTTTTTTGAAAACTATACATAAAATAATTGATAAGGAGACTGAATTTGTTCCTCTGCTGTTTCACTGATACGCGACGAACAATTCATAAGTGTGGGCACAGATGTATCATCCTATTATGCAACATATGTACATTTTCGGCCTGGATATTCACGGCATTATTGAAGTAATCACGTATTGTTTAGCAGTAGCTTTTTGGTTGGTTTATCAACAGCAATAGAGGAGGTTTTGACATTTTTTAGACTTTAATTAATCTTTCTATGATACCTTTGCTTGAGTAGAAAATGCGATGATGAAACATTTACATTTTGAAAAATATTTAAATTATTTCTGGAAGGATTCTGATTGATGCAACATCTGCCCTACATTAACCATGCTGCTAACACAAAAGGAGGGATGAGAACCAGAGAGGCATGAGTGACATTTTTGGTGAAATGGAGATGTATGTATCCAATGAAAGCTCTTGATGAGCCTTTCCTTCTATTGCCAAAGGAACACAAATGAATTCTCAGTCAATTTAGAGGTATTTATGAATATCCAAACGACTTAACACTTAACGCAGTGAACCAGTTGGCACCAAAAGGGTGGAGGCGCAATTATGTGTTTATGTAAGGTTAAAGTTTAGCTAGCTAGCAGATAGTTACCAACTACTTAAATTCTATTAGTATGTTTGAACACAGAGCACAGCCAGACAGCTGCAAACAATGGAGATGACTGGTGAAAGGATACACGAAATGCAGTCAGAAAACAGGAACAGATCCTAAGAACACACGTGTCCATCTGGGATCAATGCTGTGAAAAAGAAAGACGTCCTTACACCGAAATCATATTTGTTATTGTTACAAGGACATCTGTAACATATTTTCAATCACCCATGTGGTCGAATAGTTAAATGACTGGGGATTATGATGTTAGCTAAACTAATAACATTCATTGATCTAATTTGATGTAAGGATTTTTTTTGATATTTTATTTCATCTTAATGGATTGTTGTTTATTTTAAACTCATTAATGTAATTCTTTGTTCATATTGTCACCAGATGCACTCATGTTTTATATTCAAAATGGAACAAAACATTGGTGCCAAAAGGCACCTCCAGCTTTCTTTTTTAGAATTTAAAAATGAATATAGAAAATTGTTCATGAAGTATACTGTCATCCATCATTCATTCATGCATAAAAATGTGTTATTAAAGATTGAAGTCAGTAAACAAAGTCAGATCAAGCTATGGTCATGTTTTATTTTGGTCCTCCTGTAAAATTGGTGAAATGTGACTTATGCCCCTTGGGCTCTAAGCCCTTCTGTGGTATACGCTTTCTCTGAGAGGATAAAGTCGAATACACACCTCATCTTGTAAGGTGTTTGTTATGCTTCAATGAGATACCTGATATCTGATTGTTGATGGTTTGAATATTCTACATGTAACACGGCCTTTGCTTATGCACAGGTTTACACAAGCCCTGTCTTTGTCGTCTGTGTTTTGCCCCTCTGAATTTACATTTATCAGCTTTCTTTAGGATGATGCAGCATAAATATTGAACTGCCTTTTTACTCAGGACTTTAATGAGCAAAGGCATAAAAGAAACACTCTATAAAACTGGAAACATTTAGGCTTTTTAGCTTTCTTGCATATATCGTTAGAGAATGCTAAATTAACCTAAATGAAAACATAAAAGTTCTGAGTTTAAAGGTCTCTTTTATGAAAATTGCTCACAACATCAACCAAGCTCATTTCTTTATACTTGCGATGGTAATTTCGGTAGGACATGCTGTTTTTCATGCAATGTTGCTTTTTCCTATGGCTTTCTAGTTTTTCTTTTCTCCCCAGGCTTGGATTTGACACAGCATTGACCCTGGACACAGAGGCAACATATCACTTTGCTATTGTCAAGTCTGCACAGCCAGGGCCCTGAAGTCCTATTTCATTTCAGTTGTCTTCGTACAATGTGGACATATATGAAATGGCTTGCATGTGATTTTCAAAGTGATGGTTTCATGCTGTTTTGAAATAAGCTACCAATTACATACAGTACTAACAAATGCATACAGGAGGCTTGAGTCATTTAATCAAGGACAAAAACTGAATAATAATACCGAGTTCTGAAGCTTACTTGTAACTTTTTTCTTCAGCATGCACATATTTTATTTGTAGCAGATGCTTGGCACTGACTTTGCTTTCATTTCTGTTGACAGACTCATTTGTAAACCGGCTCTGACTCAATTAGGTTAAGGATAAGGATGAATAAAGTTATTAAAGGATATAATGTTCTCTATTGATTCTTCTCACTGAAATGGCATCACCTTAAAGTCAGACAGCAGGTGATTCACCATTCTGACGCACAACCTCAACACCATGACAACCATTTTCAGGTTTTTTGTGGTCTATTGCTTATGAGATAAAGTATCTTTAAGTCTGATGACTGCAAGATGATTGTTATCTTAAAACCCTTCAGAGAATTAATTTTTTTAAAGTTCATATTAGCTCATACCCCAGTTTAACTCATAAAGTCAAGCAACAAACTAATGTTTTTAAAACACATTGAAGCCTGTCGAGGAGTCTGGGGACCCTTGCCAATTTCCCAGACACTATTTTCTGATGGCTCTTTTGTGTGAGCAGATAGAAACCTCATCATTCCTCAGCTACAGAGCCTTTAGCATCATCACCTTGACATTTATTTCTTCTTTTTGAAGGTCAACATTTATGTCAACACATGGCCACCAAGGACCAGGCTGTAGTTCAGTGTATACAGGCATTATGGTATGCATTCATAGGAAGCCATATTGACCAAATTACATATAATAATGATCATAATAGCTGTCATGCTACTTATATTAACAGAAACTGCAAATATTTGATGATTACAGGATATATTGGACTATTCTTATACTGCAAGGCTGTTGATATATAATAATTTTATTATTGTCAAAAAATTCACTGAAACAACATAACCAACAATGACTTAGTCTGTCTCTCCATACTTTCTGACTTCCACATTAGTCTACTGCTCTCAGCCCCGAGCCCACTGGTTCCTACAGGAGGTATACAGGTTTAAAAATAGGAGTTGAATATATAATATAGATTCAATTTTTACAAAAAAAGAGGATAAAATAATTTCCAAAAACAAGTGGGCATGGTTGTTTTAGGCAAACATTACTCAAACACAAGTAAATGTTGCATTTTTTGGGACTATTTACAAATGCAGATTTTGTATATGCATGTTTAATGTTTACAGCAGGACAGTGTATGTGGGATTGACCCAAAACAAAGTACAGTGCCGATGTTCATGCCAATGAAGGAAGATGTCACCCAGTGCAACAGTCGAGCCTACTGATGTGGTTTTAATTGTTTTTTTTGTTTGTTTTTTGTTTGTTTTTTAGTTAGTTTGCTTGTTTGTTTGACAACAATTAAAGTTCATGGCATAGAGGAATAACATATATAAGGCTTTGGCTGCACAGCCAATATGTGCTGGTGGGATCAACTTTTTTGATTTGGGTCTTTTCATGAGGTTTGTTGACAGCAAAGAAATATACAATACATTATAACCAGAGAAAACCTTGAGTTCTTGATAAACATGTATAATACTCACACACGTGTACAACTGTATTGTAGAATCATGGCAGCTAGTGAAAAAAATCACACAATATACCCTACTGATTTGTGCACACTGGCATAGATTTTACATTTTTGTGACAGTTGGCACAAATTTCAAACCAATGAATTTCAACTGTAGAAAATAATAGATTAAAACTTTAAACATTTAGGATTTTGTGCCTATATACTAGTCAGATTAATGTCAGTAAGGAAATGAATGCTTGAAGGAAAACAAGCCAATTATAACATTGTTTGGGTAATTAATGCTAAAATGCTAATTTTAGATTCCTTGTGCAATACAGTTGTGCTTGATATTTCATACACTACAAAAACATTCACAATAACTCTGGGAGGTTATTTATCCTTATTCCAACACTTTCTGGCAATCAAAAAAAAAATATTCATTTGTCTCTTGCACCAATTTAAGCAAATGTTGTTAGGGTGCTATAACTAGAGATGTGGATGAGTCAGACTGGTCCATCCAGATTTACATCATCACAGAGAAAGGGCCTGATTGGCATAAGAGGTGCTAAAAGTACTTGTCTGCCTCCCAGCAAAAGGTTACTCATCAATGATGTGTCTCCACAAATCCATCCATGTGACTGACCCAGAATGGATAAGCATGCCTAGGCCAGTACCTGTGGCTGCTCTACAGTCATCAATCATTTAGTCCACCACCCCACCCCCACCCCCCGAGAGTAATGGACTCAGCCAGAGCAAGTTGTATAATGTGATCACAAAGTGAAATCAATATGATCAGTATGATATTTTAGATGAAAATGAGATCAATCGACTCCAAACTGATGGTGTTTTTAATGTGTAAATACAGGTGCTTGTAAATAATTGTGTGGTATGAATGTAGTAATGAAGGTGGAGTCCCATTGTGTAGTGGTGTCTTTTTGGTGGTATTTGTACTTACAACTAAAACTAGTTTGTCTGAAATTCATTTATGTCCTTACTCATTTTCAGTCATTAGAAGAGGTGGAGTATCTATCTATCATAGAATTCTAAACTTGCCCTTTTCACTCTCATTGAGTGAATAAAGTGATTAACAGCACCCATTTCGTATCTTGCACTCGTTCCCTCCCTGCAGGCTTGGCTCTCATAATTTGATTCTGTAAATTTAGAAGTGCAGCAAGAATGAGAGTGCTGTGAGGACTATACCTGATAAGATACTGGCCATTTGTTCATAATGGCTTATACAATCAATTACTTGAAATTTATGCAAAATGAAAATTCATGAGGCCACCATTAGTGTGTGTTTGGAAAACCTGTTGCTTTCTGTAAGTGCAGCTTTATATGCATGTTGCATCTTTCAGGCTGATTTATGTATAACCATAATGACTCATATTGGCAATCCTCACTGAAAGGGGCTTTTTAACCATCTGCAGTGATTACAGAATCTTCCTTTCTTTGCATCTTATCTCACACTCTATAGCTGATCCTTTTAATACTGTGGTCAGTTATGGAGATACATACGCTCACAATTAACACATATATTGTTATTCTTCAGTGCAAATAATTTGTGTTTTCAGGACTCCTGGTGGAATTTATTGTAATGATTTTGCAACGACCTCTTTTTGTGACAAATGTGGACCATCAAACAAAACTCTATACAAACAAATACATTATTATATCAATATTTTTCATGTGTGAGACTAAAACAGACTACTAGGAATGAGCAGCTGTGATTCTTGTTAAGGTACTGTGAGCATTTAGTGCTAGGGTGCTCATTACTGAAGAATGTCAGTCTATTATGACTGCTCTTTTAAAAACGTGACATCAGCCAGCCCCGAGAGCTCTCAGAAAAATGATGATGGAGGGATGAAAATAAGCCACATTAATGGCTGTGTTGCAGGTTTACCCTTTCCTGACCAAATGATTTGGTTTTATAACACTATAACAATCTTAATTTTGATCAGTGCTTGGCCTAGTTCCCAAAATAAACAGCAAATGGAATCAAGCATATCCCCTTTTTTCTGTTTCCTGTTATGTGAAAACCTTAACAATTTCTTCTAGTTGATATTTTAAGGTTTTTTTCTGACACAATAGTGTGTGAGCTTTCGGTTTAACTCTGGTCTGCTCCAGCAGTCAACGTGTTTTTGTTGTTTATAGAAATCTATGCAATTGTCTGGAAGGGCTGCATAGACTGAAAAAGTTTAATTGCACCAAGTGATGCGAAGGCTTTGATTATTCACGTTAAACATAAATCAGTTATTTAGAAAATATCTTATCATTACGAACCATTTACATCTGCCACACTACCAGTCAAGGAATGAACCATTAATTCAATTGGGCTACTAGTGAATAAATTAAGGCATTTAGGGTGTTAGATTATTTTATTTTTTTTTTTGGGGGGTTGTTTTTAACTAGTTTGATGTCCTACATTTTTGCCTTGGGGAGGTAAAGAATTAAATGAACACGTTATCATCCTCAATGTTGGGCAAAGACACACAAACTGACGCCAGACCGCACGGAAGAGAAACTTAAAAGTTATGCTACGTACCCATCGGCAGAAAGAAGAAAAAAGGCAGCCAACAGAGGATGAACATCCCCACGACGATAGCGAGGGTTTTGGCCGCCTTTTTCTCTCGGGAGAACTTCATCAGCCGCACCGAGAGCGAACTTCGGAACGGGTGCGTTTTGCTGCTTTTGGAGCCGTGGGGACGCGCGTCCTCCAGCACACTGCGACAGTGTATCCGGAGGACCACCTCCATCGATTTATTCCTCTCTCGCTTGACGCCCGCTTCCAGGCTCCTAGTAGTCCTGCGGGCCACCACATAGACCCTGAAATACATGATCAGAATCACCATGAGCGGGAGGTAGAAAGAGAAAAGAGAGGAGAAGAGCGCGTAGCCCGGTTCCTCCGTGATCCTGCAGATGCTGTCGTCCACGGGCGGCGGTTCCTTCCATCCCAGGAGCGGTCCGACAGAAATGACCGTGGATGATAACCAAACCAGGACTAAGATAGTCACTGCCCTTCTTTCGGTCATAATACTCGGGTATTTAAGGCAGTATTTCACCCCTATGTACCGGTCGATGGAGATGATGCAGAGGCTGAGGATGGATGCGGTGCAGCAGAGCACATCCACCGCTGCCCAGATGTTACAGAAAACCCGGCCAAACACCCAGCATCCCAGAACCTCTAAGGATGCAGAGAAGGGCAACACGATAATGCCCAGCAGCAGATCTGCCATGGCTAAGTTAACAATGAAGAAGTTTGTGACAGTCTGCAAATGTTTATTGCATAAGACAGACAGGATAACCAAAATGTTCCCAACAATTGCAACCAAAATAAAAACGGAGAGAAAGATCCCAACCCCGACAACCTGCGAGTCCAATGTGAAGTTCCTACATGTCGAGATGCTGTCGTTTGGAAATATTCGGTCCAAAACGGATCCATTAAAGGCTTCAGCAAAATAGATCCCATAGTTACTGTCGTTCCTCAAGTCAAGGTCTGACATTTTGAAACGCCATAAAGAGAACTTTAGAGTAAGTTTTCTAACGAGAGCTGTGTTTCGGGCACGGTCTGCAGTCTCATCGCAGTCTCTTCTCAGCAAGACAAGTAAACAAGGCGTCCTCCGTGTCAAAACTCGCCCCAGGTCAAGCGATGGATAAAAGAAAATATTAAACAAAAAAACGAAAAATGGTCCATATAGCTGCAGTCATGTGCATGCATGATTCTCTTTGATTTCCTAGAAAAACAGAAGTGTCCACCTCACTAAAAGGAACTTGGATTTAGATTCTGGAGGAAGTAAAAGCTTTTTGTTTGTTTGTTTGTTTACATACAACAACATCCAGTCCATTTCAGCGCGTATCTCTCATGCGATGGTTTTCCACTGGTGGCATCCTTTGTAACAACGCCGTGATCACAGAGTCAGAGCTGATACAGCAGGTCTGAACCTACAGCTCCTCCCACACGTCACATATTTACTGCTCACAGTCCACACAACAGAGATCTGGTCCTGGACTGCACCGCGAACCAGCTGAAAAACCGGTGTGCAACTTTTTAGAACTTTCTCTGATCTGTTTTTCATGAAAAGCCGTAAAATGTCTCAGGTTTTTGTATCTACAGTGTGTATGCATGCCCTAAAGTCTGATAAGGCCTTCATTTAACAATAAAGTACAACTAAGAAAAGAAGCAAAAAAAGAAAGACAAAAAAAAAGAACCCCCCTTTATCAACTACCTCATCTCCTGCAAAGATAAGACAAAGCTACATCAGTCAGGTCATCTAAACTGCCTCTGGGCATCAACAAGCCAGCGCTGACCACTGGAGTGAAAACACTGCCTTCAGGCCAAGCTGTGAAGCTTCTCAGTGACACTGCAGCTGCCATCCCCAGGCCTAGTGTGCATAGCTTAAGTAGAGGGACAGGCCTGCACAAACCACCAGGGAGCCGGGAGGAGATGAAAGGTCAAGAGTCAGAGTCACAGAGAGGACAAACAATCTATGCATGGGAAAACATCGGCCTGGGATGCTTAATTACCTTTTAGTGCAGAATGCTGTGACAGACAACTGCATCTTATTGCATATAGATTATATGAAGCATTTCGAACATATACTGGTGAAAAGTAATCGAGGATTTTCTGGCAGCCATGGAGACCTAATATTTACGGTACCAATAACATGATTGCAATTCCAGATTTACAGCGAATGGCTACTACTCCAGTTTTTTTCTATGACTGGAATCCTGTTGCATATATTATGCTGATTGTTCCTTGTTGATTGCAGTTTGCACATCATCTCTTATTGTTAGATTTTGAAATAACTGATGTAATCACCTGAGCCTGAGAGTACATTTGCATTTTCAAATGTTTTACCTGTAACATCACTCACTGTTGTAAATAGCAGTATTGACGGCCATCTAAACTTCTTGGATTTTTTTTTAATTGAGAAAACACAGTTCATTAAAATTCTCTGCGTCATGTGCAGTTAAACTTGCACAAAAAAAGCAAATCACCAAAAACTTCCAGGGAATATCTCTCAAAGATTAAAGAATATTAACTGTAACTTCTTTGTGAGAAGAGATAGTGAATATATTGGTAGAAGGATACTGAGTTTTGAACTGCCAGGCAGGAGGTCTAGAGGAAGACCAAAGAGGAGGTTTATGGATGTAGTGAAAGAGGACATGAAGGTAGTTGGTGTGAGTGAAGAGGACGCAGAAGACAGGGTTAGATGGAGGACACTGATTCGCTGTGGCGACCCCTAAAGGGAAAAGCCGAAAGGAAAAGAAGAAGAACTGTAACTTCTTTGCATTTCTTGGTCTAGATATATATCTTCTTATTATCACTGCTTAAAATAAGGCTCAAAGTTTACATCCCTGCTGGAGATACGTGTTTGAGGATGTGTGTGTGGGCAGCCTTGCCCCATGAGGCTGTAATGATGATTACCCACAGAGACAACTTTGCTATTCTTAGATCCTAAAAACTAGTGGAGGAAAAATGAAAGTTTGGCCTGAGAATGTTGATACTGGACGATTCTGCAGAACTCCAGTGATATTCTGCACCAGTTTTGTTAGGTTTTTTCCATTCTTTGTTTTGTTTTGTTTTTTTCTTTCCACAGCAACATTGGTATAGTAAAGACCGGGGAAGAATCATGGTTACCTTAATCACCTTGCTTACAACATAAAGGGCATATTACTTCCTGCTTTGCTACCGATGCTGCGCTGGTCAGACTTGGTTTGCCTCATATCAGTTATTTTTGAATGGCAATGGTCATCTGAGCCTAGTTGACAGTTAGTATGGTGCTGATATTTAGGAATGCCTAGCAAAAAAATGGAGGTTCAGCTGAGTCTGACACTGAGACTGAGTCTGATGATTCTCAAGATTTCACTCTGCACCAACTGAGCAAAGGACAGACTGATTGATTGTCTAACTCATCTAGTTTGGCTGAAAAGCACATATGATATATTAGCAAACTTGTTCTAATATGGAGTCATTGCTCTGTACGTGGGCAGTGGCACTTCTGTTTCTAGTCATGGTGAGTCTGCTCAGCTGTCACAGCCCATCCTCATTATTGGATTTGTAAAAAAAAAAAAAAAAAAAGCCAAAATCTCGCTCAGCCCACCTGCTCCTCCTTATGAAAGGGCTCATCCTGCAGTCATGCAAAGCCAACTTTAGGTCACACCATACAGGAGGGAGTTTTTGATGGCACAGAGCATGAGCCTGTCAGGGATGGCTACATTTCAGATAATGGGATATGGTATTAATTCTAGTTAGAGGTTGCATATGTTTCTTTATTAGAGCATATAAGATTTCTACTGATTATTCCACTCATGATTATTTTCTGTTTTTTTTAAATCAGCTAGTTAAGATGAGACCATGACAGGGACTATGTCTTGATCCTCTGCTTTAACAGTGGTTCAGGGGGTTCACATCCATATTTGGTTAACTGTTTAGGATTTTGAGCCCCTTTTGTACCTATAGTCACACACGTGCAACAGGATAATGATCATAAACATACAACCAAAGTAATCAATGATTATTTTTTAAGGCCAAACAGGACAATGCATTTGACCACCCACACGAGTATTTATTTCACGTGTTGGAAACCAAACTAAAGGAAAAAGCATCCAAAGCAAGCAAGATGTGCAGCTGGCTGCTGTACAAGTCTTGCAGATTATCACCAGGGAAGAAAGTGTCTGCTGATTTCTACTCGACTGAAAATGTCATTGATTGCAAAGAGTTGTTTGCAATCAAATATCGAATGTGTTTGCTTTAGATTACATTGCTTTCTGTCAGGACCACTTTGGTTAGTCCTCCCAAGTTCATAAATGGAAAGCCTAAGGCAGGGAGAGCTGCAGCAGAAGACTTAGAGTAGCTTAAATAGGGCGCTCTATATTACATTTGCCAATTGAATGCTTAGGGGGTAATCAGCTGATCCATCAGCTGATATGGGCTTGCATTGAGATCCACTGCAACTGATTATGGTCTGAGCTTGACTTTGTGGCCTGTCTGAAATAATGCTATGCTCAATTTGCTCAATTCTGAGCTCCTGTAAAGCTGGGGGAATACACAAAAGAGTGCTGAATCAGTAATCTGATGTTTAACCCACAAATTAAAGATTACAGTCAGCACTTTATCCTCATGGCCATTGTTTAGCTTTCAATCCGTTGTGCTGAGAACTCCTTAGTGCTAGCTGAAGGTCTTTGATCTTTTTTTCCTTTTCTGTCTGGCTGTTCAGCCAAACAGAGCGCATGCGCTTCACTGATGGATTGATTTAAAGACATTGCTGTATGGCAGGTCACTTGGTGTATCTTACCATTGACTCATAGTTTGGCAACACAAGGCTATTCAAATCTGAATAAATCTATTCTGATTTGATGAGTTTCTGCAGTTTTACCTCTGTTTGTTATTTGCCATGTTGCTATGTTTTCCACAATGCTATCCTCTGTTGCTGCAGCAAGGAATATTCCCTTCACACTGCCACATTCAAATTTTCTGTTATTTCCATTTGTGCACGATCAAAAAAGAAAAGTCTTTGTCCTACACACGCTCGTCTTTAGCTGCATTCCAATGACCCCAGAGGCTCCTGACCTCTTTCAAAATGTGCGGTATTTCCTGTGATAATGCACTGTATATGTACAGTAGAGAAAAAGAGCATTCTCCTTCATGTGAATATCTCTCCACATAAGTTATTTCATCTCATGTCATCTGTCTATACGTCAATCATTAGTTTGTTGAGATTAAAATATATTTTGAGGAATTTATCTGTTTCTGTGGTTGTAATTTGAAATATTTGAAATAATGTTGGAGGGTACCAAAAAAGAGAAGGGGGGGGGGGTTTCTGTTGCACATTGTTAGTCCCATATTTCATGTTTCTACAGATGCACACACATACACACACATACACACAAACACACGCACACTCACACACAAACACAACCGTAAATGCATTCTTTCTCTCTCTCTCCCCCCAGACTCTCAATATGGTAATCTGCCCTAGACTTTGACTGTGTGCCATCTTATCAGTCCTCAGCAGAGCACTGGGATTCAGTCAGCCACAAGTCATGTTGTGCTTTGATATCACTTCATACATGACTGTTCAAAGGCTCAAATGTTTGAAAAGGTCAAATGGTCAGACGTTTCTCATACTGCTACTTGGTTTGCCACATTTCGTTGCCAGGAAGACAGTTGACCAGGGAGTGTGTGATTTAAAAGAAACAGAAAAATACTGCATGTTCACAGATTCTTGAAATATGGATTTCTCTGCTTTTGGTTTAGTTGTGAAAATTTTATGGGTATCACAATATAGCGTAAGCAAACACTTTTTAAAGAGCAGAGATTCAAGCAATATTTTATATTCACAGGCAACCTGTTTATCCCTGGAAAGTCTCTGCATCATTGACACTGCTGGATTTTTTCAATGACTTCATGTGATTATCAACATATAAAGTTTTGACTTGCAGGTTGATAAAGGTATTTTTTGATCCTTTAAGCTCTTGAATTAAGATGTTTGAAAACAGTGTCATTTGAGGACTCGTTATTATAACATCTGTGGAATGTAATTGAATTATGATTGTCATTTTTGATTGGCATTTTATGAGATTATTCTGTTTGTCTAAGAGTCCTGAAGGTGATGGCACTTAACCTCAGAAAGACCAGAGTACATACAAGCACACAAGGCAGAATCTGAATCTCTGGGAATGATGTGCTTTAGATTAGCAATGAGCTTCATAGTTTCAGATATTCTTCGGAAAGTCCCGTTACAGATGGGACGATTTTCACATAAATTTGGGGGACTCAATATGCCCGATACTAAGATCAAGATGAAATACGGGCTGTACTACTTATAATTCTGATTAATGACAATATCTGGCTGATTAATTGTATTGCTGGATGTTTCGATCTTATTCTGATAGTTCCAGTTCTCATATCTGAGAAATAATAGACACTGACTGGCACTCAACATTTAAATGAGGGATTGGGCCCCCTGTGCATCCCTATGGTTTATAGTGAAATTTAATAATAGCACACATATATTGTACATGGTATCTCAAAATATCTTACATAAATTATTTTCCATTAGAGTAGTGCCATTTTCGAAGCAGTATTTAATTTACTGTTGAACAATAAACTGTAAATACAGTAGTATACACACATTCTAAGACTTATATTTATGTCCACATATACAAAAAGCATCAGTACTAAACAATACAAATGTTTGACTTTTATCTTGTCATGATGCGCTACTACATCTCAGGGGGCAGATAACAGTGCCTTCTCCGAACGTGGTTAATTTGTGTAGCTGCTCAGACAAGGAATGTATAGAACTTTAGAAAATCCTTTCCTGGTTGATGGTCCAGGGTTTGATTGTAAGCTTGTCGGGATGCTTCTCTGAGCCTGACTTACTGGTTGTTCTCATTGCATTTTAATGTTTTCTGAAAAATCTTACATTTGCATTGCAGTTTGTGAAAATTTATGTAGTATTCCTAAAATACTATTCCTAAAATACTATTCTCTGTTGCAAGCCTGTGGTTTTTAATGCAAAGACAAAGCTTTTTGTTTTCTCATAGACAAAGGTTTTAATATGCACCCTAGAGAATTGTAAATTCACAATACAAAAAATTATATTTCAAAGCCAGGAAAACAACGGAGCTGTCTGGCAGACTTCAAATTCATATTGATTTGAAATTTCCCCAAGATAAGGTGACTCATGGGAGTCAGGTAGTATAATAATCTTGCCAAGTAGTGCAAATGTCAAATTTCCAAAAGGGCTTGCCACTTAGAGATGTGGACACACAGAGCACAAGGCTAAAGGTAGCCCTACGCTTCACTAAACAAATATCAGACGATAATGAAGAACGCATAATGAAAGAATATTCGCATGCCCTTCAGCTAACAGTCTTCAGTAAAATGATTTCAGTGGAACCAAAAGAAAATGTTTAATTGCATGCTATCACGCTATCTCTGTTTCTGTGGATATATATATAAAATTATATTAAGCAGTCAAGATACATACTGTAGATGTGAGTTGAATATCTCCCCTTCCTCCTGCCGTTTTTTATTTTTGGTACAGATCATGAAAAGAAGAAGAAGAACGTTCTGAAATCTGATGAGAACAAAACACCAACATATAATATGAGTTCAAATCAGTGGAAAATTACTGAAAAAGAAACACCAAGCCTTTTTTTAGACTTTCAGGGTAGAGGAAAGAAAATCTTCTGAGACATGACATTACCCTCTCTTAGGCATTCAGTCTGAATTTTCCTGTGAAACTAAAACTTTTTTTCTGCTCATAGAATTACACTATAATTACACTATCCGATATAGTTCTTTCCTCTCAGATACCAAGTACCGAGGTATGAGTTTTCCATGTTTATTGCCTAATATCTCTGTGATATCACAACTTGGCTGTGTATTTGTGCTGTCTGAACTTCAGTAACTCGGTTTTCTGCACATCTTCTACTGCCACTCCTCATCCTCTTCAGGACAAGGATGTCACTAGATGCTACCTAAGTCAGGACTGCTGACTCTGACCAGTCATATCTCTGTGACCTGATATCAAATTGACAAGTGATAGTGACTGCATGTGTCTATAAGTATAAGTAGTACCTGAATCATTTTATACAGAGTTTGCAGTGAGTGGGACTGATATCATTCAGGGTAGCAAGGACTTTGAAGCAAACATGATCGATGACCCTGCAGAATGTTAGCTAGGTGGCAGGTATATATAATAATGGATCGATTAGATAAGGGGCAAGTGACTGGGGGACAGCAGGAAGGATTGAGGATGGATGAGGAATGGCAAGGTCTGAAATGAGAAAAGAGGTAATGGATATATGCAAAGAGAATGTGCAAAACAAAGCTAGATAGAGGTGGAACCTATAACACTGTACATCAGACTTGCAGAGGTTTTCACCATCTTTTTTTAATTGAGCATCATTTTGATTTCTAAAGCACTATTTTTGATGATAAAGAACACTGTCATTAAAATGACAGATGATATCTGTATTTGGAGATATATGATAATGATTAACGAGTTCTGGAAGTATTGAAAATTGTGAAAACATCATTGGTCTTGTGTGAGGAGAACTTTAATGGGTTTCACAGAGCCCAGTACTTTTATAACAAATGAAAAAAAAATATGTCTGTCAAGAGCTATTTTGAAATGCGCTTGTGATAAAAAGTTATTACAAAACAAAATGGTGAAATCCCTGCTGGAAAAGGCCCCAAGGAGAGGAATCTCCCTCAGGGACATGCAGACACACACTCAATTACACACATTCACAGAGAGACCGCGGGGGAGAGAGAGCATCATAAACATTAGTGTTAGTTTTTTCAAAAAAATTGCAGAATTTCTATACTGAGATTCCAAGATATGAATGAAGGTCAGTCAGTTACTCATCAAAGCAAAAATGTGTCATCAGACAGTTCCTAAAAAACAGAAAATACCCAGCTACTTTGGGTTTCCGGTTATCCCACCACTGCCTTAGAATAAAAGCCTTATTTTCCTGCAATCAATGTACAATGTACTGTTATCACTATTTATCCATAAAACAAGCAGAGAATCCATTAAATAATTTTCATGATATGATTCAAGGCTTAAATTGATATCTAGCATGCACATTAAGAAAAACTAAGTAAAATGCAATTTACATTGACATTAATTTACTGTATGTCCCAAAACACTCAACACGTTTTATCTACACAGTTACTGTTGGCCTCTCTCTGAAAGTGTGTAAAGCTCACTTAATTAGGAGCCACTGACTGCGTTTACTGAGACAACTCTCCTGAGATCTGCTATGTGTACTCTGAGTGTCCTCCAAAACACAGGGTCCCTGCAGCGCCTTTCTCACGCTACGTGCGCTTTGTTAAGTGTGTGTGTTGCCAAGCGTGTGTGTGTGTGTGGACGGATGAAATCAACACAGATCCCCCCTAAAAAATCATTGTTAAACACAACGCACACTTTTATCATCTTGGCTTGTAGTCGGTGTTGTGTAAATCTCACTTGATTGCTCGCTAGTTTATAGTGTGTGTGTGTGTGTGTGTGTGTGTGTGTGTGTGTGTGTGTGTGAGAGAAAGTGAAAGAGAGAGAGAGACAGAGAGAGAGTGTGAACACTGCAATAAGGGTATTCTCATTCAAATTCTTTCCAAAATCATCTCCTATTTACATCCATTACACTTCTGTCTGTCTGATGATTGAATAGCTTCCTCCATAATTAGAATTAAGGCTTTGAAACTAATTGCAAACGAGGTCATGTTGCCCCAGGTCACTCTCTGCTCAATTCAGAAATTAATTCCTTCGAACCTTTTGATTCGTAAATTTTTCGAACACTTGACTCTGGTCATTTAACACGAACCCCATGGTATCTCCCCTCTAGGAAACTTTTTTTTTCCATTCCTATCTTCATTACTCCATATTATAAACTGCATGCTCTTGTTTAGGCTCCGACAAATGATCACGGTGTTTGCCATGTTTGGGTGTGCCAGTATAAAAACCAAGAACCTTGTGTTCAGTCGACAGTGCTGAGATAACCATCGGTTTTGATGTCTACTTTGCAACAAGGAAGCTGTCATGGAAGATTCGCGATATGGCATCTTTATTTTCAGCCATGATAGTGCCTTTGCATCAAAGGGGTCTGCAGTATTGGTTTGGCAGTTAAACATATTACTTTAAAGGGCGTACGGGTAATTTCTGCCTCCGCAATTATCTCTGTCATTAAGTTCAACCAATTAAAACAAACAAACGCCATTTCTGGAGAATGTTGAACCTAAAAGTTCTTTTGTCATGCATAGGTACAATCAGTTTGCAACGGAATAAAGCAAAGAAGCTGTGAAAAGAATTGAATTCTTGCTTATTCTGCAAAGATGTTCTAAAATGGCCTAGATAAAATTATTGGTACACTTTAGAAGTGGTGAAAAGTAAGTGGATTTTAGTGGCATTTCAGGCAGACTTTTGTCTTCAGTTAGTGTCAGAGTTGTCTACAATCTTACAATCAGCAAGAATGTCTAAAATCAGCCTATTCAAATGGAGAAAAGTCCCCATTGAGCTGTTTGTAAACATGTTGTGCACCACACTGAACATGGAGAGGAGAAAGAAAAGAGAGTTGTCTTAAAATATTTGACAACCATGGTCAAGATAAAGGCGACAAGACCATCTCCAAGCAGCTTAATGTTCCTTTGACCACAGCTGCTAATATTATTAGTTAAAAGGTCCAAGAGACTGAAGTCGACTTCCTTACATTGTCCAGTTGCAACAAATGTCGCTCCCTGAATGAGAGTGAGCTCCATGGAAGAAGTCCCAGAAAGTAAAACCCCAATTTTAAAGCGAAAGAAAAAAAAATGATCCGTCTTTGCTAAATTGCATAGGATGAGCTACAATGCTTCTGGGAGAAAGTGTTCTGGACAGATGAAACAAGAAGAATAAATATAATTTCTTGGAGACATCACTGGGTGATACAAGGAAAAATGGAGAGAAGTGAAAGACCCAAATATATGTGTAAATTTTCTTGTCTCAACTGTGAGAGCGGTGAAAAATAACAAATTCCAGAATTAGAAAATAACATTCAGATTAAAGTTGACTGATATGACATTGAAAATACCATTGCAGTGGTGAAACATTTGTTAAACAAGAATGTAACCTCTGACATGACATTACAACATAGCATTACATGGAACAACTTGTGTCTTTTTTCCCAGGCTCTACAAAAGTTAGTCTGTCTTAAAATATATTCCCTTTCTAAAACGCGTTTTTTCTAATCATCCAACCAGAAGAACTCATCTTGTGAATGATCTAAATAATAGTATTGTGCTGCTGCATAATGCTTTAGCTACGGCTGTAAAATGGGAGGAAAAATATGCAACAACAAAGCAGACTTTGCTTCAGTGGTTTTGACACCTCTGAGTTGTGTGTCCACTGTGAGTGCAAAATGGGAAAATGCAATAAAACAACATAGCTCAAACAAACCTTTTTTTTCCCCCGAGTTTTCGACATTACATTTTCCCTTATAGTGTAATAGTGTAGTGTTTTATTATTTTACTTACTGTCATTGGTCATTTTTAATATCTGCATAGCAACCAAGCAGTAGTCAGTGTGAAGCTGTAAGGGAAATGTTTTTTCCCCTGTGCCACCCAGGTGACATGTCTTACAGAGGGTCAACACTGATTTACATTTAACATTTAAAACCTGCCCTTGTCTATTGTCCTACTCTCATGGTCAGATCATCAACAGGTCTGGTTGCTATGAAAATAGCAGCTTGACATTTATTGCAAAATTTTGGAAAATTACACTTTTATGGGTGACACATTAATCTTGAAAAAATAATTTTGCTGTCTGGTAAAACAGCATAAAAACCAACATGACAGTGACTCTAAATTTTCTACCATTTTAACCTCTAATTTGGGCAATTTCCCGCCAAACAATACACTGGCTCCCTCTGGGGAAATCACTGCTACATCTCTTACAGCAGCCAGTTTCAATAATGAAAATTAAATCAGTTTTCAGTTTTCTGCCCTCTTAAATGTACTGAAACTAAATTTTGCTGAAACAGGACTCCAAAACAAATATCCAAAAGCTAAAACAGTAGGTAAGTAGCTTAACGGGGCCTGTGTAGTCGTTTAGTATCATGGCTTGAGGGTCAGACAGCACAATAAACTGTGTGTTGGACCTTGCTTGTAAAAAGAATACCTAAGTGTTGCAAAAAGAGAGGAGCCAGAGGCAAGGCCAAGAGAGAGGAAAAATGTTCAGTGTGGAAAAAGTTGCGATTGGGCATCTGGGCAAAAACTAACAGCGAGAGGAAAATTAAGACCGGAAATAAGTCCTTCAGTAATGCCACCACACAGTCAATGATACTTCTTCAACAATGTTCAGTTTTCCAAAACCTAAATTAAAAAAATTGTTTTGTAATATTATCAAATATTTTAATAACTTTATAATTCAATCAGACAACGGTTTGTTTTATTTGAAGGGAAAGCTGAAGGATGCCTGTGGCTACAGATATTTAGGAGGTTAGACACTTCCACTGAAAACCCATGAAAACCAGAGTGGGTCTGCAATTTTTTTTTTTTTACACCAAAAATAAGACTGGGACATCAAGACTTGTTGTGTGGAAGTAGAAAAAAACCCTCTACTTATCAATTTAAATTACTTTTTCCTCTATTCATATTGTTACTGTACAGTATAGAATAGGAAAAGAAAGTCTTTCTTTTAACCCAGTCTGTTTGTAATGTAATCAAGGGTTGTGTAGCAACATGTCAGTCAGACGTATGCTGCAGGAGCGTAGTGATCTTTGGTGCAGGATAATATTGGCAGAGTGTGTGTGCATATGTATGCATGCTTATATTCATCCTGGTTTAAACTGTGCAGTTTGTCCTGAGGGATCGAGGAAATGTTAAGCCTGGAGCGACTACACGAGAATCCTAACATGTCAAGTTGTCTCTGAAGCTTATTGAAATGTCGATGAATAAATCTGCATCGAGTCAGAGTTCATATCAAGCAAATCCTATACTCCTCAGCTCCTTCCACTAATTTTGTGTTAAAAAAACAAAACCTTTTTTTATGCATAAAAGCTAAATCGTTTGACTGACACATAGATCAGTATCAAAGGAATTCCCATAGCTTGGGATTTGGATCTAGATAATCATATAAAAGCATGCAAAGCCCAAAGCGTAAGCAAAATATTATACTTACCTGGCTGTCCATGGTGTTTGCAAGTATGCACTGGAATAATGGAAGAAAGTTGACATTTTTGGGAACAGGATGTAATTTTGCTGAAGAGAACCCATGTACAGAAAACACATGAGAAGTATGATATTGTCTTTAGCCTCAAATAACTAGTATAATCTGGCTATGACATTGTGCCATAATAATGCCAACAATATTAGGTTTGTCTTTGAGCATCAAGAAGAGCAATTTACTACTGTAGTGGTTGCTCATGTACGGGAGGGATTTTTACAGTGATGTCAACAAGTGAAGCATGATGATAAGGGTCTCCAGCCCTCATTGTGCATGTGGGTGCACAGACATGCAGCCTGCTAAACATATTTCAGATAAAGGTTAAAGACAGTAATGTTCCTTCTTGTGTTTATTGCCATGCAAAGAAATAAAGCTTGTTTATGTACAGTGTTGTTTTTGGTTTTGGTCATGTTATGTTTGGTTATATGTGATTATGTTTTGTATATTTGCAGCATTTTTTCTAAAAGCTGTGTCTGTGTGCTTTAAACTGATGAAGAAATCTACCTTTCTCTATTTTCATGTGTTTTCTTAAGCTGCAGGGCATTGAGCTTTCAGGGGCACCGTACAAAAATCTGTTTCCTTCCACAATATGTGCACTGTTGCAAAAATCACCTGTCTCAACATCATACGCGAACAAGAATCTTTGTGATTATGTTCACAGTAGCAAAAAGTTTCAGAATGTAGTTCCTCTTTAAACTGCAACTGCTATGGAGCTGTGCCTGCAGCAGTTGCTATTAGCAAGACTAATGAACCAACTGATGGAGGCTTAATAAAGGGTGCTCAGTCAAGGCAAAGTATTTGTCAGTCCCTGCCAGTTTGGTCTGAATAATGGCACGTGGGGGCTACAGGTAAGTAGGCGGGATGGCCTCAGAATCGGCACTTCAGTGTAAATGGCCTTCATTGAAATTGAGATTTGCGACATTTTGAAGTTATATGTGCCGTGTTAAACTCTAATTTACCTTGTCTGGTTAAGATACTCTCTTTTGTCTATAAAAGCCAGGCATTTATTTTTAATCATGACTATAAAACAGGGAGAAAGATAACACAAAACCACAAAAGCGCAAACTCATTAATCTAAATTTTGTGAAGCTGTCACTGTAATTTGTTGAAGAACAATGTCTGATCATTCAGTATTTAGTAGTTAGGGGAGAGGGAGGTGGGTAAATGCCAATAAGCCTTTCAGAATCTCATCTTCCATACAAATCTACTGACTGACAGGCTTGTCTGATTATTCCTGAGGTAATATTCACTGTCCAAAAAGTGTTAGCGGAGCCACATACTATACAGTAACCATGTTTTGCGGAAAAAAAATAATTTGATAATATTAAATTGACAGTAGAAATGTGCCTTTTTGAACCTATGGGTCGACAGGTGTATGATTTCATTTAAGATTAAGTTTCTCCTCCGTCCTTTCTGATTACCTGTTTGGCATGTCACTGAAGTCTATCAACAAAACTATCAAACCTCCTTGTTTTTTGTGACGTTAGTGCGCACACCTTCCAATATGAGGAGCATGATATGAAAACAGATGTAAAACCACAGATAGGCAAATTGCTTGGGGATCTTTTGTAAAAAAAAAAAAAAAAGAAAATTCAAATAACATCATTACAGATCATTTTTTAACAATCTCATCAACGTCTTTATGCACATAACAAAAACAAAAGACACATTATGATAGACACATTTTCCTCTGTTAGAAATATGTCTGCATGATTAGTCTGCATTTTTACATGTTTGACCATGAGTGATGCATCCCCCACTTAAACCCCCAACACAACTTAAGCAATACACTGCCGAGGTCTAAAGTAAGAAATGGCTTAATTTCATTGAATATTCATCTAAAATGCCTAATGTAACTAAGAGAATTGACCACTGTTTCAGCTGTCTGGCTTTTTGTACAATATTGTCGGTTTCAAGAAAAGTAAAAAAAAAAAAAAAAGGCTGGTATTAAACCTTTTGTCAATAAATCCCATGAAAAGACAAAAAATTTCCATTACTTTCATGTACTTTCCGACTTTCCCTACACTGTCCGTGACTTAAAGGCCCGAGGCCATCGGTTCCTACTGAAAATATAAATCTTAAGAAACTGCTCACAAATACATAGTTTCATTTTAATAAAAGGCCACTGAAGTTTTTTAGCAAACACTACTTAGAAGTAAATGTGCTGCAGGGGACTATTTTCACCTGCGGATAGATACGTATTTGGTATCCTAATGAGTATTTTCTTTTATTTCAATTCAAAATAAACTACATTGACCATGTTCATCGAAATGAAAATGAGGTGCAGAGCTCTAAATCTATTCAGTATTTGTGTATTAGCTCCTTTTAGGCCAAATAGTGCTGGGCACACAAAATAATATGCTGTTGTGATGGAAAATTCCCCTTTTCCCTTTCTGTCTGCATGTTTGACTTATCGTGCCTTAATATGACCTTCCGACAAACTGGCGCTACTGTGGCAGGAGGATATGCTAAGAATTCGCGGATCTACTCAAGGTTAGACTGCGTCTACTTCTAACATTAGCAGACGAGCTGTCTCCATATTGGCCCGTAATCTAAATCTGGCCCCTGGCCCAAAGACAGCATTTGCTCAATGATAAGAGAGAATCCGCAGAATTGACGCTGGCACTGCTCGCATGAATTGAAGCTATGTTGGTGTCCCTTCTACTGAATTCAGTAAACACTACTAGAACTTAACCCATCTGAGTCTCCAGCATGTCTCCCTGTGTGTCTGCCTCCTACATCCTCCTCAACCTCTGATTTCCACAACAGCTGTTATCGAGTGGACATAAAACAAAATACCAAAAATACCAGGCTGTAGGCTAAATTAGGCCGATAACTTGTGAAAAGTGTTTGTGTTTAGCTTTCTGTGTTAATTGTAGTGATGCTTTGTGTGCATTTTTTACAGCAAATAAACAAAACTCTGCAGAGTAACATCTTCAAGCTAACAGGCTCTGAGTCCACGCTTGTAGATTAATGAATCGGGCAGGCCCCGAAACCCCTTTTGGTCCTTTCATTCTTCAGTGTGCGCCTGCAACTTGGCATGTACGGGAAGTGCCAAGGGCAGCACCACAAGTCTGTGTGAGAACTGGTATCAACAGCAGCTGGGCTGAGTTGACTCAAGTATACGGGCTTGTATGGGGTTGTATTACTGAACGGCCTCAGCGTAGAGCAGATACACAATTATGATAATCCCTGAGGGGAAACATGTCAGTTAGTCACCACCCACCCTGATTAAAGATAAACTTTGTCACACAGTACCCATTAGGGTTGTAGTGCTTTCATTCATAGGGCTTACAGTTTGGTAACATGTAAAAGGCGAGTAGGCACTAAACATTTAAAATTATGAACCTAAACAGTTTGATATTTGCAGAGACATTTATTTGAACGTACTTGACCGATAAGTTGAATTGATCCAGTAAAATATAAAAAAATAACAGTTTATGATTTTAAGTAAGCTGTGACTAAGAAAAACATGCAATAGCAAGGACTTCCCACTTATGGGAAATCACTATTATTTTCTTTTTGTTCCTTCAAGCAGTTTGCTTTTATCTGTTGGGTAGCATTTACAATAATAAACACCCTAATGAGCAACTCTAACCTCAGCCTGCAGAGGAGGAACAAAGCCTTTGTGGTTGCTGTATCTTGGCCTCAGAGTCTTCACACAGGTCGGTTCACATAACCTCAGTTTTGTGCAGAGGAACTCTAGAGTAATATTTTCCTTTCCCTCATTGCAGTCATCTATGTTTGCGGCGGTTTAGCCCCTAGCACTTAAGATTTTGTCATGAAATACAGGTTGGAAATCGCAGCAAAGTTGATACAGTGTCTTTTTTTTCCCGGTGTCACTGAAAGTTTGCAGGTAGCAAACTTCACCTTTCCATTACAATATCCATGCATCTTAAGATGAAGAAAATAACAAAAAGATGAAATGAGCGGTTATCTTTTTGTTTTAAGGTATTAGTATCCTCTTGACCTAAATCCAGTCCAGTGCAGACTTTTGATTCACTGAAGAATAAGATAAGAGAGATGAAGAATTAAACTCTACAAGATAGGCGAACCAGGACAGGAGGAATTCCCTGTTGGATTCTTATATATGCTGTGGGACCGGCTGACTCCATCTGCTTCATAAATCATGACAGGTAATTGACAATGCATCATCATGCCTCTTATCTGCAGGTACTTCTGTCTACATGTGTATGTGTGTGTGTGCGCGTTTGTGCGCATGCCTTTCTGTGTGTATGTGTGTGTGCGTGCGTGTGTGTTTGTGTGTGTGTTTCTTGCAAGCTTTTATCATTTTTCAGTGTTATACTTAAGTAGTAAAGACAAAGCAGCCAGGTAAGTAAAACTTAAAATAGCTCAGGTCATTCATTGAAATTCCACATGGCATAACTCCAATCATAATGGACACATGGAGGAGATATATCTCTACCAAGCCTCCATCTCATTTCTCCATCAGAAACGATAACGAAACAGCACTTTGTATAATTAAGTATACTCAGTCAGACAGGCAGAGATACAGCCAAAAAAAAATAAAAAAGCCACACACTGAAACAATAAACTTACAATTTCCTCAGTACTCCCGTTGAATAATGAGATGTTGTTTCAAAGAAAAAAACACACTTGCCAGACTTGTGATTGCAGCTGAACTGTGTTTGAATCTTTTTTTCAGAGAGCAATAGGAGCCTGTGATGGACTATAAGAGATGGAAAAGGCAGAGAAACACAGAAGTCAGTTCAGACACCAGCTCACTGTGACAATATGAAGGAACATGACAGCACAGGAAAAATGGAAAATAAATGTTGGGAGTCAGTGTGCAGAGAGTCAGAGAGAAGGAGAAATAGAGGTGACATTGTTTGACACTTACATTTTTGTTTAATATTCAGTCAGTTTTCTTCTCTTCTCTCCTCTTTTTTTCCTTTGTGTATTTGAACTTGAACTAGGCAGTCAGTTGCATGAGTTATTGTAATGGTCATTTTGGACACTCGTTGAGTTTCCCTTATGCAAAACACAAGTTAAAATGTGAATCTTGCCCAATGTTGTTGTTGTCTTACATTTCAGATCGTACCTTCTCTTTCAGTCAGGCCCTTGGAGAAGACAATACATTGCATTGCTTGTGCTATGAGCACAGGCAAAGCTGTCCAAAACGTTTCATCCCACCAATTTGTTTGAGTATTGACTGAATAAATGGCTGTTTCCCCTTTTATAAGGTAAAGTCAAAATGGAGGGCACAACACAGCTAATGGCCTACGAGGGCTTTCAATTCCCTTAAAGGTCAGAATGTTCTTGTCAATTTGATCTATGTCACAAAGTTGCGGGTCAAAGTTCACCAAAGTTGAAGATAATATGGAACATTCTCGTTGATGTATTCGATGCCTGCAGGCAAACCCGCTGATCGTGGCGATTGCTCTGAAATTGAATTCCACTGACAGATGTGGCGACAAAATTTCAACCTTTAAATGCTGGTGTGATCAGGATCTAACACTGACCTTGAGAGTGACATTGAAAGTGTGAATTACAGATATAGCAAACTTTTTCTAAATCTGTTCATATGATGTTGCTGATGTTGCATTCTTAAGGTAGTGCTTGTCTGCACTCATTATTCATTAATTTCTTACACTTTTTCCCAAAGAAAATTCCATGTGAATGATTTTCTCACTGAAAATCACCTTATTGTTCCATACCGGGAAGCCCTCTCATATTGTTACTGTGACAGCACAATAAACTGTATAATCATTCAGTGGATATCACATGTCTCAAGGTGTGCTTGCTGCTGCAGGTGAAGTTTAAATAAATGATGTGAAGGTATTGATTGATATTCCATGAGCTTATCTGCTGCAGGGGCATAGTACACTTTGGCCTCAGCACCATTCCAAGGAAGAATAAAGAACGTAATGAAACTCAATGAAACCCAAAGAAAATATTTTCTTTCTTACAGACACTATCTATAATGAAATTTTAAATTAGGATGAATATATATCTCTGTATTCTGTGTTATCAAAACACCCAAATAGGGCTGATTAATCTTGTTTTGAGAAGCTCTCCGTAATATGTTAATACGGTGAGATTTTGCACTATACTACTAAACTGCATGAGGTTATATGTTTCAAACCATGTTTGCAATTATATGCACATAATTTGACACAATTTTCGACATTTAAACCACCATTTTTTCTGTGGTGTTGAGAGGATCACAAACTAGAGAAAGTTCCAGATTTCAGCTTTGACTTAGACACACAATTAAACATTCAAGATTAATCCATTAGCCTTATTCTGTTATCATATGTTTTATTAATGAAATATATACTCGTCACAGCCCCTCTGTGTTGCCAAGGAGAGAATTGGCTGTTTTCATGTGCCACCATCTTCTCTGTCCTCCTGCTCCTGCTTAATTCCTATGAATAATAACTGTCACATCATGTCTGCAAAGTCCATTTGACTGTCTTCAGACCAACAAGATGTGTCTTTGTTTTGCCATGTCCATTCTTTCACATTTCATGAAGTCATGAAATATCTTGCACCATGGCCATCTGATATGCTTTATCAACCCCTGGAAAAAGCTCCGGGGGGTTGTCTCTTTGCTTATATAGTGGGTTTATGAAGTTAATAAATTAGCAACTGTGAAAAAAACACAATGTGTCCTCATGTGTCCTCAGCTGAGCTGAGCAGCTGCAGAGGAAACAAAACCACACACGGTGTTATTTGCTCAATTGCAGCAGTGTTACAGAAAAGAGGTGCACCGATGATGCTGATTTGGTGTGTCCTCCTTAAGCATGCCTTCCAGTGGCTACAGAGGAGCAGATGTGAGTATGTGAATGAATGAATATGTGATTGCAATATAAAATCTGGATCCATTACGGGATCCGGGTTCCCAAGAGTTTTCTTTCTCACGGAATTTTAAAAAAGTAGTTCGGCAAGTAATTTAAAAGAAATTATAAACAGGGGTGGGTACAACATCTTAAAAATCCGTTATTTCATTGACTTAAAAGATTTATTATCTTTGTGATTTGTTAATCTTATTCATAATTAATTTACATGTTTTTTGACCATTTGCTTTCAGATTTATCACCATTTCCTCCCTTCTTCCTTCTGTAAAGTAATTTCTGTTTTTGCCTGTAAAGCAGCTTCTCTTTTGGAAAGTGTTGTATGGATAAAGTTTGCTTGCTGTATACAGTATCTGTCACTCTTTCACTTTTTACCATACAAACACTAAAACCATGAAAATGTGCTTTACAAAATTATAAATTATGTCAGAATGTGCATTTATCTGAAAGACACATACTATTTTCTGCGTATATTTGTTTTTGGCAGGCTGTAGGGTTTCTGGTTTTTTTTTTGTATTTTTACGTTTTTTGCTAAATTTCTGTGAATGTAATTTATTTCCAAGAAAGACCTCCATTTCCAAGAGGAAAAAAACGAGGGTCTGCTATATCGTTCCTTAATTAGTGCATTTGTCATATTGGCAGACAGTGTGTTATTTATTATCAAGTTCACTTCAGTCTGTGTGTGTGAGCCACATGTGTGAGTATTATGATGTGCTGCCAGCAGTGAGATTGGCGCTATGCAGAAGAGGATACGGTTCAGATAAGGTCCACAGCAGTGGGTGAGCTGCAGCCTCAGCCTCAGGCAGCTCTGCTGAGAGTCAGTAGCTCGCCAAAGAGAATGGCTGCATGTTGACTTTTATCATCTGAGAGAAATGCACTCTGAAAGTTCAGCCAAACCAAGGAAAAGATTTGTCTAAGATGCTGAGTATATCGACTGTCACATTAACATAGCTGTCTATTAATCGAGGGGCCATTTGTTTGCAAATAAAGCGAGTGTTGCTCAGTGTTCCGAGCCAGCTTTCAGGGGACTCTGACGTGGTAGGTGCCATGAGTACTGTTTATAGCACTTAGTGCCTGTTCAAGGGTCTGTGCCAGTGCATAATCAGTGTCAGACACATCTGGATATCCACACAGAAGCAATGCAATTGAAAAAATTACAATAGAGGCAGTTTAAACGATTCAGTTAAGCAAAATCCCAGGTAGAGGACAATCATTTCCTTAATAAATTGCCCTTTTAATAAATCCTTGTCTGTGTTCACTCTGTTCCTGTCTTAACCCCTTGACCTGAAACTCTGCGAGACTGCAAACTGCAGTGGGACCTGTATTATACATATAGGAACACAGATATTATACACAGTGTATAGCACAAGCACAATAAAATATAATGGTAGACAACAACAAACCTGGCCTTCAATGATTTGAACTGTTTGTGTGTAGGGAAAGAATTTACAGTTCAACATCTGGCACAGGGATAAACACACATGCTAAAGCAAACCAGTGAGGCCGTACAGCTGATTCGTTTGTGGTTAGTGTGAACATGTGAAGCATAAAACAACCTCCCTATGTGCTTCATTTAGTCACTGCAGGAGAACGCTTTTTTCCCCACATGTTCTGTTCCTCTTCCTCTTTTCCTTTATGCAGACCCAGATAAGAGAAACATAAAGCCTGGAGTTTTTCTTCATCCAACTGCACAAGCAAGGTAATCTAAGATACAGGTCTTGCCAATTCCTGGATAGACCGGCAGGCAAATATACAGGCAGGTCAGACACCAAGAAAAACATGCCTGAAAGAGATCAACATGTCACTTGTTACCCCTCATGTGTTTTCAAAAAGCCGAATCCGTTTTGATATAATTTCAGAACTGCTTGCATTAAGACCTCATTCATCTGTATCAAGCCAGGCTTTCGCTCAGTGTACAAATACATAATATGTTGAATAGTATTGGCACTTGTGTTAGGCTAGAGAATACAGAGTATACAGAGTATTGCAATTTACGGTTTGAGACTATTCTCTGGGAATAAATTAGAATATTTGTTCCCTGCTTCCCTGCAGAGACCCTGCAGGTGAAGAGATGGAAATTGCTAACGGATGACCTTGTTTCGTTCAGTCCTCACAACATCATATAGATAAATTTGTTTACGAAAAAAAAAAGACAACAAAAAAAAAAAGGAGCATCATCCTGTTCCACTCCAAACATGTAAAAGAGATTAATCCTTTGGCTGCCCTCTCCTCCAGTTGTGGGAAAATTCCTTAGATGTCATTAGGGGAAGCTTCCTCCTTCCGGCCATACACAGAAAGTGTCAAGGAACTTCAGTAAAATCCCTCAGGTTTTAGCCTCAGAGCAGCACGTTAAGGAAAGTGTTGCCAAGCATGAAAACATCTTGTTGACTGTTTCTCAGTCCATCCCTAGCAGCCTAAAAAGCAGATAAACATATTACATACTGCAAACATCCGGAAACAACTTTAATATGTATATTTATGGTTTCATAGATTTATAATGCTTCGTGGTGGTGTTTTGACAGCTGTGTGTCAGTCTTCATACATGCATTTATTTCTTAAGGGAGTCCAATACCAAATGTGACAAAGTATGTCACAGACAATAGATATTTGTCACATGATTGGATTAATAAACAAAAAATACTAAAATTTACATTGTTTTAAATAAATAATAAATGAACCTAATGATCCCCAAATGGGATTTGCCACACAAGATGCCCTTTATTTGAATTGTTTTGTTCGGCTTAAAGACATGACTTGTTTATGTAAACACATTCCTCAGTGACTATAATGTTTCAGGTTCCTTTTTTTTCCTTTGATTTTGCTTTCACTACTTTGTCTAACAGCTTCAAGAGGTCCACGTACCATTTTATTCATCTGGTTAATGGGCCACTGTTGTACTTTTGTTGCTTTTGTTTGTTTTTGATGTGAGGGCCCCTTGACCTCTAGTAGTTTGGATGATGACTTCTGCAAGTTTAAATTTTCTCAGGTCCCTTATCTTGTGGTTACAATTTAGAGGCAAAAAGCCAGTAGATTAAATCATTTCAATAATAGGTCTCATGGTGGGGTCAAAATTATAATTCTAAATATAATATATCATCACAGATCTTCAGCATAGCCCTAATAACAACAGAACAAGTCTAGTTAGCAGAATTATATTTAAAAAAAAGATTAAAAGATAAGAAAAAAAAAACCTAAAAACAAACAACAAACAAACAAAAAACATCAGTTTGATTCAACTTGGAGTGAACAAAAACTTAAGGAGCTAATTGCAGTTCCACTCATATATCAGCCCATCTTTGTACCTACAGCACTGCTGTTACTGGACCACCCAACCTTCTTTTCCCTGAATTAGAAAGAACAAACATAATTTTTAGATTATAAAACGTACAGTCTATAGGCACAAGCACTTTTTTTTTTCTGCTGAGCTTGCGGTAAAGCAATGTGCATAATGCTACTAATGCTCAGGGCAGCATTATTGAATTCCCCTTATAGTGGACTCACAGCAGAATTCACACCCCATTCATTTCAGTGACATAGGTGACAAGATGCATTTGCTCTCTGTTGCCGTTAATAGATCCTGCCTCATTTGACTCCCATAAATCTTCATCTGGTTAAACTTTGATCTTCCAAATGCTGAGACTTACCAGTGCTCAGCAAATTTAAGAGACAGAGTGGGTTTGACTTCTTGTTTAGGAGGTAATGACAGTTTCTGTTTATCCTTGTTTGTATAATGTAACTGGAGGATGAGCGTACACAAGCAGCAGAATCAGATTGATGCTTCCTGCCTGGTGGTGAGTGCAAAGTCAGTGATGAAGAGAGACAATGAGGAGTTTTAAAAAAGACACATCATTTTTAGTTTCAACAAGGCTAATATTCTGGCGGCAAGTCATAAGTCTCACCGGTTTTTTGCCAATGCAAGTAGCTCTTGTCCTGCCAATACTGATCTCACCACAGCCCAGGCCTTAAAAGAGCTCACAGGTTTGGTACGCCATGCCATGCTGAACAAAATTTCCTGTACAGGAAAGAAGCTATTAAAATCACCCACTGTAGTAAACTCTTGGTGAAAATATAACATGAGGATTAACATTCAAATTTTACAGGAACAGCGGAGGAAAGAGACATACTAAAAGTGTTTTACCTTGGTATGCTACCTTTGAAACTGAAAAAAGGATTCTGTTAAAATTACAAATACTGAGGACAAATGGGAAACAAACACCTTTTCTTTTCAAAGATGAGTTGAAGGGTGGAGATGGCTTGGTTATAGGTTGTTCTTTGCTTTCTGTTCCGTTTTTTTATTTTTTGCTCATGGTCAACATACCACCAAATACAACAAGCAGTGAGAGACTGAGAAAAAATGGTCAAGCAAAATTAATTAAATTTCAAATAGTCAAAAATCATGTTTTAATGCCAAATAAGGCTGTAATTTCTATCTTGGGACTCGGGAATGTCAGGCAATGAATATTGTGGAAGTGGAAGTTTTCAAGGAAGAAACCCTCTTTCCTTCTTTCCATCACATTCCATACATATGCGGCTTCTGATGTAGATCCTGATATTAGTTGATAATGAGTTCATCACACAGTCCATATTGTAGCTGCATGAACATAAGCGGAGCTTCCACAGCTGTTAACACGGAGCGGACTATGGGTCTAATCTGATTGGAGCACATCACCGAGGCAACCAAGCGCTGTTGTGGTCTGATCCTGCCAAGACCCGCTGCACTACCAAAGAGCGCAAACACAGGGCACTCGACTTGGCCAACCTTGAGAGGTTTCAGATGTCCATAATTTTCTATAATTTTGCAAAATATGGTACAATATGAGCCAGGATACACAAGAGAGAAACTATACTGTAATGTAACAGCAAATCCTCTGCTCAAAGGATCTTTTAATTGCTAGATAGAGATATTGAAGTTATTACTGGAACCAGTCCCTCGTGCAAAGACAAGGACATGAGGAGTTGATAGTCGTACAAAGCCTTGTGTAGCTCTGGAGTTTTCTCCATGCAAGATCCAAAGCATTGGGTCATTGGAGACTCACAGCACAGTGAACTCTGCTGTATTTTGTAACTTGACAAAAGGACTAAAAATAATTATTTTACATTTTTACTTATTTCAGGGTCTAAAATTGATATATGCACCATAAAACCTGATGAGTAGGCGACATCTGTTCATTTAGATCTTCTGATAGCAATGCTTTATTATTACACTGCTGGGGCAAGTTTAGTTTATACATTACTGCATGTCAAATATGCATTAATGTTTAAATATTAGCAATGTAAGTAATATACACAGCTTCTATTTATTTTAAAATACTAGAAATTATCTTGACGGATTTGTTTCGTAAGCCATATTTAGAAAACAAGTGTCATTAAATACATTCAAAAACAAAATCACCATTGTAGTACATTTTTGCTGTGGGTAAAAGGTACGTGAAAGTTTATAGTTGGTGATCAGATATAGGTAAGGAAGTAGTGGTTAGGAGTACACTTACATCAATGTCAAAAACCAGTTAGATTAATTTATGAAAATCCTTTTAATTTTCTGTGTAGATGACAATGTTTCTCCCTGCGCTCGTGATGCTGGCTGCATCCACAGTGTTTTTGTCCTGCAGGACTCATAGTAATGCGGCCCCTTTGCAGCCCCTTGCACTAAGAAAATGCAATAACCATGAAATTGAACTGTTTTTTTATTTGCTAGCAACCCTTTGGGACCCTGTCTGGGATTTGCATTTGACAATCAGCAGTATGAGAATGCTGGTGGGCAGCCTGCTTCCCAGGCAACATCGGAAGGGGACTCTATGGGGAAGATTTAGTTTTGTAAGCTTGTCATTAAACTGCAGAGTTTAAATGGTTTAAAATTAGTTTAATCAGTATTTCATGTCAGTAACTATGGTCAACTTGACTAACATATTTGAAACTCCCTGTCTTTTAAGGTATTTTTATGCATGCATGTATTTGCATATATTGTGATTTGTGAACATGTCAGTGTGTGTTTAGATAAGTATGTATGCACTGTATGTACAGTTTTCTCCCTAACTTTCTATCGAATATCAAGAATAATCCGTTTACTTTGATCTGCAGCATCTAAACCTCTAAACATCAAGTATCATGTAGTTTAAATTTTACCGTACACGATATGTTTTGTAAATATTACACATCCCACAGTATATTTTACAAGTCACAGGTTAATGCTTTGTTGCATAACATAAAGTGTCTTTGCCAAGCACAGAATTCCTTGATGATTGCTTGGGCTGTGCAAAATATTTACCTTTGTTTCAAGAGAGAAAACACCATCAATGTCTGTGGACAAAGCAGTAAGTAATATTATATATCCTCTTTTGAATAGTTCTTTAAGGTCATATTTTTGCATTCTGATATGACAAGCAAGTAACAACTTTGAGTTTTCAGTGGCATTTAAATGACACCAGCAGAGAGAGGACCAGGACTTTCTGCTAAAGCAGAGGAAGGTAGAGTATAAACTTTTTTTTCATGGAAAATAAGTTTAATAAAGGGTTGATGATGAAACAAAAGATTATACAAATGCTAAAATTTGTAAGAGTTGGTTCCTTTTCTGGTAAGTTATTTAACTTGAGGCACGTAGGAGCTTTCCTTGATGGACTGTAGACAGTAATTTAGGAGAGAAGATAAGCTGTGCATGATAAAAATTGATTTTTTACCACTAGAAAATGAAACCTTGAGAGCCTTTCTAAGTCTTTTAATCCTTGAAGAGGTGTATAGTCATTTCAGGTTGACTCAATGTGTTGATTTCAATGATAAATCCCTCCTCTGCTACCATGGATAAAGCGTCTGGAGCTACTTTGAGGCAGATTTATCAGTTCAACCTCTCACGAATCCTTGCCTTACTACAGTTCAATAATCTCAAGGCAATGGTTATTAAACTGTGAATTATTAAATGTACCATCTGAGGACAAAGAGCTGACAGAAGAGCTCTTCCTGGAAGCATTTTCTTTGAAAGTTCCTGTCTTCAATGCACAATGATATTCTGAGATAAATGAGGTTTGAGGCACAACTTTTAGCTTATATGAATGAATACAGTATTTTCCAAAATAAATCTTTTCTCATTTTTTTGAATTCCTTGGTGGTGCTCTTAGTGTATGGGCATGTTTTAAATGGTGAGTTTCTATTATAACCTTGGTGCAGAAGAGGACAGGGACCAAATTTTTTACAGGTAATCACTTATTGTTATAAACACTTAATATCATTCTGTGACCTAAGGAAGAGATTTTTGTAAACAGAATTAATCTACTCAGTCTGGGAAGGACAAATACACAAAGACGAAAACTCATCTTCAAATCAGTTTGCTGATGGATTATCTACATTGTCATGGATCTTCAGAAATGTTCAACTGGATTTCTGGTTGACTGGTTAAAAGCGATGCTTTGACCTTCCTGGAGCCAGGGTTCAGGTAGATGATGCCTTGACTGACGAAATGCCTTCGTGCTGGTTTTAAGGGTCATATGAAGGCTGAAATTCTCCATCACGGTAATTAGCTTCAGAAGCACACAGATAGAAATGTTCTTGTCCATAAGATGCTTCATAACACAAATATACAGGGCTAATTTTAAACATCTGGATAATATCAGAATGGATCATTTCATAACATTTTCCATGTCAGTATTTGATGAGTGGCTTTGTACCCCATGTATGAAATCAAATCAGTGATTAGTGTGACACTGAAGACAAAGAGTGTGCTTTTAGCTATTGCACCCGGCTATAAATCAACATTGATTTTTTTCTGGAAAGTTTTATCCAGAAGTAGAGTAGAATTTTGCCTTAGTGTCATATTTTTTTAGATTGGTTAAACAAAATCCAAAGTAAAATAATGGGCACATTACTATAATTGCTGTCCAGTACACTTTGTTGTTTTTTGTTTTTTTTTATGACAATGAGTGTATATGTCTTTAACTTTACAGATAGTACAAATTTCTCCCTACGGAAAAAAGATCTCTCCAGAACTCTTTACACAATTCAGGCACTACTCTGGGCAATCTTGGTGCTAGCCAGGCATCTCAATCATTACTGCCATTATTGCAATCGCAGTCCGCTGCCCAGTTGCTGCACATGACAGCATTTCAATCAGTGTTCTTCTACTGTGTTCAGCACTTTGAGCGGCTCTTTTGCCGTATGGGAGGTGTGTATCTAGATGGTGGTACATAAAGAGAGTTATTTTCACAGACTTGAGTTATGTAAGACTGAGTGCAGCCCGACTGTAAAAGCAAGGCCATGCGTCATTGTGTATGTCAGGGTGGAGGTTGACGTCTGAGGTGTCTGCACCTGACTGATGATGGGTCAGATTCATGGTCTGAATGGCATTGAGATGGAGGTGGATGAAAGGAAGATGGACATGTCTCGAGGAAGAGGTGAGGGTTGTGAATGGGGGGGAAATAACAGTGTCGGATGAGTAGACTCATTAGGGGGGAATGAAAAGGAAAAGTTGTTTTGATCACTGTGGAGCTTCTCATCTGAGCTGAAATAGAAGCCTTCCTGTCAGGGTATTATGCTTTGTGTTATTAGAGGATCTCTAACAGTACCAGGCTTCAGCCCCTTTTATTCCCCAAAAGGCTTTTTGTTGCACACACAAGTATGACGATGCTGTGGAAGACCAATCCAGAACAAAACTCAGATTTTTTAGTTGCCATTCTTGGTAATATTTACTCTTGTCACAAAGTCTTTGGTGCGTTGTCCAGATTTTCAGTGTAATCCGTTGGAAAGTAATAGCAATAATGCCCACGCAGGTGCCACACCACGCTCAGCTGACCTTTGAAATTTTACTTTTGAAAAGACAAGCGTTAAAAGTTTTCATTCAAAAAATGCAAAAAAACAAAACAATGCAGTCACATTTAACAGGTTGCCATTATGGGTTGTTGTTAAGATTGGTAAAGCCTCAGCACAGGTGGGAAAAAAGGCCTCATCTGCCATTTATAACTGATTAAATGCACCAGCCTGTGTGCATGCAAAGTGCCCCAAATCTAACACACCCACAATGTGGCATGACCAACGGGTACGTGCTGGGCGTAGTTTAAATGTTTATGGTTGAACCCCTGTTAAAAGCTTTGTGGAGCGCAGTGGGACCAGGTGATAAACCAGTGGATCAGTTGTTATTTGCAGAGACTGAATGAGCAGCATTTTAAGGAAGATTAGTGTATTTTCTTTAATGTATACCCGTTCACAGTAACAGAAATTTTGACCAATAGTGCCCAAGCTTTTTAAAACCCCTGTAATTGTCCAGATGAATGACTGCTGATAACCATTGCGTTGCCTAGTAACGCAGTGCTGTGTAAAAAGACCTCCCCTTCAGTAACATTCATTACAAAGCAGTGAAAAACTTTCCACATCAGATTTGCTGCTGTTTGTTGATGGTTTTTCAACTCTAATTTTTCAATTCTTTCAGCACTACAACACAGTTTAATTTGTGTGTGTGTGTGTGTGTGTGTGTGTGTGTGTGCATGTGTGTGTGCATGTGTGTGTGCATGTGTGTTTGCGATTTGGATGAATTAACCCTTGAATTACACGTTCTGTCCTTATATGTTATGTAAAGCATGAAGCTGTCCCTTGAGGTTCCGAAGTATTCAAAAAAAAAACGAGATAATGCAGAAGAGACGAATAAAATAACCCTTTTTCCAAACTTATTTAATTAACCAGCTAATTTTCATTTTTGTAAGAAAAATCAAGCACTTGGTCCTTCCCCTGCACTATTGTAGTACCCATTATAAATTCAGATAATTTCATTCCTTGTAAGCAGCTTGTATGATCAGTTGAATGTAACCCAGCTTGAATGTAGTTTGAAAAAAGTGCCCTTGCACTATTACCCTGAATTGCTCTGAGTTCCACTTGCCAAAATAACCTAATGTGTGTAATTGTGTAATAGATTGCTAAATGTTTGTAGAAAATGACTGCAATTTTAACGGTCAAATTATCTGTTCTTTCAGTTGATGTGACTGGCCACGATGTCCTTTTTAAATGGTTGATAAAACCAGTTTTTCACACATTGCCTCACATGGACTCACACAGAGTTTCTTATCTTTTCTCCTGTTTCTCCATACTCTCGGATGGCTTGTGTTCCAAAAACACAACTGGTTATCAACAAAAGCTCATATATTGTATTACGCTTCAACATAACAAAACATTTCCCGCAGAGAGACCAGGATAACAGATCTTTTATGGTATGTAGGAAAAGCAGGTATTTGGCTTTAAAGGCAATGTAACCTTTTAGTTTGTGTTTAACTGACCTCTGCTGTGTTCATTAAGTCACAACAGCCTTATGTAAGTCAACAAGAATAAGAGTGTCCAGCTATGTTAGGTGTCCTAGCAATGGAGTACGCATGATTGGCATGATGGTTGTCAAGAGAAGAATTAAAGCTGGGGATTTTGTTTCTTTACTTCCTAGCACTGCCTCTCAACAGTTGGGTAAAGATGTAGCGTGAAGCCAAAGCTTAAAAGACTGATTCAACTGCTGCACTGCCTTCTGCAGAGCTCAGTATTAATGATAAGAGAAGCTCTGATCCTTACAAATCACTGCAATGTTTTTGACTGTACTGACAATATACAGCTGGCTAGCTATATCACTAAAATAGCAAATAGATGCGATAAGCATGAATCACTTGGCAACTGATAGGGACAGGGTTATTTTAGAGTTACAGTATATTGAAAAGGGAAAATTATGGGGTCATTGTTTATCAACTTTCCAGCAATTCATTTCTCAAACTAGTTAGCAACTGACAGTGAAGCAGCACTTTAAACAATAAAGTTGAAGCTTGCTCTTTTGACGAAACAATTTGATGACAACCTTTCCAAATTACTCCAAGTATCTTTTCCTGCAATATGTACGGATAAAAAAGAGTTTTAATATTTTTGTTGGATTGATCAAGTTGCCATAACAAAACATTGCAAAACAGATTTTTGGCTGTTTTGGAGCATTAGATTTGTGTATCACTCTCTATGTAATAGCACTTATAGCATCTTTTCCTGTCAAATGAGAAATATCCCCATAGCATGGATTTAAAACAGCACAAAAGTTTTTTTTTAATGTATCTCTTGTTTTTAAACCACACAATCATGTGGAACTGTAAGCGAATTCTATCCTAATGTTCATGGGGCTGAGACAAATCCAGCATCCTTTTACAGAGATGTATCTTAATTGAATAAGGATTATTGCTTGACACAACGGACTCATTTTGAAAAAGAGATCACTAAATGAGTCTTTGTGGAGCCATGTTGTCATAGTAATACATTTCAGTAATACTTCTTCATTCAGACTGAAGAGAGAGTCATATTCATATTCATCTAGTCACTACAATCTTAAACATGTTTCTGATGCAGGAGTACATTAGAGTATATTACATCTTAGTAATTTAATTTCAAACTTTTAAAATGCTGTGGAGATTTATACAGGAAGCTGCACAACAGAAACCTTGGATGACAGAAGAATCTTCACAGCCCACTATTGTACTAATTATTAGGCTACTATTAGATAATCTCAAACAACACTTATTCTGAAACTGTGCTTTAATTTAATTGTGCTTTAAACAACATTCAATTTACTGTAGGTTTACTGTAGGTGTATGCATCCTACAGCATACTGTCATATTATTTGCATTCACATTCTAAATTCCTCCCCAATGTCTCCATGTCTTGGGGTTTCAGTATTCTGCTACTCACATTTTTCCAAGGCTCATGCATCCTGCGCTGTTAGTCTGATAATGAAGATTTCTGCATGAGCAACAGAAACAATATGCACATACAGTACACTCACTGTTTGAGTAGCTGCTACATTGTTATGCAGCAGTGAGGAGGATGAATGCTTAAAATAGACTCTTAAAACATTCTGCTTAGCATTGACATTTTTTGCATATTTTAATAAAAGTGTACCTCTCCATTTTCTTCCTATTCTTCTTGCTGTTGATGCTGCATTCACTTGTTTACTGCTGTCCATCGTAACCAGCATCAGACAGCACCATACCAAGCTAACAGGAACTTTATTCTGATCTATACCTGGCAACTAACAGATGATGGGTGTTTAAATTATCCTGTATGATGGGTGTGTGTAGGTGTTTGAACACATTATTTTGCTGCATACTATTTCTAAAACCCTGCTGTTCTCCACCCACTCCCTTCAAAACAAAATGAATTATCTCATTATGGCAAATCTGCATTTCTTACTTGAAAACAATGATTTACAGGTTTTATGTTCATCTGAAGAGCAATCACCCAGAATGAGGGTAATGTTATTGGAAAAATATGAGGGCAGTATAATACAAAATTGTGTCCTAATGGGAAGCCAATAACATATCATTTACCCAATCCAGCCAGTATGCACTGTAACCGGGAAAAATAGATTCCCTTGTTCACTGTACTGCAATAGAAACCCACAGTTATTATTATTATTATTATTATTATTATTATTATTATTATTATTATTATTATTATTATTATTATTATTATTATTATTATTATGGTGAACTTCAGCATCTTGTGGCTGAAATGAATATTAAAACAATAAACATTTTTAAAAATAACCTTCATATGCCTATTCATCCTCCCTAAATATTAGGCTGCAGGTTACTTCATGCTGATAACTTTGTATATATGTTGTATCATGACAGTTGCAGAAATAAGAAATGACTTGGAGACTATGAAAGTACTTAAATTAAAATGCAAAACAATCATTAATACTGACACAGGCAATAAATGTTGTGTAACTTAACCAATCTACAGCTGGGAGTCTTTCCAAAGTCTGCAGGATAGAAGAACCAGGAATAATGCCCATATGCTACAGGCTAACAGGCACTGAGTCTACCATAACTCTGGTACATGAATTAATCTGTTGAGTCTCGAAGTCCCCAGGAGGTCTCGTCAGTATTCTTTGTCGTATGGGCAGTAGTTCAGCATGTGTGGGAGGTGTTGAGAGCAGCAAGACTGTACAAGAGCTGGTGTCGGCAGCAGCTGATTAAAGTTTAGGTTGAATACATGGGTTTGTAGCCCTGAGCGGTCTCAGCAGTGAGCATGTATGGCTACAGAAAGAGGAAAACATGATTCGGTCACCGCCTGCTCTGCTTAAGCACCCAAACTGTGCCATTAAGTACTCAAGTGAGTTTCTATCAGTATGTCAGGCTGGACATGTTTCCACTTATACAGCTGACAATTAGCTTGGCGATTGCTCAATGTCAAATTTTGAAGTGCAGCGTATGACTATTTCCTGGAGGCACTACATACCAGTGTAAACTCAGTGTGTATCAAACTTGCATGTGTATCAGCAGAAAAGATTATTTTGTTCATTTTTTCCAGCACTAGAGAAAACAGTGCTGATTAATTGACATTCAAAATGCTCTTAATGACTTACCAACTTTCATTTCACAACTGAAAAATGCGAGCGCTTTGCATGTGTAATAAATGTCAGTGTGTTGCTATCATCTTTCATGTTCCAGTGCCTTGCCAGTACAAGTACCCGTCGCTTCAGCTCCAGCTTTCACATCAGTGTCTTTGGCAAACAACAGCTTGTAACAGCTCAAAGTCCGCTCGTGTGAACGGTGCTCATCAGCAATTAACAGCAATACAGAAGAAAGCGACTGTCTGTATTACTGTTGACCTTCTCATACTCAAAGGAAACCTTTAGAAACTACAAACAGGCAAGCCACCTTGAGCCAGAGAGGAAAAGTGCTACAAGGCGAGGCAGTTTAAGAGACAAAGTGAAAAGGAAATGAAATCACTTATGAAACAGATGAGGTGGCACACATTCAGAGCAGAGGATATGAAAAGGAAAAAATATGAACTGAAGACATTAATTAAAAAAGTCAAATTAAAAAATGTGATCCAGAAATACAGGACTAAGAGATGTCATCTTGAACATAGCTCTGTAGAACTGTAGATGAATGTGTTTTCTTGATCCTGCTGATTTTTTTAAATGCTCAAGCTCTTTGTGTATTTCTGAATAAAGTAGGGTGAAGTTAGAGTAAGATTAGTATCTATAATTTTGCTGCAGGAGGCGTTTTTCCCTTTTGTAGCTGTGTTTTTACCCTGATCTGACCTTCAGCCTTCTTATTATCCCATTATTTCAGGCAAATGTTTCTGGTTGCTTGCTTTGGCTAGTGTTTTATTTCACCTCATTTCTCCTACCTATCTTTATGAGTGGATATCAGGCTAAAGGTGAAAACCCAGAAAAAAAATACCATTAAGTTGAAATGTGTCAGTGCACATTCAGGCAGGGATTGTGAGTCAGTGTTGGGGGGGTGTATCTGAGGGTGATGACTCATACCAAACGATTACATGTCGTAGCTATGTAATGATAGAGTGTGCACGCTTGTGTGTGCGTGTGTGTGTGTGTGAGAGAGAGAGAGAGAGAGACAGAGAGAGAGAAAGAAAATGCCCCCACTCACAATTTTAAGGAAAGTGATAAAAATTCCTGGACTGGATCTGCCCCTTTAAGCAGATCCACACAAAAATGTAATGGGTTCTTTGCTGAGCCATTTCCCATCCCCCAACCAAGTTTGGTACAAATTGGATCAGTACTTTTTGCCTTGACCTGCAGACAAATAAACAAACCAATGGACAGACACAAGTGAAAACCTCCTTGGTGGTGGTAATAATCAAAAACAGACACATTAAAACCTGTAATGAACTGATTAAACATGAATGAGAATATACATTAGGCTGTCTAAACACTAAATTAGTCCTTTGTTGCCTTACATAAAGTTAAATCCCTAAGTATTTGAACAGTGACACAATTTATGTCGTTTAACCTCTGTACACCACCATGATTGATTTGAACTGAACAAATCAAGATGTGATTGAAGTGTTATAAATAGTTTTACAAAACAATTGCATTAACCACTTAGGAATTAGACATTTTCATGCATAGTCCCTCATTTTCAGAGGTTCTATCTGTACTGTAAAGCATTGTCTTATCAGTTTTCAGCATTTGTCTGAATCTGAGCAGATAGTAAAGCCCTATACACTCATATGTATATATTTGTCCTGCTGCTTCTACCAGCAGTCACATCATCAAAAAGGGACCCAGTTTCACTGGCAGCTATATATGCCCATGCCATAACACTGCCTCCACCAAGTTTGACAGATGTTATGGTTGCTTTGGATCATGAGCCATTCCTTCCTTCTCCATACTCTTCCCATCATTCTGGTACAAATTTATCTTGGTTTCTTCCATCCAAAGAATCTTGTTCCAGAACTGGGCAGGCTGTTTTGGACGTTTTCTGGCCAAGTATAATCTATCCTATCTGTTTTTTGACCTGGATAGATGTGAAGGGTTTTTTTTTTCTTCACAAAGCAAGGAAATTCTGCAATCATCCACTCTAATTTTCTTCCATTGTCTTCCAGACCTTTTAGTGTTGCCGAGCACGCCAGATCGGTCCTTGTTTTTAAGAAGGCCCAAAAATATTTATTTGGAAGTTCGTAAAGATTCTGCCAACGTTCTGATAGATTCGTTTTGATTTTTTAGCCTAATGATGGTCTCCTTCATACGCATTGACACCTCTTTGGACTGCTTATGAAGAGTTCTCATGAACGGTTACCAAATACAAATTGAACACTTGGAATCCACTCCAGATTTTTTATCTGCTTAATTTGTGGTGAAATACTTAGAGAACAGGCCAAAAAAAGTAATATATGTGAGCAGCAATGGCAATTGCTTGTGAATTTTTTTTTACAAGATGCTGAAGAGGTGGTCTATATTTTATATAATTCTCAGGAAAATGTATGGTTGAAAATTAATCAGTTTTTTAAGAATGACTAAGATGAGACAAGTTAACTCTAAAACTCTGCTTGACTGACTAGTGACCTAAAAGATAAGAAGATTGCTTTTTCATACCTTTTATAAAAATCCACCATTCCCTGCCTCCTGAAGTTCACTGCTGCATTATATGGGATTTTGACTAAAACTGTTATCTCCAGCTTTTTCCTGATTTCAGCTTTGTCTACAAAGGGAGGGACTCGACAATCATAATACATTTTTCTCTCTTTGTTTTCTTGCTTTATTCTTGTGCCCCTATCTCACTTTGTCACTCTGCTGTCTTAAGCTCCAGTGAAGCCCCAGGTCAGCCAAAAAAAAAAAAACATACCAAACTTTGAGTTATACCAGACAACTTCTGTCAGGAGAACAGCAATTGAAGCCAGGAGGACCACGCTGAGTGCACTGACAATTTATCACTGAAGTTGGATTTGTGAGAAAAAAACTCTCTTTGGTTTGACAGTGGAACAATCTTTAAAATTTTGTTCCTTGGAAATGAGATACCTTAAAAGACATTTAACAAGAGTCTAACAAGTAAAATGTGACATTTCAAAGATATGTCTAAGAAATATATAACATTTTACCTCGTGACCTTGGAGTGCGTACTGTACGTGTCCTCATGCGCATGCTGATAGAACATGCTACATAGTTGATTATTTCTTTGTTAGAAAGTGGATCCTAGCAAGTTCTGTAGAGTAACAAGATCAACTGAGAAACTGTTTCTGGAAAGACATTTTCTCATTCTGCTCCCGTTGCATCAATTAATTTTTGACTAATTACAGGCAGCAGTTCCTTGTTTCTTGATCGTTTAAGGTTGATTTCACAGTATAAGGTTTCAGTTCTTTATTGTTTGAGGGTGTGATGATATCCTAATTAATATTTTTTGCATTTTTGGCTTAATATTTACAGTGAGTTTAATTGTTCCTTAAAGACACAGTCAAGTAAAAAAAAAAAAAAAATCCATTTTTCAAGCTCTGATTCTGTGTCCCCGTTTCTCTTGGTATATTATGTAAAAAAAAAGAAAAAAATGAGCGTTTTGTATAAAGATCCATCTCTTTTCTCTTCCTGTAAAGCATTAAAATATTTATAATATGTGGTGCTTCTCCTGATCTAAAATGGGTGAGGGAGGTGTGGGTACGCTTCTGTCTTCTAAAGCTCCACATCTCACTACGGCTCAGTGTCGTTTTGTATTCACTGAGTCACGTTGACTTTTAAATTAGTCAGTCAAATCTGAAGGATTGAGAGAGAGTTCTGTTTCATTTAGCAGGGCCGGGGCGTTCACTCACACTGACCTCTATGCATTCGAGTTCACGAAGTAAAACTTGCCCACACCACTCGTAAAAGTTGCACTGTGAGCCATGGATCAAACTCCTCATGACGGAGCCTATCTGTGAGGACAGGTGTCGCTGAATCCCATTTGAAAGGTTAACGTATAATTTATATTCCTATAACAATAAGGGCGTGACAGCACTGTGTCATTGACTTCAATGAATTGGCGAGTGAAGGGGGAACTGAAGTACTGATGCGCAAAGAAAAAGAAGTGGAAAATCTGACCTAATCTGAACCTGAGAGAGTACTATCCTACAACTTTGATCTTTTAATGCTTGATCTCTACAAAAAAGAAAAGTGTGATGCGGGCTCCTTTTCTCTTTCGTTGTGCCCACTTCTAAAATAATCTGATGTGAATTATTAAATGTGCAGAACACAAGCTATGTTTAAAACTCCAAATATAGCCCTGCTTCATGCTCGAACCAGAGTCAGGATGTGTCAGGCAAAATGAGGCAGCAAGTGGAGTTGCAGAATTTAATAGGTGGAAAGGCCTTTCTTGTTGTGAATTTATGGCATTGTGATTCACTCTAATCTCTCAAGCATGAAGACAGACAAAGTACCTCCATGCCCTTCTCCTCCAGTGACCTTCACCGCTGTGTTGTCCACTGGTTGTAAGTTATACAATACTAAGTTGTACATGTTTTTAAGGTGACTTCCCTGGAGCTTCTGCTCACTTATTAGTCAACCAACCCATGAAAGTGAAATTTCTTACATAAAGATATTGACATATGCTGATATTGTTTTCCTCTTTTAACATCTCTGTTTTCATTGCTATATGTTTTCTTCCGGCCTGCCCCTCAGAGGACACACATATAGACTGCCACACACATGTTTGTTTGTGTGGCTTTTTTTTTCTTTGCCTGCTCACTAATTTGCATGTCTTTCCTTCTCAGTGACTCGTGCACTGTGACAGCCTCACTCATACTGAAAGCCCCTGGGATCAAGTAAGTTCAGGGTCTAAGTCAAAGCTTGTGGGAACTGATCTTTACCAATGCCCTCTCTTACTCTTAGAACCCCATGTATCTCAAACTGGGGTCATCTCCAGTGTCCTAAACTGAGATCTGATGTTTTTAAGGAAAGCAGTGTACATCCCTGCTGAAAGATAATATTTATGTCAATATGTCGATGCCATGGGTGTTTTAGAATATTTGAAAGCATACAAGGGTAACATAGCATACAAAAATGGAAATAAAACAAAACAATTGAAATATAAGACTCATTTTATTAATTAAAATAATGTTTTTAAATCAACAGTGAATTAGAACTGAAATACTGTTAATACTGAACGGAAATCAGAGATACAAAATTTTCTCTCGTTATTTTTAATATCTTTGACTTCTTGGAAATTTGTGTAAGAGTTTAATTTATGTTTCAGATTAATAGAACTAATTACCAAGTCCACCAAACTTTGTGATACAGAGGCACCAAGGGCAGTGGGACAGTAAAGAATATCTTTGCAAGCAAGTTAAAGTTGACTGACTAATCGTTGTACAGTTTAGAAAAGAGAGAGCGTTTAATTTTATACAGAAAGCCTAGTTTGATTTTTCATTTTGGAGCAAAAAGTTGAATATGAATCTTGAATGAAAGTCTGGATTTGGCTGGTTGCAACCAGTCTTTGTATGTCGTCCATTCAAGTAGAAAATAATTATTACATAACTTTTGTTCCAATTCAACTATATAAGGGTAGCTTGACTATTTTATTTTATACAGTATACAAACCCTACAGTGATAGGATTGGTTTTCTCCAGTATGAGCCTTTCACCAGTTAGTTGATTTAGCAACCTAAGTCATTCGGTGCCTACTCTTACTAATACTACTTAGTTTAAGTACTCTTAACTACTTTGCACTTTATTGTTCACATTTACAATATTCAGCTACCAAGTAAAGTGGTCCTTATCACCCCAACAGGAGATTTTAACTTATAGCTACTCCATACAACTGATAGACTCAAGTCATTTTTATTTGCGGGGTGGGTCATTTATCTTCTGAATGGAAGACAGCCATGCAGTCGGGTACTTAATTTTCCTGTTCTTCTCCTGCTCTCTTTCTTTTGATTTGTGTTTGATGATCTCATATTCATTTACTGCTTGTTCTATGACATGTGAATTAAATTTTCTAATGCATAATGACAACGTATTGCCTCAAATCACCTTATGTCTGCACTCCAACCAAATACGATTAAAAAGGAGAGTGACCCAAGAAAAGCCTGAGCAGATAGACAGAAGCTAAAAGTTACTTTATATGAGAACTCAAATGTCAGCTGTTATTTTCATCCTGGCTTCAGCTGAATTTTGCTCAGTGGGACAAATAAAGCAATTTGACTATGAAAGTAACTGGGCAAAGAAATATCCAGGAATTGCTGTACTAACTTCTTCTATGGAATGACAAAAAATAAATGGCTTACTCTGTCAAACCAATATGTAACATTTGCACCCAAATGCATCTCCCTTGCTAAAAACACCTTTTAACAAGAACGAGATATCATAGCAACTTTATTAGAAGTTAAATTCCTTTTTTCCTTCCCTCCACCCTTTCTTATTTATGAAATCTCCGTATTAGTCTCTCCCTGTAGACAAGCTATATTTTGCTCATCTCTGATACTAAATCTCATGCTCAATTTAAGAAATGAGAATATAATGTCTTTCTCTTCAATATTAATACCATATTACATTAGGAAACAATAATGTCATAAGAATTAATTACTGTGTTTATTGTGAATCACCTTCACCATGAGCATTAACAAAATTGTCTTAAGATCAGAAGTCTCACCTAGCCTGTACACAGCCTTCGTCTCTACTGAGGTTTACAGAAATTAAAATACATATCTGAATATGCAATCAGCCTACAATTTATAACAGGGTTTGTTGATATCTGTAAAGGGTCCATCGTGAATGCAGAGCGCGATTTTTAGATTTCAGCGACAATTATTCATTCACAATGTCAACAGTAGACAGAAAGCAAAAACATAGCTTGAAATTTTTCAGAGAAATATGTACTGCTCTTAGATAACAGCTGGACAGTGGCTACAAGTGAATTATAACTAATCAAAACTGATCCGAACAGTTCCCAAACAGAACCTTTAAATCAATGTAATACCAGGCACACAGCAGAACTTCCTTTAGACATCACCTGTCTGGAATGAATAGAATTGGTTTGACTGCTTGGTGTAGTGAATAGAGAACCTTTTGAGTGTAAAATTAAAAAAATGGAAAAAAATCACACAGGAAAGGGATGAATAAGGCTGCCAAAAGGTCAAAAGCCAAGAGAAGTCATTAATTTGCTGATAAATGTTATGACAATATCAAGTGCCTTCTTGAGTAATTGATTTATCATCTCCCATATCTTTCAATGTCACAGATTGTGGTGTAAGAAATTCACAGTCTATAAAAAACTTTTACTTCAGAGGCTGATCAATGAAGATGACAAGATGTGTTTTAAATTGAGTATTGTATAAGGACAAAGTATGTCTTATATACATTTGGTTTGAGAAAGATGCCTTTAGCCATTTTCCTAACTCAACACCGAAAATACACCAGACTATTTTTACAGTGACCCTAAAAATTTTATTCAACATCAACTGGCAACCTCTGCTGGCTCAGTTACTTTGTTTAAAAGGGGTCAAAATGAAATCTTATTGAATTAATCATTCTAGTCTTTCAGTTAAAAATGCTCCAGTTCTTAGTGAAATGTTTTTCTATTCTCAGTGCCATTTTGGCTGGACTGCAACAGCGGGGTCAGGCCTATAAACATGAGTATCTGTCACAGACTGACTGGCGTTCCACCATTGTTAAGCCAACCAAATATTAGAGTTTCCACACCGACTGTTGATCTTTCACAATCAATAGACACAAACAGTTTTTATTATGTCATTAGGGGGCGTTTATTGGCAGGATTGCCAACTTAGGGCCTTTGTTGATAGATTTACCAACTTTTCAGACCCCCTTAGTAACCCCCCACAGTAACTTTTGCGAGTGATCAGTTTATAAGTAAATATAGCCAAAATCACATCAAATAAGGATGTTAGCAGTGCAGAGCAGCAGCTTGGAAATGGTTTGAAGGTGACTGCTGGTTAAATTATAATCTTAATGGTCTGTGTTTCAGTCATTATTTCATACTTGCTCTTTCGTCTGACAACAGAAACAAAAATAGATGTAGATGAGTAAAGCTTAATTGGGAATTCAGTTGTATTAACTTGCTGTACATAGTCTGTCAGCACAGAGCAATGGAGAGAGGCAAACAGATAAGGGAGTGAAACTGAATTCAGATGACGTACTGATATCATGAATATGCTAATTAGCATATCATGTCATCTAGGAGCATTTAGTGACTTTTCAAGGCGGCTTCAGCTATTTAAAGTAGTTGTTTACAGTGGTTCCACTACAGTTTTCAACTCAATCCTCAAATTTGAACATCAACCAGATGCTGGGACAATGGGTTTTGACCTAGTCTAATTGTTGCTGATTACTACCAGTCTGATGTAGTCTCCCCTTGCCAAACCTGCATATTTACCTTCTCTCTCAGTTTCTCTTCTCCCTCATTTTGCATCATCAATTTTCTAGCCATATATTATCTGGTGTCCAATATAGCTCCAGTTTACTTTCTCTTAGACATTTTTTTTTTTTTACCATCATCATTAAATGCTTAAAAGGTAGATTCTTTTATGGCCTTATCTTAAGAAATTTCTTATTCACATGGAAAAATAAACTGCCAAAAAGGGTTGTGCTGGAGAAACAGTGTGAGAATATGAGTCATCTCCAAGGCAGTGGCCATGCCACAGATTATGTTTTTGTTGTCACTAAGGGGTTGCAGCGTGTAGTTATAATGTAATTCTATGTTAAACATGAGACAAGATGTTCAGTTCAAGGGATATAGGTGTAAAGTTCACAAGCCAGAGCAAGGGTAGGCTCAAATAGTGGCAGGAGCAGCCAACTGCTTTCATGACCTGACCTGTGTATCTATAAATATATATTTACATATGTGTGTGTGTGTGTGTGTGTGTGTGTGTGTGTGTGTGTGTGTGTGCCATTGCATCACCACATACATATTTCCCACCAAAACAAGTTTCAAACCACCACTATTTTGCAGGTGGACTGATGCTGAACCCTGGACTAAATGATTGTTATTGGTTTGAGGAAATACAAAGAAACCAGAGTGTTTTTTTTTCTAATAGCAGAGTAATAATGGGTGTCTCTCTCAGCGCTGGGGAATGATCTGGCTATGCTAACAAACAGTCACTACAAATATGTAACACGACAAAAAAAACCCTAATTTGTGCTATTTCTGGTGTGAGTACAAGGTTGGCAATGTGGTGTCTGAATAATGATTGAACACGGATAATGAGAATTTTTTCCTGTCTTTCTGTTTTAGCACTGTCACAATGACACACATAGTCTTGAGTAGTGGTCTAATCAGGCAAAATAAGTGAAAACACTTGTATCTAAACTACTATCAACTATTTTACAGTGCATCTTGGCTCATCCTTCCCCAGACTCATGTTTGTGATTACACTGAGTATTGAGACAAAATTGTGTATGTTCAGTTCTGGGATGTTACATGGTGAGCAAAAAGATGCAAGCCATTGTAAGACAAATTATAGGATTCTACCTGCAGATTTAAAATACAGCTAGAGTAGGACACTGGCCCCTTAATATTGATCCTGTTTTTTGCAAGGTCTCACTCAATTCTCAAACTGAAGAAAAATTAAAACATGTCATTATAAATCATGTTCACCTTTAAAATCAAAAGGAGAGGTTATGAAATATTAATATGGCTTTGTTTTGTTTATAAAAGGGCATTGCCTGAGGAAGTTCCTTGATAATACTATCATTCATATTATTTCTGGGTTTGTGTCATTTCAGGTTCACTGAAAGGCCCATTTTCACAGGAGATTTGCTCTGGTTTTACTCAAGTTTTGTTCTTCCGGCTGAGCTCAGTTAAGCTGGTCCATAATTAGTACTTCTTCATTCAGTATCACTCATCCGTCTGTAGGGATAATTTAGCTTAATTTAATAAGAATTATCATGCAAAAAAAGTAATTATTCGTCAAACGATATAATCTCAGAGTCAGCATAATAAAATATTTCTCTTGGCGATCAGTCAAGAGTGTCTATAACACACCATTTAACTGCAAAAAAATTAACCTGAACTTCAGTGGAACAAGCAACAAAGAACTGGATAAGTGAATTTACTTAAAGTAAGTTACAGACCATCATGGGAACAATTTAATACATAAATCATTTATTATACACAAACTAAAAGAGTATGACGCAACAGTAACACAACGACACCCTAAGTACACACACAATGACACTACAGTGAATGCTTATGTGACTGTACAAGTGGCATTTGTCAGGGAAAGTATGCAGCAGGTGAAAAAAAACAAAATCTGCCCATCATTCGAAATAGCTGGTAAAAAGGTGGTAAATTTAGAATCACATTTGTAAAGGGAAGCCAGTTGTAATTTCTTACTCAGCGTGGTGGTGTCTGGAGCAGGAAAGAAGGTGATGATGCAGCAGTGGGGGTGGAGAGATGATGCCGCAGTGGAGGCGGAGAGATGATGATGATTCTGCTGAAGTTGAGGTTAGCAAAGCAGCGCCAAGAAATAAAGGGACACCTATAGCTATAGTAACAAAGGAAAGTTGCAATTCCAGCGACAACATTTATAGGAAAGATTTTTGGCAAGAGGGACAAGGGCAATGTGGGGTTGGCTCTCCCTCCCAGGGGCGGTGTCACGCTTACCCCCTCTGGGCACACTATTGAGGAGAAGCCACAGGTCAGATGCTTAATGGTCCTACTTTTAAGACAAGTTCCTAAATAACAATATTTTGATATTAAGTAAATGCAGTTCATAAAGATCTGGTGTCTTGACTCTCAGGTGGTTACAATGAGACCAACATGACATTTTTATCTCTTATAGTTCCAGAAATATAATACATAAGTTTAGAGACATGCAACTTGCAGAATTTAGCTACAAATTGTAGTAAATACGAATCAAGGCCTTTTGAGTGTTCCATCGAAAGGGTCATACATAAAGTATGTCAGTTTTCTCTTCAGAACTGTACTACACTTCCTCACCTGTCCTGACATAAATTTATAGCCCTCAAGAGGTCATTTCTACTGAATCCAGAGGTTGTTCAATTGTTCTGGCCATTTTCACTGTTTCTCTTCATCCTGATATCTTTATTTTCATCTACACACAAATAATGGAGTTTAAGTATCTCATATCATTCTAGTTTACTAAAATATTCAGTCTATATACACAGCTTTTGTACTACTGTGCGTGACAGTGAGCCCGCTATAGGTCATCCTCTGTTCAAGGTAAAGTCAATTTTCTTTTAAAGCTTAACTTCTCATATGGTGCCACTTCATAAATAACAATACTAAAAAAAGAAAAATGTGAACTTTAAAGTCTATGACTTTTGAGTATACTATCTGTTTACGACCAAAAGTTTTTCTCCTTTTCTGTCTCCAGCAAAAACAGCTGCAAGGCCTTGTTGACCCAGGTTATTATGTAATATGTAATAACCCCCATCTGTTTATCAGGACCAGGGGCAAACTGTGAATGAAAAATGAATGTGGACTTTTAACTCAGACTGTTTAACTTCCACCCTCCCCCAATCAACCAAAAGACAGAAAACACATTTTTCATACTGTGTTGTGATTAAAACAAACTTTCACCAAAACAGACAATATTATTTCAATACACACTCCCTGGATATGTATTTTCATCAAGACATAGATTTAAATTACACGCAGAGATCCTTCTCAATGTGGCCAATGGGAAAAAAAGAACAAAAACATCTAAATAAAATCTTTCTTTCATACATTTACAATTAGTGGTAACAATTTTACAATTAACTCATCATAACGAGAAGCCCTCATTCCTTTAAGGCCAGACCAGGTTGTTAGTCAAAGTCCACTCAAATAACCTCTACACTGATTGACTAGATAGTTTAACCAATTTCACTGTGTTGGTCTGAATGAGGTACAAGATTATCAAGAAGAATACTATTAATATCGAAGTAGTATACAATTATACTCTTACTTTAAGTGTTTGATGAAATTGTCAGTGCTATTTTTTTTTTTCTTTTGAGGACAGTAGCAAACTGTGTAAATGTAGAATGAGGAGAGCAAAGGAAAAGGTATCTGAAATACAAAAGGAGTTTGGCATTTCAGGAACATGGACTGAGACTGCTGATCAATTTGATATACTGTGAACGCATTAGAAAAACAGGTTTTTTTATACCAAGACAGACTCCACATTAAATTTGCAAATGCTACATTTTACAGACCAGTATCACTTTAGTTCCAAAACAAAAAAGGTAATTCCTCACAATTTTACTGCCAGAAATGTTTCTACAATTAACTGCAACAGGTGAAAACACAGCAGACTCCACCAGACCATCATAAAAGGGCACTGCAAGCTCTCCAACTCTCTTCTGCACTTTTTAACCACCAAAGCCATTTTCTCCTGCTCTTTCCTTTCTTCTTTTCTCTCATGTCACCTTGAGGTCCCTCAATTAGTTTCAATTACCAGGTCTGTGACAAATGGCAAATCAATACTAAATCTAATATAAATCTTCACCAGGATCACAGAATATTATTATTCTTTGTGTTGTTCTCAACCCCCTGTTTTTTTATAGGTATCTTTATTAATTAGTGTAAGCCATGGTTACAGACTGGATTACATAATGTGGATTGATGCAGACATGTAATGATTTATAATGGAAAAACACAGGCTGGTTTGTGTTGTCAATGAGCAAAAAGTATTTGTACTCATTTCCAGTCAAGTGTATGATTGCTGTGTTTATTTAGGGAGGCATTCATTTAATCTTTTTCACTGTGAAAATAGTCTTTTTCCGTGGAGTCAATTAACTGCAATTTTTTTCGAAAACCCCCAAAACCCCAAAATTCTTGCTTTTTCTGTCGCTTTGAATTAGACTGACAAGTAGGGGAATAGAATTACACACATGTACTGCATTTATCAATGATGTAGTACATAAAGTAGATTGTATACTATCATGCAGCAAGTTTTTTTAATTTACTTTTTTTCAACACTTTGTTCTGAGGGAGCATTAGAAGTTTCCAAAATCATATTTAGGTGGACTGCCCCTTTTAATATCCTATTTTCTGCCCAGCTTTGGCTTGTGTCCTTGTGTCCTTGTGCCTCAATGTTTCCAAGCTCTTACATCTTTTATCATCACTTTTGGTTTCTTCAATCAAGTCTCTCAGCCTTTTGACCCGGTGAGTTAGTATGAACTATAGATGAAGAATGAATCATCCAGGGAGAGAGATGAGACAAAGAAAGTGAAGCTAAAGGGTAAAGGGTAAATGGCTGGAAATTACATGCTGGGTTGGTAGTTTGTGATGTTAGATGTTATAAACTCATGTTTTCCTTCAAACAATTCCAAACAACATCGAAAGAAGCTGATAATCTGTTTTAATTCTCACAACATGTTGCTTTCTTACTGTAAAGGTACAATGACTGTTTGTCATCTTAAAAACGTGAAAAAATTGGCTCAAGTTTCAGTATTTGTTTTTTTTTATAACTATATATATCAAGAATCTGCCAAATATTTCACAAGGAATTTATAACTTTTAACATTTAGTAATACATGTACCAATATCTTGGACAATAAGCTGCTTTGAACTTTGAGGCAACTTAATGTTCTTGTGCATGAAGTGATGCATGTGAAGAAGTGGTTTTCCAAGTTTGATGGAAAAGAAGTTAACTGGCCTGCACCGAAACCTCAGCCGCATCTTCCACTGAAATCAGCAGGCTTTATCCCCAGTATCAATGCCCAGTCTCACCAATGCTCTTGTGGGTGAATGAGAGATAATCCCTGCAGCCAAGTTCAAAAATGATGGAGTGGAGGCTGCCATAACAGCATATTAAAGCTCATTTTGGATTCATATGGTTTACAACTGCACATGTAGGTACTTTTTCTGCAAGTAATCTAAGAGGGAGTATATATTGTCCGATATAATCAAGAGTATTGCTGATTTTATTGTTTATTTCTGTCTTTCTTTGTGTGTTTTCAGCCTGGTAATATTTCTGTTATTATTGTTCATGGCACCAGTGTTGCATTTTTTCTGAGCTGCCATGACGTTCATAAAAGGCGAATACAAAAGGCATGTTTGACATATACTTCAAAAAATTTAAAACCTTAACTGCTGGCACATTTGCCAGTATATGTCAGAATGTGACCTGACTACAAATTTGTGGTTTGACATACACCAAAGTTGGCATAACATTTCAAGCCTGCCTACGCATAATCAAGTTGAGATGAGGTTTAGTGATTAGCTGAGATCTCTGCCCGGGATGCAAATCATACAGACACACTGATAGTCTCTGGATCCTCACTGAAAGCACCCTAGATGATGAATATCACGTTCCCAGGTCTGTTCTTCCTCTAGCCATACTTTTGTTTCTACAATGGGAAAAAGGTTCTGTAACAGAAAGGTTTTATGCAGACTTTTGTCAGCCATAGCATTACCTCTCTGCAGTGTGAGCAGGTCATTGTACAAAACAAAAACAAGATGGTCTGAGCCTAAGGGAAGTAATACTTGCTCTGCTGCAAAAAACTCAGGCTTTCCCATTCATCTCATTAAGACCATTCCAGTCGAGCGAAGGCAACAGCCGATCACAGTGGACCCCTTTCTTCTTGCTTAGTTTAACTTGTGCAATTAACTTTGATATTTTGCAGCACTGTATTGGTTTAGTGTTACCTCACAGATATCACAGAGAGGTAATCACTTGTCCCATGATTAACACAATGAAGACAGCCCCAAATGAATATACGCCACATGTGTGTATGCAACCCATAAGTAAAGCAGACTTGCTGGTTCATATGTCACATGTTTCATGTCTCTCAACTGTACCCTATAACAACACCCCCACACAAAACAATGTTGTTTTTCCAGAGTACTACTGACAGTATGAAAGCCCCCATGACTCAGATGTGGCCAATCAAATGAGCCTGCCACCGGCCATTTGCATCAGTTTCCTCTTCGTTTAATCTTGTGCTCATGTTTTTTTTTTTTTCTGGTTTTAAAGCTAGAAACACTCGGAATGAGCTGGTCCATGGTGCCAGACAAAATAGAAAGGACAACTTACTATACTTTACAGGGTACACAGTGGTATGAACTGCTTTCAAAAAAAAAACAGGCTTCTCACTCTGAGAATGACAGCATGCCTGGGTAGTTGCCTCCCCGAGTCCATTGACACAAACAGACTCTCTCTGTGGCTGCAATCTACACCGAGACAAATGGTCTCTATAGCTAAATGCTGCCAATGATTGCTGTGGAAGCAAATTTACATTTATTTCAGTGAGGGGAAACTAACTCTATGAATCTATTGTTAGAAATAGTGGGACAAACTTTAATGTGTATCCAAATTTAAGAAGTATTTTGATACACCATTTCCCTCCGGGCCCCTCAGAGACTCAATGCAGTACAAATGACAGAGCTCAGTTATGGTGAATGACCTGTGCTAAATCTCGTACAGGACTGAAAACTGGAAATGATGCTTGTCAGAATATGTTCTTCTGTGAAATGATTCCTCAAGTATCCAAAGCAAGCAACCCACAGATTAGAATCAGATAATTTATCTGATTCTTATCCCTACATGGGGATACTGATGATCATTTCATCAGAGTCACTGTTTTTCTCCTCATTTACACCTTAAGTAGCTAAGCAAGCAGATGATATCAGAAGTACAATGTCTTCAGGTTTTGAAATATCCGCTGCTGAAACATTTGGCATTTCTGAATACAGCTGATGTCAATTGAATTTTCCGTTTCAATTGTGTTAAGTTGGAAAAGAAGAAATGACGAAATATCTTCGTCAACAACTTTTTTGAAACACCAAGACACATTCTTTGTATGCTTACACATTTGCAGTGAGGTTGATTCTTATTCTAAATGCACTGGTTAATGAAATGCTCAGCATTTTAAGTAGAAGTTTGGTTTTTGGGTTGAATAAAATCTGTTGTGCAGGGGTTAGCTGTCTATTACTTAGCTTGTATGCAATGTATATGTAATAAAATTTAAATGGTTGTGTAAACCTATTGCAAACACATACTGCATGCTGTATGAGTATAACACAGTATAGTACAGCAGGAAGGCCTACAAAATTGCAGAATAAGACTACCATCTTTCTGGCACAGTCCTGGCAAAACTGAACTTTTTAATGGGGCATTTTGTTGCAGGGCTGTTTTACAGGGTTCTATTTATTTGTGTAGGGTTTTCTTTTTTCTGTTTACTCTGGAGTTGTGTTACCAAACAGGAAGCTAAGATCATAGCAATGACTGACTCATAGTACAAGCATTACATTGCTCTGGATTTGCTAATGCTGTTGCCAGTGTCATAATGAAAGTATGAAGTGTTTGCAAGTGACTGCATAGTGTGACACCACTAAAATATGAGAGAGGTAATGGTGACGGCACTTCTATTAGGAGCAACAACAACAGTGGTACTTGTACTAGCTATATTTCCACAAGCTGAGGAGCCGCAGCAGAGACTTCTGTTAGTGGTTGTTTCAGTAAGAGCAAATTTTATTCACATTATTCATTGTTTTAATGTTCTTGAAAGAAATATATACAGAGTGTCAGGTTATCTTAGCCCGTTTCGCACAATGTTTCACTTAATGCTAGAAATACTATATCTGGGGAAAGAAAAACACATTTGGATATAGTAGCTATATCATTCAGTGAATGGCTTATATAATAAACTGAACTGACATCATGATGTACTGTCATGTCCTTTAGTTTTAATTTTCTGGTTATACGAGAGGAAATCCTTACAATTTTTTGAAAGAGGTTGATGTGCCATTTTTCTGTGTTGGCAGAGACACCCTGAGTTAAATATGAAGGGGAAATACAAGCTCTTCTTTCAACCTGCCTCCCTCATTCAGTGATGATATGATGCTGCCATTATCACTCATTCTATTCAGTCACAGGATTGACAGAATAAACTTGTTTACCTACCATGTGAGAGCTTTACTTTCTATTATCTATGAAAGTTTAGTTCCAAATGGGCTGTCCCATATAACATAGGCTGGTTAAAACAGATGTCACAACAGGGGCTTGCTTTTGTGCTCCTCTACCCTCCGTTGGGACCTGCTGCCTCTGAGGAGGTCACAATGATTCTGCACTCCTGGCATTCAAGGCTGTTTTAAATAATGTCAAAAGTGGGTGCTCTCCCTGGAGAAGTGGATTATGTTATCACGCAAAAGGTAACATCTGTGTATAATCGGACCCTATGTCTAACTCCAGCTCTGTGTTCTCGCAAACTGACATACAACTGAGTTGCAATTGATTTACGCTGACTGGGATCTTTCATTGTCAGTGCAGGAAGCAGTGTGACTTTCTTATACTGTACAGTAGGTCAGGGTTAAAGATAAATGTCTTGAACTTTGTGTTTGTCTAAAAAGAAAAGAAAAACAGTGAACTTTTGTGTTCTGGACACACTTGCAAAACAGCGTCAGCATGCAACTATGAATGCAGTGAAAATGCTAAGATGCTGATGGTAAGCAGGAATAATTATACCATATTCACCATCACAGCTTAGTGTTAGCATGCCAACATTTGTTTTGGAGGCCATATATCAAACTTTACACCTGATGAAGGTGCTAGATGAAAAGTCAGATGATCAGCAAAGTCATCAGAATTCATCTCCTAGGAACAATCAATGTCTGTAGATTTTATCAAAAAAATTTGTGTCAGCCAATCTTGTAGATGTTGAGACATTTCACTGGATAAGTTAAAAATTTGATATGCTGATTATATTAGATGATAAGTCAGGGCATCACCAATACAATCAGGATCCTCTGGGGAAACTTTAAGGGCATCGCATTCAAAGTTGAAATATTTCAGTCTAGATCAAAGGGGGGGGCATTTCGACAGCCCAACATTCCCAGCCCGACATGCAATAAGCTAGTATAGCTAAAAAAGCCTGACAATGCACATTTTAAGCTGTGTACATACTGAACCAGTCAGCAAGCTCTTCACTATGGAAGTTTTCATTTTTCTTTCGTTTTTGTTTCGTTTTTTTCCCAGGTATCATCACATTTCTCCTAAAAACAAATTTTTCCTATTGCAAAATAGTTGCTCAGGAATGTAAAAATGGTTGATCTAGCCTCAATTATTGTTCATTTACTGATTTCTCTTAATTGGATGTATCACACAGTGAGAGGGAGATAAGAATGCGTGGGGCCATTTTCTGTAAAAACATTTGCCAGTTAAAGGAGGTACTTTAAGTTGAGGGTAAAATCCCGTAGGACAGCACAATTAAAGCCTTCTCTATTCCAACAATAATGTTGGAATATCATTGCCTGTGATAAGGATGTGGGATTAAAAGCATGTCTCTTTTTTAAATGCAAGAGAAAGCACTCACTTTAAATGACTACTACAAATCTAATCTATTTCTCTTAAAGAAAAAAATTGGAAGTGGAGATACCAAATACCATAATCATTGCCACAAATTTGTTTACTTTTCTTGGAGCCATCAGGAGAATAAGTGGTAATCTTATCACAGTTACAGCTCAATACTGAGTAGCAAAGGAGTCATCTGAAGGCATTTATTATCCTTCTATTTTACCTTTTTCTTTCACTTGATTATCAAATTTAGATGAGATCAGATTTTATTTTTCATTTTGGAGGAATAGAAGATACACTCGGGCGACAGGTATAATACAGTTGCTATCTTTCTTTGACATTCTTTGGTTTATATTGTAAGACAATGTAATACAACAGAGCAAAAGGTTACAGTAATGACAATAATGCCATTTCACCCCATAAGATAACACATTAACACTCTCAAGATCAATGCATATTTCATGATTATTTCTCATTTCATATCCCCTCCTTTTTCACTATGTACTTCTATTTGGTAAAGCTCTCCTGCCCCCTGGTGCAGTACATACAATACGATGCGGTAATTGCTCATCCTGTTTGCTGCTCAACTTAAAGATAATCATCATTCAGAAGATTAATCATTCACTATAAATGACTTGAGTCCAAGATATGCTGGAATCAATTTGAGTCTGAGTCAAGACCAAAACCATTGATGGTTTTAATGGAGACCAGCTTTGAGATCGATAAATTACTGAACAGTAGAGCCCTTCTTGTAACACAAGAGTCCTGTTGTTGAACTCAGCAGAATGTTTTATTCGAGAATTTTCAAACAGACTGCCTGAGGTTAGAAGTTTTGTATTTTAAACAGGGAGATTAGACCATACTCAAAGGTTTGGGTTTGTCTCAAAAGCACAATCTATACCAAAAAGTAATTCAAATAAATTAGATTTCATGTTCCAACCATTCAACTCTACTAACTGTTTTTAGAGAGTAAAGTGGCCGGTAAATGTATTATGAGGTGATGTTCAGCAATAGAGGTTTGTGATTATTGTCTACCACCTAGTGGCTATGTTGCATACACACACACACACTAGTCTGCAGACTGTATAGTAATGAAAATCATTACAGATTACAGTGATATACAGTAAAGTAAGAGATTTTCAGGGCTGTTTAATTAGCTTCTGCTTGTATGTTAAGGCAGGATATTACTTGATACTGCTGAGTGGTATATTCTGTTGGCACAGAAAGCTAATGGCTCAGGAAATGTGTGTACAAAAATATTCCACCTTTTATAAAGAAGAGGAACAAGCACATATAGATTTACTATATCCAAGTGTACTCAATGTAAGGGTTTGCATGTATAGGTGTATACCAGAAAGTATGATTGAAAGCATAAACTTAATACATGGTTTGAAATAGCTTCTCTACTTGTATCCAACTTCACACAATTACCTTTATACTTTTTCTTGATATCAAAAAGACAAATTCAAGGACATCGTCAGCTGTTTAAGATTCTTTTTTTCTTCTTCCTGGTGAAAATTATGATTTAATAAACACATGCCAGCTACAGGATGACTTTTTTCCTACAGCATGTGTTTCATTGAGACTGTATCTCCTCAGGCTATCAGGCATCCTCGCAGTGCTGACACAATGGGGAAACCTAACTGAGAGATGGTTTAAAATGTCACAGCTTCCTATGATAAAAATAAATTTAGGAAAATGTTAATAGAGGAAATATACAGAGATAAAGCAAGAAGAAGCCTTTGGGCTATGATCTCATCTCATGAGGCAAAATGCCTAAAGAGCGACATTAAAGGAAAGTGAGCAACGGTTATTAGTGCAATACTGATGTCGCTGATATGATGCCATTTTGCTTAGTCTTTAAGTCACTTGTCATGACAGTGGTAATGCTGAGCTTGGGTTGACTTTTTTTCTTTTTTTTTAAAAAATAGCTCACAATGATAGCCGTCACATGATTCCATTCATTCATTGCAAGACAGGATAGCTGTCTTTATCCTGCAACTTAAAAATCAGACCAAGAAGACTGAGTCGACTCGGTAATCAGTCTTCAGCTTTGTTCTCCGGCTTGCTCTCACTGTCCTCAAACACTTGCCCACACAATAGGTGTAAAGTAAAAGCAAACAAAGCCAAAACAGCCAATCTGGCACTCAGTTTATAGATATAAATACAGACACAGTTTTTCCTTTATCACTCAGCCTCTTCTTATTTACAAAATATTTGTGAAGTGAATCCTTTGGCTGTTATTCTCAAGGCAGTTAGGATGTTTATTACATTAATTGTGGTTGTAAAACTCAGTGTTCTGCTTTACAGGGGAGGTGTTTTATCACTCCTCACAGTCCCTATTTGAATCAAGATGACATAAGTTTTGAGAACACTCACTATGATGCCAGTTTTTTTCATGGGCATTGAAATAGGTTTAGAATACCGCTGATACCACATGTCAGTCTTATAACTCAACTATGTGGACAAAAGTTTTACATCCATGTCATACACTAATACACTGTAGTAATGGCATTAATATCTCATCAGTATTTTACAACCCTGAAATCATTAGATACTGTGATTTTGGACACTGATAATATACACCAGTCCTGGCTCAAAGAAACTTTATCCTGTAAACAGTGGTCTAAAATACAGAGAATTTCTATTACCTTCAATTTGAAGGCCTTGCACTCTGCATTTATACAAAGTGCAAAGTTTCACATTTGAAGACCTTGCGTTTTGTATAAGTACTGTTTACCCTATAAGTTTTTGAGGTAAGGATTAAAATCTGCTCCCAGTATGACAGCTAAACACTACATATTCTAGACAGGATTGGTTCCAGCCTGTGAAGGTTTTCTTTCAGCTGGTACTTTCTATGTTTTAGAAGTCATCTCTCTCTTTTAAAATATAATAATGGCAATGGAATAATGGAATAATGGAATGGAAATGCCCTATAACCCAAAAGTTATAGGGCATTTCTTCTTTATTTGTAATCAGACTCAGAAAAAGTAATAGCAAAATGGATCCCACACAGCCAGCCATGGTAGTTGCATTAATTACATCCTTAAGACAGAAGTACAATTAAAAATGTGGGAATGGGAAGTACTGTTGAGTGAGGGGAACTTCTCACCTGAGTGGTGGGGGTAGGTATGTGGCTTCCCCACAGGCATAAACAGATGCTTGGAGCAAAATGCGAGAGATTTTCAAAGCTTACTTCTTCATGTGTGTATCAGAGCTCTGCCATGTTTAATTGCTTGTAATTTCAGGTTTCTGCCTCAAGTGCCAGAGTGAAATAATGGTGGGGAGCCAATATGAAATACAGCGGTATAACATATTTTAACAGAAGGAATACATGAGATTTCTTTTGTAGCTGAAGTAAATTTGAAAAAAGAGTATGTATTTACAATGTTGTAAGATATTAGCACGTGATTTACTTTCCCCCTTACTTTTCCATACAGACTTTTTTAGAAACAGTCAATCAAACAAATGTAAGTATTATAGGAAACATGTTTTCTTTATAATATTGAGAAGAAATTAAAAAGTAATGAGAAAAAATACATCATTAATAGGATCCATTATATATGGCAAGATATTACAATACCTCTATTATACATGTTATGCTGTGAGCTCTGTGCTCACGCTGATTGCAGAGGCTACCGTGGTGCAAGGTGTCTACCTGCTCTGAAGTAGTTAGGGCTTCCCATTACTAGGAGACCCGCCTTTCCTGAATCATGACACTTTATCAATCAATCTATAGGTTATCAAGTCAGCACCCTCTTTCCTTGGTGGCCCACCGATAGGCCCACAACTGCTCCGGAGAGTTCAGCAGTGACTCCTTGCATTCTGATCTCATCCCCAAGATGCCATCTACTGAATTTTCAATAACAAAAATATCAAAAATTTGACTTTCATGCCTCCACATTGGTTTCCCCCTTTTAATGACTTGGAGCCACAACTTATCTTCTAAAAGAAAACAATCTAACTGACAAGACATAATATAATTACATGATGCAAGAGATTTTAACTCAACTGAAGATCAACATATTAGTTGCATCATTCTTCTTTTCTTAAAATACAATTCAGCACATGTACGTTCTTGAGCTTCCAGGCAACAGTGACAAATAACACCAACAAGTCTCTTGATATTTTCACACAAACACAAACTCTTTCTGTGTGTTTGCATGTTTGTGTGTACGTGCGCTTGTGAAAGAGAGAGAGAGAGCATCTGTGTACTGGTGTGCAGTGCAGATAGGATTGGCTCATTCCTCCCACAAGGCTGTGCATGGCCACTGCTGTTCTTTGCTGATACATTTCAGTTCCTCTGATTCTATTCTACGTCTCTATCCATACACACATCCCAGGCCGTCATCACCATTTTCGCATATGCTTTTCCTATGGAGTCAACTTGTTTGCAGTGCTCGAATCCAAACCACAGAAACTAGGCATTTTTCTGAATCATCATATTCACTTGGACAAGATGCAAACCTATGAGAGACACATAAATAACTTTGAGAGAGCTGTTTGAAAGTTGTCGCAGAGGCATATCACTCTATTGTTTAACTGTTCAAAGGGATCTGATCTTGCAGGGATTTTTTTTTTTTGTCTGGGTAAATACCTCACTGAGAGGATGTCTACAATTATAACTCCTCTGCTGGACCTAATTCAAAAAACTAATGAGCTAGAGGATTAGCAGCAAGGTTCATGCTAATGAAGAAGTAATTTCAGTCTGAGACTGTTAGGCTAATTCCACCTGGAGAGGTTTCTATCTTCCCAGGCTCTTTTGAAATCCGCTTATGTGTATTGAGCTAATGATCCCAGTACTGAAATCATTTTCTATCACACACTGCAAAACAACACTGTGTGGAACAGTTTTCCCTCTCAAAAATTTGTCTGTCATAGATTCAAGTATAATTAAAATCTGTAAATTCTTCTCCTCTTGAAGTTTGTCATGAAAAATGGAGTGACAACACAGCACAAAAATGTTACATGTAAGTCTGAAATCAAATCAAGTAAAGATTATACTTATTATTCAAAAGCATTTCTGATAGAAATATAGTAATTAACTGCCACATGAACTTGAAGAGCTAGACTTTTTTCCTTATGGAATATGTTTACTTGATTGTGATAAGTTTATAGATCTCATTTTGGTTTTTATTTTGTATGAAAGGAGCTGAACTCATCACACTATGGCTATGAATTTGATAACAAAGTGCTCATATGTAAAAAAAAAAAGTGAAGACAGGGAGAGATTCACTGAGAGTTTCAGGACATTGAAAAAAAATTATAAAAAAAAAAAAATTATATATATATATATATATATATATATATATATATATATATATATATGTGTGTGTGTGCGTGTGTGTGTGCGTGCGCGTGTGTGTGTTTGTTTTTAATTCATTAGCCAGAATGCTGGTCTTTGATTCAGCATAATGCTGTCTGTAGCAATTGGTGTGTAGCAGGCGTTGGCTTTTCAGATCGTATCAGTCCAAATTCTTTCTGTCTTTATTCAATGTTTGTGCACTTGACTGCACTGCACTTTTATGTATCCACCTGAAATTTGGTAGACTAGGGTGTAAGAGAAGTGTAAGAGCCAAGAAGCTTAAAATATAATGAATTTTATAATTTACATATTAATAGGTTCACATAAAAACAGCAGCAAAAAGAAAAAAGTGTTCACTATCCTACAGTCCCGGTTGAAATTACTGGCATCTTAGAATTTCAAATACAGAATTTAAAAAAACTTCAGAAATAAATGCAAATTAAACAATTTTTGTGCTGTCAAAAATATTTTTGACAAGAAAAAAAACAAAACTTCAATGATAGTGAAAAACAACAAACACAAAATCTACCCCAGAAACAGTTTTTGGCACCCTTTACTAATATTTGGTTGTAGAACAATGACAGCCTCTATAATTATTTCTTCCAGCCATCTAGGAGCTTCTTGTACCTGTCTGCTGGATATTTCTGCCACTCTTTCATTGCTATGTATTCAAGCTCTTTCAGGTTTGCATGAGGGTTTGCACGAGTCCTTTTAGCAATGTCTGATTTCAGCTCTCTCCAAAGGTTTTCAATGGGATATTTGTTAGTTATTCCCGATATCTGTCAGACTCACTGCTGGCCGTTTTAAAACATCTTTTCCTTCCCAAACATTCTTTTGTGCTGCTGGTTGTGATTTTCTGACACTGGGTAACACATTTTGCTCTAAAATGCCTCGGTCTTCTGATTTCATCTTTCCTTTGATACATTCAGAGCCTCCAGTACCAAAGGCACTAAAGCAGCCCTAAAACATGATATGAGTCTCCACCATGTTTTACTGTAAAAGCTCTAGTTTGGTTTCACCTGTGCATAAAACATTATCCCAGAAAGACTATGGACTATCTTTGAATGTTTTTGCAAACATTAGCCTTTTTTGTGCATTTCTTTTAATAGTGGTCTCAGGCTGAAACCACCACTCCAGATTGCTCCAGGTCAGCCTGAAGCTCTTTAAATGTCTTGTGTGGTGTTTTTTCCAAAATCAGCCTCAACTTTTGCATTCTTCTCTCACTGGGTTTCCCCTTAGCAACTCATCCTGGAAGCATCTTAACAGTTTTATGCATGTGATACTTCTTGGTAACATTACAAACTGTTCAAGGAGGGATTTCAGGATCTTCGGTGACGGCCTTGTAGCCTTTAGAATTGTTAAATTTTTTTCATAACAGCCATTTTGATGTTCGCAGACAGCTCTCTTGTCTCTGCCATTGTAAAAAAGAAACTGGAAACAATCAGCCCCTTTTTATGCAGTAAAAAGAGTTAGTCTGTTTTTTTTCTGATTGTTGTTGTTGATTTTAAGTAACTCTGGATATGTTATTAAATATTTTGATAAAACATAACTGCTTAATTTTCATTCTCTCCGATGACATTCTAAATTCTGTACTTAAAATTCAGGGATGCCAATAATTTCAACCAGAACTGTTTATTCTAATGGAAATTAATAAATTCAGAAAGTTATGCTCATAGTTTGAATGGTACAAGTGTCTTCTTCAGTTTAATTTAATTTGGTTTTGTGATGTTGACATGAGAAGTTATTAAGCAGGGAAAGGTGGTGGAAATAAGCTAGTGTCTGTTGTGGAAAGGGTTAAAGACCGTTTGATTTTGAGGGAGCCATGACATAGCTGCCATGACCCCATGTGTTTCAGTAATCTTCTTCATATCATCAGTTCAGCCTCCTTCAATAGCTAAAAAACAGTAAGCTATTCCATTAGCTGTAATGAATGATTAGCCAAAAGTATCCCAACACTTATTAACTCCCACTGAGCTAATTGGTGACAAGCCAATTCCAAACCACAGTGCAACAGCAAAAGAAGAATACAATAGTAAACACAACAGGACCTGTTTCTCCTTGGCTACTTTTGTTAATCAGATCCCTGGCTAATTTAATATATTATTTTTCCATTTACTGAAAGAATATAAGATATACAAATCTAGAAATTTGTTTGCAAAGCTGCACTTGTAAAATAATTAGCACAAACCTGCACATGACTGCTTATTTTCATTTATTGTCACTAGAAGCTGGAACCTATCCTAAGATGCAATGGATGAAAAGCAGGGAAAAACCATGGACAATGGTCTTTAAAGAAATAGCACATATACAATTGATGCACTTTGTCATTATCTTCTTACCCTCATTATTGAACCCCTTGAGAAGCCTCCTTTTACTGTAACATAGAGCTGAGCTAATACTGCTTTACTCTAAATCCTGAAAAATAAAAGAGGTTTCTTGCCGAGATTGTGTATCACAGAATGAACACACCAAGCAGGTCATGCTGTTATTACACTCTGCTACCTACCTACCCTTTTATGTTATACTGACATTCAAACACTTATTCATGTAAGGTTTGTTAATTATTCTACGGTTTATATGCGGATCCATGAAAAGTGCATTTAAAATATTCTACAAAAGCCCCCCATTATCGGTGACATTTTGGTTTCCACAGTGACCTGTCTTGAAGCAGTAATTAGACAAAACATCCTATGTCTGTGCATATCTTCCTCTAACATACAGGATGACAACATCACCATGACAACAGGAAAAGGTGGCACTCAAACAAGCTCAGAAAATTGCTTTAGACACAAAGAGTTATCCCCTCAGCTGCTCAGGTATTTCTTCTGCAAATGATTGCATGTGAGTGTGGCTTCACTCCGGGAATACTATTGAAAGGCACACACTTTTAAACAGTATTTCACAGCAGCCACAAGAGTTCCGAAATGAATTATTTTAGTGGATTTCACAGCTTTTTTCTTTTCTCACCTCGTTGTTGACGCTAGGTGATGTGAAAGTGTGACAGAGGGGGCAGATGCTGTGTCCTGTCTGCCGTCTTCTTCACACACAGGACGGTAGAAAGGACTCCCCCGAGGCAATAGGGGACAAGTCCAAAATTGCTGGATGCAACTGAAGTAAATCAAATTATATGGTGATAACAACCAGGAAAAATGCTATTGCATCTTTGACTAAAAACAGCAGCCACACCTATGTAAATGCCTTTGATTAAGTCTTTACATGTTTTTCCAAACTGGTGTTTTTAACCTTTTTGTCCTCTTTCACACTCTGAATATATCACGATTATTTTTCATTTACTTCAAACATATTGGTGTGTGGTGTGTTTTTCAGGGACACCGGGTTTGACAAATCTTGATTGCTGCCAGTAATTTGGCAAGAATATAACTGAGTTTCTACTTCTCTCGGTTTGAGAGCCCAAACTCACATACACACAAGAAGGGACTCACAAATCCAATTCCCTCTCACCTGTCATTCTTTTCAAGGTGTATTTATTTCACAAGGCTCATAGAAGTTTCTCAGAATGACCAGGGAAAGATATAAATAATTGATTATTTAAGTGGATTTTCTTGCTGGGGTCTGGAAGGCCTGTCATGGTGGAGCATTATGCCATACATATTGTGTTTTTTGTGTCAGACCTTGAACATGTACCGTGCTTAATGTGACTGTTCTACTGACAATAAATCATTGCAGATTCGAATGATGATTTTTACGGCCTTGGGCAAATGACAAATATCCGTACTGAAAACTGATGACAAAAATTAATCATTACATGAGAAAAACAGTGTAATTTAATGTAAACTATAGGATACAGGAATGCTAAATTCAAGAATGAGATACATTTTGAGAATCTTTAGCTGCACAGAAAAGATTAAATGAATGAGGAAACATGATGCAAGGAGGACGGATATGATGTAGCAAGACAAATTTCATCCTATACAAAGTTGAACACCTGCCATAATGGTAGACTGTATGTACACTGTATGTACAAAATATACTAACATAAGTCTACAGGGGGAGCAAAAGCACACACTTGCTAACTGCTTCCACACAGGGCATCAGTCCACTCTCTTCACAAAGGAGCTTTTAAGACATCACTATGTTACTATGTTATCCATTACCACAACAAATTGTTTATCAGGCACGCACTGAGGTTGTTTATTAGTAAACTGTAATCTTGTGATTTTTTAATGCTAAAATTATAATATTCAAACTGATTTTATTAATGCTTTCCCTGTTAGACTAAACAAACCCTTAAGCACCACAAGATTCAGGTTTCTACCTTCGTTCAACAGGTCTGTTTCTGGTGCATGATTTTAGTAGCTTATTTGTTGTGACTTCAGGTATGTGCATGGTGTAGCTGTCAATGTTCTTAAAGTTTTACATTTTTTGTGGTTTTGTTTTTTTTCATTTTTCCAAAAATGAGTCAAATTAACTGGTCTTCAATCAATCTGGTACTGTTACACTACCCAAAACATACCTATCACAATCATCCAACTCACCCCACTACCGATGTGAAGTTTAAACCAGGAAGGACCAACAATAGATGAGATCTGGAGCAAATGGTCACAGCAAGAGCTTTTAATAAGGTGCAGAAACTAATGTTTTGACGTAAAACATGTCCTCATTAGAGTAAAAAGAGCAAGAGTATGTAAACTTTAACTGATTCATAAATAGTATAATAATTTTGTGTTAAATGAAAACCACTTAAAATGTACCCATTAAGGTTGTACTGTGTGGTTGAATATATTTGAAACCTTAAATTTCATAAATTTTGGGCTTCCTTTGGCCTCATTTCTTAATTAAACTTAAGGTTTAAGGTTTTTGTAATTGCACTTAAAGTATACTGAAGTATACAAACGAATATAAGGAAAATAAACCACATTACTAGTTCATTAGAGCATTTTCTTATCTGCCACATCTGTGGTTAAAGCTAATAAAGTTAGTGAGTTTAGGCTGGTAAAAATAGTTGTTTTGGGTTAGGGAAAGACCATGGACATAGTTAAGAGAAATCAATGGTGACTTTTTCTGTTATTATTATTAATCTTTTTTTGTAGTTTTATGTAGTTTTGTACATAACCTAGGTTTTTATAGTGCCTTTCATATATTACAAATGTTGTTCTATACAAATAAAGTCTGTCAATATTATTACCCCGAGGGGGAAAGAAGGGAGGTCTTTGTTTTACCAAAAGTAAAATGACCACTCAGCTCTTATCTAGACAGCCACCATGGTTTACACAGATGCATCATCATCCTCTGCAAGCCCATTGTAAATACAAGGCCCAGTAATAACAATGATTCAGTTTTTCTATCATATCTTCATAAAAGTCCTGCATGAAGGTATACTGTGTATTATTACATGTTGTATCTAGCTCTTACCCTGTTACCTTATTGCGCAGAGTATAACTTGATCCTACTATTTCTGGAAACCCACTAGGTTTTCAATGAGCCTTGGCTGTATAATGAGGTAAATGATTTGGCCTTTGGGTTTCCTTTGTTCTATCCAGTGTTGTGTGGCAGTTATCTTCTTGATCATTTTGTTAGCCCCATTTCTGAACCTGAGAATAAGATACTTGATTTTTGACATGGCTTTAACTAGCTTTACATGTATATCATAGATATTTTTAATATTGTAGAGATGTCATTTCTAAGACACAGGTGCTGACATTCAACACGTCTAACAAATCTGTCTCTATTTGTCTCTGTCTGTCTCTATCTATATCCCACTCCCTCGCCCTCTCTCTCTTTCTCTTGTTATCTATCTATCTATCCATCTATCGATCTGTAGATTTGTCTACGAGTAAAGAAGAATAAGCAAAGAATTTGTCATTGCAGTTTTTGTTTAAGTGAAAAGGAAACTCTTCTATCACACAGTGTGTTGTTTTGCGATAATATTTCAAACATTTCAGCCTCTGCTGTCTCTCCAAGACCATGATCAAGTGTTCTGCCATTCAGTGTTGCTACAGAAAATCTGTCTGCATTTGTGTAGAACTGTATTATTGACTTTAGAGAGAAAAAGAGATTAAGGTAGGAAATTTATCTTTCTTTATAATCACCCTTTTGCATTTACTGATGAAAGAAAGGAAGTGAGCATAAAGCTTTACCTTGTTCCTGCTGGTGTTATGAAGCTGAGTTACTGCCTTTCCACATAGGAACATCAAGAATGATGGATTCAAGGAGTTTTCCAGTTTTCTCCTGTACTGTGTTCATGGATGAATAAATTCTACAACCTCATTCTACTAAAACACATCTACCTTGTATGGCATTTATTGTTCTCATATAGTGGCAGAACTGCAGTATACTTTTGCACAGCAGGCCTCTGGTTGGCAGTTAAAGTGTCTCAGGGTTGAATATAAACCAGCAAAGCTGCACTCTGGGCGAGGCATTTGCTTTGAGACCTCCCTAGAGATCTGTTTAGAAATGGATAAGAGTCATTGAACAGGACTTTGTAACAGTATATATATCAGATCCTTCGACAGTACACACATCATAAAATAGCCAGTACTCAAGGCTGTGTGGCCTCCACTCTCGGTGGCTGTCTTTTGGCATTATCTTTGTCCTTCAGCTTTTATTTGCCCCTGGCTTTATTACCCAGTGCAGCAAAAACATCAGCAATACAAGCATGGAAATGCTTGACATTTAATCAGCTTTTCAAAGTGCAGGTGATCTGGTTTCCATGGAAAGTCTAATGGAAAAGTGTAAGGCTGAGACTCAGCTAATTGACTGGATATGTTATATCTTAACAAATATCCTTTGCTCAAGGCTTCCTATCTATGACTCTATCAAATGCACCCTTCAAGTCATCATTATAATGAGTATTAGTGATAACCATAATGATAGTGGGTGCCTCTTGGCAAACACTGTGAAAGCTAATGAGCTCATAAAAAATAATTTTTTGAAAATGATCATATGTGAATGTGAAAATATTGTAAAGGTTAATCTATATTTCAACTCCATAGGAACCAGTCATGTTCACTGAGGAAAAAAAATGTACAACAGACAAAAACCTGTAAAAATTAATTACCAACTTGTTAAAGCCTTTTAAATAGTAAATGATCGGTGTTTCTTCATAAAAGATTTTCAGGGAGCTCAATAAGGACAAGATTCAGTTTGTGAGCCAAAGGACTTCTAGAAACCAAGATTATGAAGTCAAGAGGCTGAATTTCCTGTATTATTATTTCAGATGTTATATACATTAGTACATGAGTACTCAGTCCTCATTGATCGGACCACACCCACCTTCCAACTTAGCCTTCATTTCGATCTCAACTACATCTTTAAAATTGAAAAAAGTACTCAAAACCACCTCTGTGGTTTTTTCCCGCGACGGAAGGTGTCTCCAGGATCACATTTTGCCATAATGACGCACACATACACGTAGACTCACTAGGTGAAAGCAATACCAGCCCTTTTGTCTTGGCTGTTAATGATGATCATCATATGAGGTCAGCAGTCTCCCTGGGGGATCTTGGTGTCCTGACCAACTGTTTCAGTGGAAAACTGGCCAAACCTACTAAGAAGCATGTCCTGCTTTTCTTTTTAGTTACCAGGGAGCCCATAGTGAAGACAGTTGTGATTGATTCTTACAGAGACTGTCACTGGGACCTTTTATTGCCACCTCATGTTTAGAGTTATCTACTTAGGTGTTGACAGGATGGTGGACAAACACACTGCCAGGGTGATAATGAATCCTGCTTTTATAATCATAGTGTGCTGATTGTTGGACTCAGGTAATCTTATGTTGACCTTTCTATTGTCAATCCACCGACAAGTTTCTGATATAATTAAAACCATAAATAATTATATTTCTGCATTTGTTTGCTGGATTAACATTATGTCATATAAATATACGCAATTATACAGAGCTTAAATATTAGGGACAGACTTAATTTCTTTATTCTGTACTATTCACCATCACATTATATATATGCAATTCTCCTGCAGCCCACACTGAAAAGTGAGCTGCAGAGTAGAAGAGACTCAAACTTTATCATGACAACTGATGTTATAAAAATACCTGGAATAAAAAAATCGATTAAAATTAGATTTTGTTTTTCACGGAGAGTCATTTTTCAAAATATTCCCTAACAATACTCCACATTTTTTGTCCTCACATCAAGTGTAATTCTCAATTTCATTTTAAAAGTAAACATTATTTTGGGTTGCATTATCTATCCATGGCCTTCCTGCAGTTCAGGGAACAATATGTAGTATAATCATGTAATGCAGTCATCCTCTAAGTCGGGGGCCTCACCCTCTGGTGAATCACATTATTACTATACACATGGTTGCACTATTACTGTACACTGGATGTCAATTTTTTAGCTACATCCAGCTAAACTTATGCCGTCTAATACAACAGACCTATAGTATTTCCTCCCTTCATGAATGTTATTATGTTCAGTTTTTGTTGAAATTGTTTTTGAGAGGTATCGATTCAACTTAATGATCTTTTTTTTTTAAATGTGGTTTGCGATGCTGTTGAACTGTATTGAATTATAAAGAGAGTTTTTTCTTTTGTCTACCCTTACTCATATGAATGTGGTTGGTGACCGTGAAGCTGAATCAATACCTCTCTAAAACAGTTTTCAAACAAACTGAAAATTTTAACCTTCGTGAAGGGAGGCTGTATTGCAAAATTTCTCTATCAGCCTGACTTAGTTTTAGCTAGGTGCACCTAATAAACTGTTAACTGAGTGTATGAGTTCACTATATTTCAATGAAATGATTCTGTATGTGTGTTAGGTAAAGAGTAGCATTACAAAAATGTATTTTAATTGTACTTGTGACTTGTGACTTTATCACTACCATCAAAATAGAACTCTTTATCTGCCGAAAGAGTCTGGTTATATTTGTAGCAGTAGCCTTTATGTTCCTGTGGATTCCTAGAGCTACAAAGAAAGTACTATGATAAATTTGTGACGTATACAACAGTAGTGCTGCTACAAATCCTGTGATGTGTTGACATCAATGATAATGTCAACACAGTAACACTAAAATACACACAGAAAGCTAAACACAAATACAATTTAGCTTTTTTCTTTTAAGCTCTAGCTATTATAATATTACTATTTATAGCTTATATAAAGCAGCACTATCTTATCTTGTAGGTTTGAATATATACAGTATATAGCATTTAAATGGGAATAGAGCTATGTGTTTATTTAAAATATAGAGCTATAAAATGTACATGATGTCTGGGAGGGTTACTTTTGGAAATATGATGGGGTTTTTAGTCAGTATTTAACAGAAAAAAATGTACCCTTTGATTTCTTACTGTAAATGAAATAGACAAATGCTTGTATACTGCTTTGTATTTTGAAATGGCCAGTTCTGACAGTTCTGGCTTTCCTCCTATTCTGGGCTTCCACAAGGAAAATTAACTCCATTTCCTGGACAAAAGCCAGAAAAGTAATTACAACACCCCCTTAAGGCCTTATTGGTACATTTACTCAGCGTACTGTAGAATTAATTTTGTGTCTGAGGAGTAAAAAAACCACTCTGGAGATAAACTAAAAACAACCAACACTTGCTATGACTTCTTTCTAGTTTGAATATACAGTTAAATCCTCCAAACACATATGCAGGAAGTATGAATAATTGATGTCTCTTTGCCTGTTATTGTCTCTTTTCCTTCTTTCCCTCATTCATTGCGTTCTGCAGTCTTCTCTAGATACTGACAGCTGTGAGGAACCAAAGTTGTCAGTTTTATGGTTGTTTTCGCCTCTCTCATGAAAGGTCATCACATTTTCAAACACAATGGACCATCCATCCTCTTCAGTGGATGCTCAGGTCTCTCAATTCTTTGGAGGGATTTTCTGTGAGAGATCCAGTATGACATGATAATGCAGGAGCTGGAGAAATAACAAAACATGAATCATTCATACTGTAACAGCTGTGAATATGTTTTAACCACCGCAGCTTACAAATACATGCATGTGTATGTGATGTGATGACAAGGTAGGGACGACTTATACTTAAGGTGATGATTAGTCTTCAGTTTCTAGGTTTCAGGGACATGATGTTCTTTGGGTATCCCCTTCATGTGCCCACTATGGAGGCAACCAATGACATCTTATGGCCTTATTTTCTAAAGTGATTCCATTTCTGAAGAGCATAGGAAAAATGTGCAAAAAAAAATTTAACAAAATGGAAGAGAGAAAGAATTTAGAGACTTGGCAGAATCTGACCCCAAGGTAATCATCTAAACACAGGCATTAATCTAAACTAACTGACGGTTAAGATTAGTGAAATGACAGTGGTACTTGATGTGGGGACTCCAATTAAGTCAACATAATTTTGATACACAATTACAGTAAATTCTGCAGAAAGTTACAGAATAGCTATAGGATGGCTGTCAACAGGATGTTTTTCACTTCTGTATTCAATATTGCATTCAAAATATTATTTCAAGAGAATTCTTAACTAAACCTCTGATTTACATGTTTAAAAAAAAAAAAGACCACACACAACACTGCATATATTTTGTATTAACAGCTGCTGTTATCATTCAGAAGAGCTTCCTGAATTGCTAAAACTGAAACATTATAAAGAGCTAGGAACCTCTCTTGAAGGCTCTGAACTCTCTTGCCATTTCTGTGGTGGCTCAAACTGACCTCCCTTAAGCTTATTTGGCATGAAAATAAAACATGCCTGAATGTAATGTATGATGGTGGCTTTCACATGTAAAATTTAAACCTTGCTCCTCTCATGAAAAAGCTTTAGTTCTAATTCCTGTCACCAAAATTATTTTCTGAAAAGCCACTAGAAAATTCTATCTCAAAGTTCAGGATATAATCTTGTATAAATGCTAGCAGATGGCACAACTTCTCTGAGGGTTGTGTTTGGGATGGCAGCCTCAAATTTCTTCTTTCTCTCACACAAACACAAACACACAAACGCACACACACACACACACACACACACACACACACACACAAACACACACACACACACAAACACACATATTCACACACACAAACACACTCACAAAGACAGGCAGATGCTGTTTCATTCTCACATTAAATCCCTTTGTAACGTGTGAATCTCTTGGAGATGGCACACGGGCTTATCTAGTCACCACACTCCTAACAATGTTGAATGCTAACAAAGCAAGCCACTGGGTGATGCAGAAAGGGCAACATGATCACAAATATTCAGCCTCCTCCCGGAGTGCATTATAATCCACAGTATGGTTTACAAACATAACTGTCCCTTCAAGCATTTTATTAGATGGGTGGAGAGGGATGGATAAGTAAAAAAGATCTGACATCAATATTCGGAAGTATTTAATCTCTTGAAAGGATAAATATGGGCACGTTCAGAGACTGCAACCATTGCATCCTTGAGCATACTGACCCTCAGCCATAGATGGGTAATCTACTGCCAAGCAATGCTACTGACATTGACGGAAGGCAATAGTGTGTTGTTGCAGTAAAGATTCCACTCACTCATGATCCACAGACCTCAGAACATTTCCTGTGAAATGACCTCACATATTCTTCAGCGGCTAAAAGATAGACATTAAATCACATCCAGTAATATATCATGCCTGACAGTCGTCTAAATGATTAATTTCATCTCATCTATTATATCATGAATAATCTTTAATTCATGAGCCAGGATGCTACAGACACCAATAGCAAAAAATACAGTAAAATACAGTTTCTTTTTATATGTCATTGGGATTAACAGTGGTTAGCACTGTCAACTCACAGCAAGTAGACTCTGGGTTTGATCCTGTGGGCCGGTCTGCCTCTCTGTGTGGAGCTTGCATGTTCTCCCTGGGTGTTCCAGTTTCCTCTCACTGTCCAAAAAATGCAGGCTAACTGGCAATTCTAATTTGCCCATCGATGTGAATGTGAGCGTGAATGGTTCTTTGTCTTTATGTGTCAACCCTGTAATAGACCCGTATTCTGTCCAGGGTCTCATCTGCAGGGGCTTAGCTGCAGGGGCTCAAGTTAACAAGGCAGCAAGGTTAGATGATGAATTTTCAATAAAACATTAACTCCAAAAGAATTCTCCTATTTTTAGCAACCCTGATTGAAAGTGTGGAGGTAATTGTGTGGGCATATCCTCACTAAAATTACCATGTAAAGTGGGGTGATCATTTGAATGTGACCATTCTCACACTTGTGCTCTGCATTTGAAAGGCTAGCTCACACAACTCTGTGCAGGGCCCTTTTAGATATCAAATCTGATTGTCACATTTAACAGGATTTTTTGTTCCTCTAAAATCGATTTGGATAAAGCTTGAATAGTTTCAATAATACCCAAGACCAAGTGATACATTTATGTTGATATGAGGATAATGTTAACAAGCGGGATAAAGAGAGTAGAGTCAGCGGAAATGATATGGTGATCGCTACTGTGACTATATCTCACTGGATGAAAAGATTTGCCCAAACAAGTTAGTGGTAATGAAAACAAGACATTCTCAGGACTATGAAAAAAAATTGTCTTGATTGATTATGCCATTAAAAGGTGCTTCCCAATTCGTATTCACTGATATTAAACTACCTTAAGAATACAGATAATACATAAGGTTTTATTTTGATATAATAACCTAAAAATGGACATGTATATATCCTGAGAAGGCCTGTGGCTCTCATGACTGGCCTTTTTATTATTGCAGTTTTGCCTGAAATCAACTTGATCATAAACTGAAGAACATTTTTCCCTGAGACATTCATTTTTCTTGTAACAATGGTAATATTATGCATTTTCAGCAATACTGAAAAGTAAGAGACCCTCATTTCCGAGGCAGTATGAGGGATCATATATTGTAAAATATGTCTTTCACTTGCCTTTGTAGGATGATTTTATTGCTTAGCTAACTGTACATTGAAAAGTTTTTCCCTTAGCTTTTACTTTTTTTCACATCCTTTGTTTTTCATCCTAACTTTTTATAAAGCCACAAAGGTGCTGTGTATATTTCATGATCTTCTAGGTGAAACCTAAAACTCTCCTAACCCTAAACTGGTAATTGTTTTAGTTGGAAGGCTGTCCACAATAACTTTGTCCATTGCCATTCATCACAAAGGAGGGATCAATAGAAACATGAAAACCCAAGCTTTTTTTCTCTTGAGATATTATCCGCTTATGACAATTTTCAGAAACTGCAACTCCAACCCTTCTCTCCTGTCCTCATCTGCATTTCCATCTCTTTGATTCACAGGATAAAGCCTGGGATTTTGTGAGCCAAGAGGCTGCAAAACGTTATCATTCAGCCCCAAGGTACAGCAGGTTGGGTGTAGTGATGACCTCATTATGTTAAGAGAGTGGTAGAAGCCAGTCCAGAGACATTTTCTGATTGCAGTCCCTGGAGTGCCTGGCTTCTGGGTGGAGGGGAGGGCCCAGCTGGACACTGTGGTGGAATGTGAGTATCTGCTCTAAACAGATGGGGTTTCATGCGAGCCAAGAATGTACTACACTTGTTACTGGGCTTTGTGTGCATATGTAACCAAACGAAAATACTCTTGCATATTGGGGCTCATACCCACTGGATGAGGAGCGCTGTGCCACAATCTCATAGGAAATATACACTGCGTGGAGCTACGCCGGCTTTATAAGCAAACAGAGGCTTACCATCTTGCCCTGCTTTATACTGTCTGCCTTGATCTATATATAATAAAGTAGTTGAGAACCCCTTAAACTAAAGGAAAGGTTTATTCCCAGTTTTGGTTTACTCCAGATGGATCATGCCAGTTAACCAGATAGTAAGAGGCTGGGAGACACTGTGAGATGACACAGTACAGTAACGCCATACTCAGGGTCCCCTTTCTGACAAATGAGAACTAGCTTGCTAACATGTTGTGCAGAATGGCTGCCATGCACTAAAAATCAAAGCAGATGAGGCCCAATGGGCTGCTGTTCCTGCCCGAGAGAGAGAAAGATAAAATGTTACTAATAATCACTTCTATACTGTCCGGATTCTCTTTTTGCTTTTATTAACAGGTTTAGTCTGTGATATCTGGTTTAAAAGGTCTACACTTCTTTCATATTACCATCTTGAATTGGGGATAGTGTTTTAATATTGTTAATGTTACCATTAAAAAATGTTCACTTTCATCAAGAGTTCATCTTCCAAAGCTGCATACCAAAGGTCTATCTAATTCAGCAGTGTCTTACTGACCTGAGAGATGTTGGCTCGGGGTCTGTGTAATCCAATTTCCTTAGGAGACTTCTCTCAGACTTTCAGTAATTACCTGCTCATTGAAAACTCTGTAATTGTCCTCAAGTTCAACAGACTAAGCTTGAAAATAATTTGGAGTGTCTTCCCTCCAGGTTTGTCCTGTAGGTTGACATTGTGATGAATGAGTAATTGATTTGGTTCTTTGCCAAATTTGAGTGCTTTTGAAATATATAGTCAGGTGTATAACTGTATATGTAATAGTCTGATTAGGTAGTTAGAGTATAAATAGATGTTGTAATGATGTATGAAAGGTAGGAAAATTCTTCATATCATCATTAATCATGGAAATCTTTTTACATTTCTTTACAGTTTAATATCCCTTCTCATTATGCTAGAATAAACACATGTAACTAGATGCATAAAAGTTAAATTGTAGTAGGTTAACGGTGTGGTTAAACATTTTACACATGGCAATTTACTTATCAGTCAACCAGGCACATCTGGGTTTTCCAGTGCACTTGATTCAAGTAGAAGTTTGTAACTATGGTCTTCCTCTTTAGACTTATATACCAAGTTTCTGAGATGAACTTTTTTCAGAGGAAGTGAGAGATAAATTGATATCATTAGGTTGGGAGAACAGCACTCAGGAATCTCTGGTTTGGGAGTTAAGAGGCTGAAGCTAAGATGGAGCAGGGGACAGAGAGGCGAAATTCACAACACATCTATGGTTATACAGGCTCTATATTGGACTATTAAAGCAAAGAAGAAGCCTGAAGGTGAAGCTTAAGTTTATAGCTATCAATCTATGTTCTGCACATTACTTATGGTCATGAGCTCTATGCAGCGGCTAAAACAAGTGTCCTTTATGGTGCATCTAGGCTCACCCATAGGGACGGCATGTGGAGCTGCAGATAACTTGAAAGAGCTTGGAGTCAAACTCCCCTTCCTTTCCATTACATGCAAAAAGGACCTAGTTGCGGTTGCTCTGGCATCTGATAAGGATGCCTCCTGACAGCCTCTTTGTGGACATACTCTGAGCATGTCCAACAGGAAGATAACCTAGACCTAGAATATGCAGATGAGCGTTAAATCCCATCTAACCTTAGAAAGTCTTGGCATCCCCCAGGTGGACATGGAGAACAAAGCTGTTCGAAGGATACTCTTGCTACCTTGCATAGCCCTCTGCCACTGGTACCAGATGAATGCTGGAGCATGTAAGGGTGGATGGACATGTTTAGGTTAATTTACGGTTTAATGTATGTAGAAATGGATTCATTCCATGCTGGAGTACAAAGTTGCTCAAAAACTTAGTCTGTGATGTACGATAGTTCAGGACTGTGAAGGTATAAGACACAATGCTTTTGTTGAAGTGTACTTTTTAACAAATTCAATAAATGTATCTGCCACCAGAAAACAGAAAGATTTGTTGAACTGGGTTCTAGTGAAAGCTGTAGATACATATGACCATTCACGTTACAGTCCATTAAGCTGGGAGAAGAAACACGATGCATAAATCGTGTTTATTTATGAAATGATGCAAAACACAGACCACCGGTAGGTTAAAAAAACAAATACACTTTAAAATTGATATACACTTTACTGTAATTTTAGAATTTATATGTTTGAGTTCCTAATAGCTATCTATACTACTTTAAGCAAAAGTCTTCAGTCAATAAATATTAATTTTCTCATGTAATATCACTCTAATGTTTGTAGGAGTAATCAGCACATCTGTTCATTGGTGTGATTCTGGCGCTAATTACCTGGTGTAAATTCTCTCAGTAAATTTTATTGTGGAGAAAATAAGTCACTTTTTTCCAGCTTAACTGACTGAGTCATGTTTTTAGTGCAGCTAATGAAAATCAAAATATGTTATCAGTAAACATGTTGATGTCTGAGATAGACCCTGAGATTGCACTGCAGCTGTTTGATCTGACGGAGTGGGAGCTGTCTGCCTGCTGCTCTTGTCCAGCAGCAGCTGGGTATTTTCTAATGGTTGCTGTATCAGTTGTATCTCTTGTAGCTCATATATTTTAGATTTTCTTGGCCTCTCAAAAATGCCTAGAATTCAGCCTTTTCATGTAGCAACTAAAATACGCATGAAGCATCTGGGTAATTAAGGGTAAAAATAAGCATCATCTGGATTGGTTTGAGGCTATTTTTCAAGGAACCCATATGATGCTTATTTTTCCTCTCATTAAAAAAAAAAGAAGTCTGAAAATAAAACTCAGTACACTGTTGAATCTGAAGTATCAGGATTCCTCAGATTTGCTAACTCTGAGATTGTGGTCTTAAATCAGTGATGATTGAGCAAGTTTAATTACCTTAATGGATAAATATGTAAATTCATATTGACCATTTAGAAAACCACATGTAATGTATACAGTTGGAATTGGAATACATATCAATTCATTCTAAAGTTTTGTCTGAACCGCAGCAGAGTGGCCCGCTCTTTAAACGCGAATGTCTGTGACTGAGTAAGTGAATGTGTGATTAAGTTACACCAATGGTCCCCTAAATGCCACGTGACTGAGTACTGATGTTACACCACTGGTCGGCTGGCAAAGCGTTTGACTCTCCTCACTGGCTGTTGCTCTTTCAAAAAGGAATGTGCACAAACGGTGTCTATTGTGGCATCAGGGGGGCATTTATATGCAGCGTTGCCAACTTATTGCTTTTGTCCCTAGATTTACTGACTTCACACAGCCCTTTATTAATGTTTCTTAACAAAAGCACCCAGTGACAAATCCAGCAACTTTCTGGACAGACGTTGGCTATTTTCCATAGAAAAGAGCCGAAAGCATTACCCCAAAAGTGTGAGGCTGTGCCGTCCCTCTGCAGGCACACCTCTTCATGCAACCCATTCCCCTGACCCTTGGCGGAGTCAAAGGGGAGTTTTACCAAAGAACAAGATCATTTAAATCTGACTCGGAGAAATAAGACTGTCGTAGAACTTGGTGAGCTGTGTCTTTGGGCTCTAGAGAAGAGTTATAATTCATAATATCACTTGATGTTCATCATAATAAAACCTTTTAAAGATTCTCTCCCCCTCACACATGACGGCCATGTTTATCAGCCTTTACATCTATAGCATACACTTTTTTACAACATCTACCTCCACAGAGAGTCTTTCTGTGGCACACACACACACATATATATCTCTAAATATGAAACGCAGTCAGACTTGCGGTCGTTCCACCACCGCGGCTGGAACCGGCGCACACACCCTACCCGAAATAAGAGCCGTGCGCCGGCGGGGCGCGTCACGGGGGCGCGTCGGTGGGCCGGGGACCGCGCATGCGTCGGGTGACGGAGGCTCCCGTGATTCGACGGGGCCCGGGACCCACCGCGCTTGCCCACTATTTTGCAAGAGTCTCCGCCGCTAGCGCACCGCCGTCTGCGCCTTGCCCCGCTCGGCTGTTTGCGGTCGGAGCGCTGGGAGGGGTCACTATTTTGCAAGGGAGCCGTAGGAGGTAGGAGGAGGAAGAGGAGGAGGAGGAGGAGGAGGAGGAGGCGGAGGCATTTCCGAGACGCCGACAGAAGCGTGTAGCCGCGGATTCAGCACCACACCGCCGAGGAAAGCGTCCGGATTGACTCGATCCTTTTTTTTGTTGACTGCTCGCTGTGGTTTAACTGGACGGGAAGACAACGGGCGGGTTTACTTTCTGGGGGAAATACTCATCGGAACCGGGCGCCGCGCACAGTTTGTGGACCTGCAAGAAGTGTCATCTCTAAAGGTGCGTAGTTAGTTGGACGATAAGGTTTTTCATCTGGGGTGATATATATAAATATATGTTTATATGTATATATATATATATATAAATATATATATATGCTAGCAGCCTGGTAGCAGTACACTTGCTGCACCGACTGACCCGCTGTGCTTGCTAACATTAGCTCATAGGCGAGGTCCGGCTTTTCATTCATCATTGTGCACCAGCTTTAGACGGCGGGTAGAGCAAATAAATCCCCTCGCCCAAACCCTCCGCGGCTCATCGCACGGCGGGTTTCCGCGGCGTCCGTCTCCCGAGCCGGGGCTATTCTCGTTAGCTAAGATATACTAGCGTCGCCCCTTCTCCGCCAACGTTATCTAAACCTCACCCCGAGCACCGCTATCCATTGAGCCGAGTGCTGAAAAGCCTGCTCCGACTGACACGGCGAGCCCCGTCGGGCTCAGACGAGCTAGCGCCGCTAAGGCTAGTTGGAGCGGCTAAGCTAACCGACACCGGCTACTTTCATGCTAGTAAAATAACGCTCCCACGGCCGCATCAACGACTGTTCAACCGCCCGGACATCGATTACTGACCCGTCAATTTTTCTCCGGTCACGTAAAGACCGTTTTTGCTCCTTTACCTCGTGTATGTGCGGTTTCATCCCGAATGTCTTCGATATATTTATTTTTTTTTGCCCCCTTTTGTTCAATTGACATTCTTACGCAAGGTTTAAATAAACTCACCACTCGTCCGCCTCGGCCGAATCACAAGTCATGTCGGTCTTTTGCAAACGGGTTTGAATCCTTTACCTTTACGGCTTCTTTTGCTGGACTCAAGGGCTTTAAGTGGTGAAGTACACATCCTTGCATCGCCTCACCCTGGATGTGCAACGTTACTTTCCAGGCAAGTCCCTTGTAGCTCTTTTAACAATGAGAGAAAGATAGTTTCTGGTACCTGGCAGGCTGCGTATAAAACAGTCGATTAAAGCGTTACAGTTTTCACTGTCAGCTGTCCTACACTTACCATCAGGGCGGATAATGCTCATACAGTTGGCATATTTAGCTAAAGCACAGATGAAAATCTCACAATAGCCTGTGTTCTGTCAGTTCTTGAGCGACAAAATACCCCATGATTGCCTCAAGTGTCACACACTGCTCCTGTGGTTAAAAATGTTTTCCTCTTCATTAGCCATTGCAAAATTGCAAATAACGATTGGGGTTTGTTTGTTTATGTGTTGAGGTGGGCTAGTCCGCGTACATGCATGCATCAGGAGTCAGACCAAAGCTTTTGAGACCCAGTGTAAGTTATTGTGCCAGAGCTTCTTCCTGTAACTGGAGAGGAGGAATCCCAGGGGCCCCTCGGGGTCACATAGTGGCTGTATTTAGAATCTGAACTTTTGATTGGCAAGGAGGCATGCTCAGGCCCACTGTCATGGCCGGTGCGGGTCTGTCTTTTCCTCCACATGTTTACCGTATCCTTTTACCAGCTAGAAGACGGGATAGTCTGCAAAGGATAAGACTGAAAGGACAACTAACGCTATGTTTTGAGTAGCCTCAATTTAGCGTTTATTAGCAGTACATGTAAATTTATTAAATGGTTTTTATATATTGACTATATATCGCCTGCTAAATATACCTTTTACTCAGTATTAACTAGGCAAGAGTTGTAATTCAAGACTGCCAAAGATGGACAAACTCTTCTCTGCCCTTTGAGAAATAACTGTATTTGTGCATTACTGTCTTAAGGCCACATTTTATACAAGGCTTTTGGTTTTACCTTTTGGATAATTTTTCTGTCACATTACAGTTGACTATATCCATATTCATCATGATTTTACATTAAATTGCTAGATGCGATGCATGCAAGATGTTTTCTTATTATGTTTTTTTTTCCACTTTGATCCACTAAACAGACTAAAGAAACAGTTTGGTTTGATTTTGGAATGTAAAAAACTTGTGGACGTTTGAACATGCCGGTATCAAAAAGACTTGAGCAAATAGGCCTAATTTGTATGTAACCTGTGTCTTATTTCTCACTCCTCATTTTATAATACCAAATTACAAATTTTGACAGCCAACTGTATGCTTCATCTAAATGGTTTGGCCAAGTTACTGTTTCTCATTTGCAGTAAGAAGCCTTTTTCTGTTACTGGGGATAAGGAAAAGCCACAATTTATGGGTGAGACTATGCAATCAATGGTAGTCAGGAGTGCATTGTGTTCCCCGTCTCCCAGGAGAGGAAGTGATATTGGCTGAACACCATGGAACCCCCTGTTGTTGTACTGAAGCAGAGCTCTAAGGTAGCCATGACACCCCCGCTATCTGGAACAGGATTGCCTCTTCTCTTAGGCAGTCCCTTGCTCTAGCTCTTGCCCAAATGTTTGATACTATTTAAGAGATGAGAGATAAGGCAATAGAAACAACACAGAACATCAATAGTTGTAGCGCTCTTGTCTACCGAAAATTTCAACTCCCCTAACCCAAGGAGTTTGTATTACCCTATTCTGAAATTTGAAAATGCGCTGAACAGAGAGCAAACACTCCAACCAGGTTTTTAGCTAAACATGTATTACTTCATGTTCTTAAGGCAACATATTGCATACTCATAGTATATTATTGGTCTCTGTGTAGGGGCAGGTCTTAATTCTTCTGTTAAGTGCGTTTCTAGAAACCAATAAGAACTACTTTACAGTTCGAGTGAAATAGTAGTGATGATGATTGTTTCATGATGTTTGTTTTGGCACGAATAACTCAACAATCTGCTACATGGGCATGTGTTAGATATATTAGTTTCCTTAACTGTTTATATGACATCTTCCTACATTGGACCATAAAGTCAATAAAAAGGGAAACAGCATTATATTGTTATGGGGAGATAGTAATTTAGATGATCCAGCAGTGCCTGAAAGTATAGTGTCAGCAGCAGTTTGGTGCAGCAAGAAAGATAAGTTATTCTCTCAAGTTGCTTGTCATGTCTATTAGTGTGCTCAAAGACCACACCCAAACACGTAATGCTTAGTAAAAGGTTGTTGCAGTCAAAATTTATATTGTTAAACCTTAGCTTTATTCTCTATAAGTATCATCATTGAAAATAATCAATCAATCCACCAATCCATCCATTACTTGTAAGGCTGCTGGTGGGTGTGGTTGAATAAAATTTCACCAAGAAACTGCTCACAAAGAATTACATGCCATCAGAAGTTGAGGTTTCCTATGATAGTATAAAATCTAAATAAATGAAAAGTATGCTCTCCCCTTGTATCATAGCTTGACATGTGTGGAAATATTTAATCAAAATTTAATATCTTATTTACATGGATCTTGTATTTGGGCTGCAGCTAAATTTTTAATGGCCTTAGTAATCACATGAATGCAGCCCTTTTAGCCAACAAAAGCTACTAACAGATCTGCTCAGATTTTGAGGTGTATGATGGATTCAAAATCATAGTGTGGAATATATGGCTGATTTGATAATGTAGGATCGAGGTCTTGAAGTTTTCAAAGAAGAAATTCCTCTTACGGCACACTGATCTGCCATATGTTGTATTGTTTTCATACAGCTAGTTTGGTTTTGAATTTGCTCTTGCTGAGTTTATGTTGTATGACTTGGCCTTTGGCAATATAACTTTTATGGGCTGAGCTGCACTATTGACTTCTCAGGCTTTTGCTGTGGGCAAGTATCTTTACAGAAAGTGGTCAGTTTCATGTGATGGTGAAACTGCTTAAAATGAGAGAAAGTCCTAATATGCAGCCTGCTTTATATATTGCCTATTTTTAAATGCTGTTTGAAATTTAAATAATGAGGATTCATATTGAAAATCTAAAGAAAAAAAATGTTTCTGCATAACAAGCCAGTAGGAAGTCAAATCCATCAACCATAAATTCTGTATGTCTTTTTTGAAGCATAGTGTTTTGATATTTGTTGTATATTTAATATCACTTTTTATTTGTATTTTTTCAGTATCAGTTTCCTGTTGCATTGATATATAATCTCATTTTATCCCGTACTATACTGTATACCATTGTGACTTTAGTGGACTTTCTTAGGTTTTTAACAAAACTGATGGTGGATGCCAGCATTTTTTTTTTTTTTACTGTAATAGTCTTGATCCTTTTAATGATAGATAGGATGTTCTGTTAAAGGACAGGGTGAGAGCACATTGTTATAATCAAATTTCTTAAAGCTTCCAGCTCTCTAGCCACAGGCACTATTTTAGAAGTCCATACCATTTCCCATGTCCTATGTTACCACAGTTAAGATTAGAATAAGATATTGGTTAATTGATTAAGTTCTAAAAGAGCTTTTCAATTGATTTGGTGGGGGTTAATTCAAGTTCTTAGGCATGCCAACCAATTTTATTTAAGGTATAACTAAGTTTAGTCAACTTAAACTGCGAAGGTTAGGGCTAAGTCCATAGTTTATGATAAGAAACCTCCAAGGTGGTTAGGGTTAATCTTACAACTACTATTGTACTATTATATTAGTTTATACACTTATATAAATATACCTGAGGTATAGAGATTGTATTTTTTTTATTTTAAGTGAAAATGCAGTAGGATTTTTGGAACATAGAGACCTGGGAAAATGTAATAGATGTGCTTCCTTGTTTGACTGGGGGCTCCCAAATAAAATAGTGTTGGAAATCTTTCAAATGAGCAAAGCATGGAAACCAAGCAGCTCTCTTACCAATATTAAAGTTGTTCTTTGATAATATTAATTAATGGATGAAAATACCTGTGATAAATATTTAATTGTATCAGTGGAAAGCATGCAGAGAGAGGGATTTGAGTTTGTATCCCCTTAGAATTAAGAGAGTAAAATTTGTCAGTGAGCAGACAGCACTGTTTCTGATTGAGATGTGTTAATGGAGTGTGATGCCAAGCTGCTGCCAAGCTTTTTCACTACTGTATTAATGATTCACTCCCAGTCTCCCGCAGATGTCATGGTCCCTGCGGAAAAGATATTGATTCTGACAAGGTTGAATTGTTAAAAGTATTTTTCTTTTGTTTGTCAGTGGCCCCAGAGCTCTGAGCGTACCAAGGGACAACAAAACTTTTGTTTACATATACCTAAACAACACCTGAGCTAATGCCCAGAATTTATCCAGCTAATGCAGGTTAGTTCATTAACTTTGTAGTGGGCTAAGTGTCAGTCTAGGAATCCATGTTATTAATGTGGACTAGGATGGCCTGCTCTGGGAGCATCAGAGGCAGTATTTTTAGAGTAGGAGCTGCATTTCCAAGTCACTTTGAAACTTGTAGTCGTGGTAAGAAACGATCCACTATGGGTTATGTTAGTGGTCCTGTATGCCTTGAGTCTTTCAGTGGAAGCTTTCATTATGATGACTATTTTTTATAAAACACCAAAAACCTTGACATTAAGATAATTAATTAGTTCAGTATTAGATAGTTGGGATATGGGGAATTACCCACACAATTACAAATAGAAGCAATTGATCCTGTTCCCTGTTGGTTATTGCTATTCACATCAACTTATTTTCCTTTGTCAAATCTACAATATTCTTCTCTGGCGATTGTGATGTGCAATATATTCCTGCCTTTAGCCCTGGACGCTACAAAATATAATTATTTTCTACCTCTAAAGATGTTAATGAAGTAATTAGGGGTATAGGTGTGGGTGCAGATTTTTCAGTCATTTCAGCCTGAAACTCCTTTTTTCAGCTTCAGCAGTAGAGAACTAAGTCTGACTTCTACAGAAACCACATTTGAATATTTCCATGTAGCATAAGGGCATTAATGGATAGTCTCTAACAATGCAGTTTGGTGAACTCTGGACAGTTGGGTACAAATGTTCAGGGTCTTTCTCACTTGTTCAGTGGCTGTTTGTTTGATGAGAATTCATGTTAATGCACTCCTGGGACTAGAAAATTCTCTCTCTTTTTCTGCTGTGACTATATCCTCCATTGTGCAACCTTTATTCTAGCGAAAAAGAGAGTCTTGCAGAGGACATTCAAGTCTCTTATCTTCTGAGTTTTTCTGTTCTCTTTATTCCTCACTTTTTCTTTCACACTCTCTTCTTTCCATCCCCAACATAAGACAACATTTGGGACTAGTATGGGCTCCAAGACTTGGCCCAGCTCCTCCCCCACAGTGTGTGTGCTCTGTCTTGGTGCATTAACTTTTCTATTGTTAGGTGACTGCTTTTCTTCTCTCCTCTTATAGAAAATCCATATGCCGACCAGGGGCGTTTCTAGGATTTGACATCTAGGGCTTAGCACTGAAGCTTGGAAAGAGAGGCTGGGGACTTTTAATTATTATATTTTTTTTTCAGAAGTTACATTTCATGCAACAAGATAGATCTTTTCTAGAAATAAACCAAAAACTGGAGTGTAAAATGCTTAGATTGTGCCAGCTGCTTACTGATTCCCCCAGAAATGCCTAACAGTGGGATGAGTGCATACATTTTTCAGTGCCTTCCCCACTTTCTCAGAAATCCTCCTCATGTTTGCATAGTTTGCCTTCTTTTACACTTGTTCACTCCTACAGCCACAGTTACCTTTGATAATCCCATCATTTTATCCCATTATAAGAGCAAGAGACCTTTTCTGTCTATTTGTGAACAACACATTAAATTCCTCCCATAGTATACATTGGCGTGAACTTGACAATTAAGATTACTTTTTTTTACTCATAGTAGCCAAAAGATAAGGACATGTACAGTATGTGATGGACATGTAATAATGTACTTTCAATTTCAAACGGACAAAGGTCATTTTGATATGTCTACAAAGTACAGTCTCTACAGTAAATGCAAATGGCAAAATCAATCTATGTTCAAGTAGATACCTACAAAGTAAACTTGATTTACAAACCGGTAGAACAACTACTTCGTGTGTGTACGAACATGCAGCAGTTTTCTTTCCTGTCATTATTCAGTCCGACATTATATTCATGTCAGCTGTTTTCTCCTTGAGAGGGGTATTATTTATGTGTTGTTTTAAGCAATCAGCAGCCACTGAAATATCAATACACCTGCTCTTTGTTTTAGTTGACAAAGAAGATCTGGCAGATGTTTCCAGGAGCTAGTGATTTGCAAGCTGATTGAGCCTACAATGGCTTTTATAGCTCTCTCTATTTTATCTGTGTGTATTACAATATTTGTTGACAATTTTCTTTTGCCATTTTTCTGCTTCTGGCTAGGATAAATGACGTCCTCAGACTTAATCCCACCTAAAAAGCTCTGGTCAGTTTTTTTTTTTTTTTTTTTTTTTTTAAACTAGAGAAACACCTGTTAGTTAGAACAAAAGCTGATCTACCTGAATAGCTGAAAAAATCATAGATGTGAATAGCGATGGCAGTAGCTGGTAAATTTAGTTTTACAAGATGCTGAACTGTTGGTCTATATTTTATGTTTCTCAGGAAAATATATGGTTGAAAATTAATCAGTTTTGTTTCATTTTGAGCTGAAATTGCCATTATTAGTTTTGGATGTGGTGTGATAGGCTAAATCTAAAATTTGGTTGACTTATTGCTGAACTGATGCTAAACAATAAGGTGATTGCCTTTTTGTACCTTTTATAATAATCCACCATTCTCTGTTCACTACTACATTTTGTTGGACTTTGCCAAAGATATTAGAATAGCATAGAGAGCATGGAAAAAATTACCTTGGCAAGGCCAGTCATGCTGACATCTTGAACATCCATGAAAGGCACTCATGGCATGTAGTCTGTCATTTTACTATATCTTTTACAATTACTTCCTCATTTGAAAAACATGGATTCTTTGATTGAAGGTGCATACTCTGTTTTTGACTCTGTATTATTTGGTGTGTGGTCAAAAAAAGCCATTGCTGGATGCAGACACTTTGAACAATGACACTATGAATAATGATCAGCCGTTTCCCTTATTGAGTAATTTGAACTTCCCTCTCTAAAGGCATACAACACAGCTGCGGTAGATAATTATTTATGTCCATGGCTTAAATTTATTGCTATGTTTTGAATAAGCTGAGTTGTGTAAGTTTCTTTTTTCTCTATTATCTTTCGAGTGTTAATGCAAAAAGCTGCATTTTATAGTCATATTGAGTTTTCTACAAGATGCAGATGAAGGGTTTTCAGTCACTACTAAAATCAACTATACTGTTAAAGAAATCCTATAACCATTCTCATATAACAAATAATAATCATATAGGTACTAAAGAAAGCTTTGTTCTCTCTTTAAACTCAAACTGAGCATTATCTGCTGCATTGAGGGCAGGGTTGTAAAGCGAGGTACACTCAATAACCCATACAGACTGCAATTGCCTTATCATCCTGTCAAAACACTCAGAAACCACTTTATTTAACAAACTAAAGTAAATGGTTATAGCTGCCATAAGTCAGAATAGAGTGTTTTTGAGGTCATTGTGTACCAATACTGTTTAACAAACTTGTTAAATTGGTCCTTAAGGACTGAATTGAATGACGAGTGAAGCAAAATCTTGTCTGCAAGGCAGGAGATTAATGAGTGAACTCTCTTCAAAAGGTTGTCACAGTATGGACAGATTGTAACTGTATCTGATGTATTTCAAATAACAAAAATGTAGAACTCACTTGAAAGATGTCCTGTGAAGTTTTCATGTACACATACAAAAATTATTTTTACACTCAGTTTCTCACCAAAAAAGCCTATCCTCAAGGTTTTTTCTCTTGAAAAAATTTGGAAAGTGGATTTTTAAAAATGCTTTCTGTTCCTTATTATTTACATTCAGGTTTACTTGCAAGCACCTGTCTTCCTCTTTGCCGTTTTTGTGCATAGGTATATTTGTTAGCATGTTCCCATCACTGATCAGTAGAAAGTATGTGTGCATGCAAAGTATAAACAAAAAACACTACTCCATAGTGTTACTAGTAGTTAAAAATGTTAAAAACGTTTCACTCTTAATACTTGCTCCTGCTGCAATAGCATTTGATAGGATTCCTGCAAGGTTGTGAATCTTGTTTGTGTAAGTAATTAACACATTTGTTTTAAACCTGATTAATTTGGCACTGATTACAGATGTGATTACACCCGAAAGCGGTCCTCTACTCTGCTTTAGCCATTTTATGCTGACCGAGATAAATTACTGGGCAGTTGAGGGAAAAGAGGGATTTGGCTGTAATAGCTCTCCAAAGAGAAGTCTGATTGATATTTGCTCTAACAGTGCAGAGCCATGCATATTAAGAATTTGTCCTGCGAAATATTTGGAAGCCACCCAAGTGTTCATCATATGCTTTGACTGCAATAACAAACCAGTAGACCTCACCAGGTATCCTCTGCTTTGAGATTCTCATTTTAGAAACTCTTTCTTATGTCGAGAACTTATCACAATTATTTCGGACTCTTACAACAATGTGACATCTGCTACTAAGAATAAGGTGCAGAGTCTGTATAATGGATTTCAGGTTTTCCCACATACTATTGAATTCTAAAGGTTGATAGGGTTTGTCACAGAAATGTATTGCATTTTTCACGAGAGCATAATCTAAGTGAATATTGTTCTTATGTACAGTATGTAGGAAGTGATATCAACTGTTCCCTGTTCCCAGGCAAAGTTTGCCACTTTGCTACAGAATAGAAGAAATAATTTCTCATCCAAGTGCTGCGCTGGTTGTTTTGATGCTTTGTCCCAGTTGGTTTTTAAATCCTAACTCCTAACTCCTAAATCCTAACTGTGTATGTGTGTGTGTGTTTGTTTAGTTAGTTGCTTAATATTGTATTATACTGCGCTCATGTGCCATGGGAACTTAGAACTTTGTAGACTTGACAGTAACGATTAACAGAACCCTTTACAATGACAGAAGCTGTTGTTCAACAACAATACAGTCTTTATTTTTTGCATTTGTTTTCTAATAACCAAACCAAAACTTTTTTATACTGTGCAGTGCTATTCAGCTGCTGACATGGAGAGGTTGTTGTGTTGAGAAGGGTGTTGGTTTTATTTGTGTATTTAAGATTGTTTGAAAACATATTTTCCCCTTTTATTAGCATTCATGAGTACTAAGGCAGGCTTCCAGACACCAAGGCTGATCATTGTTTGATATTTAACATACTCAACTCAGGCCATTTACAGTAAAATAGTACAGTAATCTTTGTACTAAGATGGATGCTGGGTTATATCTATGGGATCAAGGACAGGACTGGGGTTTGAAAAGATGTTTTAATAAAACATGACCTGACAGATACTGGCTTGTAGGAACAGTGGTGCATTTCAAAGTTTTTTGAGATGTCTTGATGTACGATTTTTATGAACACTTTCAAGCCAAGCAGGGGCAGGTGTTTTCAAAACGTAAGGTCACTGTTTAAGAGTGTTTATTTGACGTTGCAGTGTATACATTATGTTTTTAAAGAATGTTTCTGAATTCCCAAGATAACATGACTTCTTTGAGAATTTCACAGGTTGTGCTCTACTTTGATCAGCCTATTTTGGCCGCTCTGAGAACATGTCTCTGGAGAGCAGCGATATGACAGGTTGAGCCCTGACTTCTGCTTTTAGAGCATCCCCCACTGCTCCATTCAAGTGTGTATGTGCTTAACTTACCCTGAATCTAGGTCATTGCAGTGTTGGCATATTAACTTTCCACAATGACAAATGACAGGGATTTTAGACGTAAACTTAGAATTATATGGTAAAGAAGCTCTGATGCCCATTTTATGCAGTGCAAGCAGGTTTTAAACCTTTGAATATCGTTATCTGTGACATATATGCCGAATTTGCAAAACCGCAGAGCTAAGAATTCTGAGGGAAAGAATTCAATCTTTCTGAAAACCAACAACATATGCAATTTTAAAGGAATTTTACCCTCAAAATGTACTGAGACAAAGAATGAGCTGAACATTACCTAAATTCAGTGGGAGTCTGCTGCACCTCTCTCTTGGCATATTGTTTTGCAGAATTCGGCTCTTGTCTGTGTCAATGAAGAGATCTAGCAATAAATTAGAATATTTGATTCCTTTGAGTGTTAAGATAAAGTATTAGCACTCTCTCAATCTCAAGGACTGTCTTGTTTTGCTCAGAGTTTTTGAAAGTCTTGTCTGTCTTTTTGTAAAGAACTATTCTATGGTGAGAAAGCTTTCCTTAGCAACACACAATTTCATAGGAACGGAACAAACCTTAAACTGCTCTCTGTGAATTTAATGAACGAGGGTTTCATTACAGAAAATTGTATGTTTAAGTATTAACGTTGCGATTGTTACATTATTCTTTTATGCATTTGCTGTGTTGTATAAATTTTGTGTTGTTGCTAAATGTAAATAAACATTAGGAATCTAGAAGTATTAAACCCTGATTGTTTTAGCACTTGACCTTATTTCTCTGCTTATCGTGTATTAACCTCATTTGTTAATAGATTCATGGTAGTGATGTTAATCCATGCCAATATGGACTCATAGAGGGAGGAGTCTTGATTGGTATTCTGCATTTAAGACCACCAAAAGAGATATAAGAGATGGTGCCCCCCAGAGAAGCAACACCCTGTCAAATTGTTGTACACATACTGAGCCCTGAATATGCATTTTTTTCTACTTTAGACATAAGTGTGTGAGAATTACAAGAGTTTTACCTTTATCTGAATTTCTTTGCTATGTATGAATGACATTTTCTTCTGTTGGTTCACTGTGCTACATTGATTTTACATATTGAGCGATTGCATATAGGGTGATGTGAAGATCAGGTTAGAATTAGAAATCTGCTGATCTATGAAGCTGGACTATTGTGACTTCTTTTTGATCTGTATAAACAATACTGATAAACATTCTGCATTCAGATTATCAGTATGTGTATCTGTGTGGACTGTGTACTAGAGCATGCTGTGGGTGTGCTCAGGTGGACGAATACAAACCTGTATGAATACATTCCTTAGATACAATATATGCTGCCCCAGTTAATTTGATAAAGCTAGAGATCAAGTGAATAACACATGAGTGTGAAATGTTTCTTATTTGTAGATTTGATGAGGTTTATCTGAATACGAAACTAAATTGCTGTATTGCAGAATCACAACTAAAGCATTTTGGAACCTGTATGCCTAATTTTTTTTTTCCAAAAATCAAGAACTTGATAATGATGCCTTATATGCAAATCATTATGATGATGATGATGATGATGATGCTGATATATATATATATATATATATATATATATATATATATATATATATATATATATATATATATATATATATATATATATAAAAAATAGAATGTGAGTAGGGCCAACAGTGGTGAATAGTACATGTCATTGCCATCTGCTTTCTTTGGTATCGCAAGTACATTGCTAGATGGGGTGGCTCTGGATGAGAGGTGCATAATCAATGCAGACACTAGAAAAGGGCTCTGACTCAGCAGAATATCTATCCTAACTGTCACTGCTTTGTTTGTATGCTTTGTTGAGATTCCCTGATCATCCTACAACGGCTTCTTTCAGTTAGGCATCTTAAACACAAAAGTATCAACGGAGGGTCTTGAGATTTATTTTCACTCCCTTTAGAATAACCATACAACAATTTTTGGGAAACCAATAGAAATGGCAAGAAAAGCAAAAATGTAAGCAACCTAATATAAAATTACCAGTCCACACAAGATCCAGTACCAGCTAATAATACTATTTAGACACTAACTTTGAACTCAGAATTGTCAGCAGTGGAACTTCATCTGTTTTAAAACTCCTAGCAGTATTCAGGAAGTAACTTAGCAGAAAAGACACATCTGGTAGCTCATGACTCTGCATGTCAAGAACCAAGAAAGCGGCTTTATAATCATGGCATTAGCAAAAACATCCTCCCAGTGGGGAAATAAAAGGAGCATAGAAAGGATGTTAGAACTGAAATACAACTACAAATCAGTTATTTTATTACTATCAGAATCTCTTATGTGGGGTGAATGTTCATAAGACTTCTTTGATGACAAAGGTTTTTTTTTTCTTCACAATAATCATTACAGACAGACTTAAATCAAGGTTCTGAGTCACTGGTTCTTTAGAAGAAATAATCCCTGTGGTCTTGAAAAAGCCATTCCTCTGCTTTCCCCGGGAGATTTTGGACTTGTTCTCAGCAGTGAGTTCACACTGGGGTGCAGCTCATGCCAAGGTAACCCTGGTACCACTTAGCTTTAGCCAGAGGGGATTCAAGTTTGTCTAGCTGCAGAGTAGAACAAACATTTTCCGAAAAGTGGACTGCACTTGATTTCCTAGTTTGTCAGAGATTTCACATTGGGTTGATGCTAGGCCATGATCCTGATTTTCTTATTTCTTGCAAGATATCCCTTAGGTATATAAGGTGTGTCAGTTGGTCTGACATTAATCAAAATATTTTTTATCCCAACAAATTTGAAGAGGTCACACTTCGCTTCAGAAATTTATACTTGGAATTTTTCAACATTTTTTGACATTTGATAGACAAATAACTAATGGAATAATAGAGGAAAAAGAAGACAGAATAATTGATGAAGAAATTTATCATTAGTTGCAGCCCTATATTGATGTTTAATTTATGTGAAATTAAATGCTGTAACTAAGTTAGTCCACATGGACTATTCAGCTTTAGTTACACATCATGGTGAATTCAGGCAGTCAAATTTGCACCATGGACCAAAAACAACTCTGAACACAGTTTGAAGGGACTGCCATAAAATGGATTCCAATATGAGGGATGCAATCATTTTGGCCAATGCCGGTTTGAACCCTACTTCTCTGGCAAAGTAGACAGTAGTGTATTGGTCGGTCTTAATGGCTGAAGGATGAAACATAGCGTTCTTAAATGTACTTTGTTTTTTAACTGCTTGCCTAGTTGCTTGCTAACTTGTATATAACTGGTTTACATTGTTGACAGCTGCTACAGTTCTATAGTGAGCAATCAAAGCTCATTAAATAAAACTATCAATAGAGAAATCTTGTATAGTTTGGATTTCACCCTTAACCATTGTTTCTCTTGGTGTATAAAAATGTGCAGATTCCAGCTTGGTCACCTGAGGCACTTTCTAAACTCTCCCTCCCCCCACATGCACACAGTTCAGTTGTCACCTGGTAGGCTGAGGTAAATACTTTACATGCGCTAGCAGTTGTCTCTCTGCCATGTCATCAGCTTTATTTCTGAGAAGAGCTGACATAAGCAGAACCTCAGGTAATAATATTGATTAATGGGCAATAAAAACAACCAAGTTGAAGAAGACCTTACATTAGGTGACAGATGAGCTTACATATAGGGAATGGCAGCATGTGGCAAACTTGCTACAGATGCAATTGTTACTACTTCATTGTTGCACCCCCTGCATCCTTACAATAAAACATATGCCACTCAGTCAACAGTGAAAGGATGCTAAATGTTGTGGTCTCAGCCTCTGTGTACACAACCTTTATTTCTCTTGTCATCATTCACAGTTCAAAACCCATAACAGATATTTTGCTAAAATTAGAAGAGGCTTCTGTGGAAAAAAAATTCAAAGTCATCAAGAGCTATCATGGCAACAAGAATTGTGTGGATGTTTATTTAATTTTGATGTTAACATGTTTCATATCTCACCCTTCTCAACTCCAGCAGTGACTTGCTTACATACTATCTATAACAGTTGGGCAGAATTCAACATCACTACTAAGTTAGAGGGGCAGAACAGCAATTCTTCTTTGAACTTGCTAATGCAGGAAAAGGCGTGTGAGAGAGCTTATACAAAGTTGTATGGTTTGTCTTGTATAGTTAGTTTACTGCTTCAGCCAGTTTATATTTCTGTTTTTATATTTTGCTGAATCAGTCTGCAGTTTTTAATAATATGATAATCTATCCATCATTGGAAAAATTGAAGGTAAAAATTCTGGTTTAGCCAGTCTAGTGCAGAGCTAACTCAAAGACTCACATATTTACAACTATTAAGAGAATTTAGGAATTAGAGTCTCCGATACCCACCCACCCACAGTATATAACTTATTGTATATATGACAACCCAACCACCTGGAGTAAATCCTCTTGTATACGGGAGGGATATAGGCATTCTACGTAAGTGCAATCTGCTGAGCATCTGTGCTGCCCATCAGTGTGGTTTTTCCTTTAGAAAGTACCTCCAAGTAAGAACTAAGATGAGCAACAACATCATGGCCGTAATTAAAATTTATTTTATATGCATATTTTAATCACCTTGGCAAAAAGGGTATTATTAGTGATTAGTCATTACTTCATGAGGTTTAATACTGTATCATGGTATCACATGTGCGATCCAAATATTCCAAGACTGCATTTATAACAAGCAAAAACCATACGTGATTTAAATTTGCCTGCCTTCCCTTGTGAAGTATTCACCTTCCCTTGTTAAGTATTCACCTTGTGAATGCTTATTCACTTCTGGCACTTCTGTCACAGTTGGAACACTCCTCGGACGATCCGTTCTGTAAGCAAATATCACAGAAATTTTTTTTTTGCAGGCAATTTATACCACTGCATACCTGTTACTCATCAAACTTAACTTGCCCAACACTAGTGTTTAGTGTGGTCAGGATAACACTCTCCAATTTAAGTTAGGAGGTCACCACAGAGAACCACCACAGCTAACAAGGGTTTCTACTCTTTGGTAGAAAGCACTTGAGTCATGGAATAGCTTTTACAGCAATCAAACATATACTTCTTGATCATATTACATTAATGTACACTAATAATCTCTAATAAACAAAACAATGGCAGAAAGCTGCTGAAAACAGTAGAAGTGAACATTCAAAATAGTCTTAAATTTTCTACTTGAAAGTATTATTTTCCCTTGCTTTATTTAAAAAATGCAAAAATGTTTGTCTATATTTCAGTGTTTAGCCTAGAGGAGCAGCATGTGTATGAGAATGTTTGTACTTTGCTTTCTTTTCCAGAATAAATCCTAAAAACTCTAGCAGATGGCCCATTTTCTTCGCTATGCATTGTGTTATTCTAAACCTTCTGAAACATTGCCATCCTTCCCCAAAAGCCTGTCCCGGGGCAGAAGGAGACGTGAGATTTATTCGGAAAATAGATGGCAGTATGAAAGTAAACAATGCTTGCCTGGTCTATACACTCCAAAAGCAGGTATGCATACATTTCTGATCGCGCTGTACATGAATGCAAAAAATACAAAACACACACACACACACACACACACACACACACACACACACACACACACACACATTTGTATACACAAACAAAGAAAGGCACTCATTACAATAATAGCATGATTTTCTAGTTACAATTCTGTGCAAAAACAATAAATTGCCATAGCAGTTGCTTATAAAAAAAACCCATAAAACTTCTCAGAACTTTCTTAATTAGAATTTTTATTTTGTTTTCCCCATACATTAAATAAATTTTATATTCTCCCTCTGTCTTCTTTTGCTCTTTTCTTGCATCACAGTCATACCCACACAAAGTCGGACACAGCAGATGGCAGGACATCTCACAAATTACAACAACTGAAATGTCACTCATGCTCTTTCTCTGCAACATTTTTTGAACAAAACAGATCTCAGAGGGAGAGGTTTTACTCCCCCAGCAAAAGGCTTTCTCTTTGTTGTTGAAATACCTTGGAGGTTGTATAAAGGACAGAGTTATCATTGAGGAATGGGGAGCCACCAACATAAGTGGACAAGGGATCTAAGCAAAAGGCCACATTGCTTTTTTAACCCTGTGACTATTGAAAATTACTACCTATGATCATTGGATTTGGATCTTTTTTGCATTACTGTGAAATTGGTGTGAACCTTTCACTCTTACTTTTGTAAGAGTGCTTCCAGAATGCCAACTCTTGACAGAATGCATGTTGCTCACCAAAATAACATCACATTCTGGTTTAATCAAATTTTCTTGGCACCACCAATGTAATTGAGTTGTGTGAGAAAGCTCGGGTGTGTGCGTTTGACTATGATCTTCTGGTTGTTCAAAAGGAGAATTACCAGGCCTAGTTAGATCTGTAAATCATAAGAACTGGTTATAGGGTAATATCTGAGACCAGTGACCATGCAAAGTACATTGTGACAGCATTTGATACACTTTTGTTACCCTTGTATGTGTTTGTAAAATAATAACTTCATCTGCTGATGGTGGAGGTACTGTATCAATGGGACATAGCAGAGAGACCGTTTCAATCTAATTCAGAAAAGTATCCCCAGAAAGCATTCGTTATTATCACATTTGTTGTTAAATCGTGCAACTGAATTGCTGAATAATGACATTACAGATGAAAGCCGCTTGACAGACGATAGTCTCTCAGCTATTTTTGTTATGGCTTTATGAGAGACTCTCATGTAGAATCATCTTCCCTAAGTTTTTTTTTTTTTTTTTTGCTTTCCTGCTTATCCTCTGCATCATCACAAGGATCAATCGATTTCAATTTATTCATAATGTGGCTAGATTAGAGATACAATCTATATATATATGACAGTGCAATTTACGTTTTATGTTAGAGTAAAATAAAAGATGTAGGTCTGTAGAGCATGGTCATGATAGTTACAGAGATTTCCAACAACAATAAACTACATCACATGAGTCACCGGAACATTCTCTTTCATTGGCAGTGACATAATAGTATTGTACACTGTGATTTGGTGCTGTGCTTGCAGTCTGCTCTCTTCTATTTGAGCCTCTATTGTAATGTTGACAGCATCGTCAAAGTTACTGTAGACAGTGGCAGTTTGTTTGCTTTAAGACATTCCAGTTTAATTATAAATAACACACCTACCATGACTTATCACTTATTGCTAATACCTTTACAAACAAAAAAATATAATTAAAAAAAAAAAAATCTGTTGATGTTTTGGTTACATAATGTGTCAAGAACGGTTTCAGCCTTGGTGTTTAAAAAGTCCTACACCAGTAAACCTATCAATGGCATGTTCTTCTGCCTGAAACATCTGCATTACTCCTGTTTATTTTCAGCCTGCATCCAATGCTCTTTTGGAGAACCTTTAATGTCATAAAGGATAGCTGTCAAACTCGTCTTTATAAATGAGAGGCTGTCATAAGCATTACTTTCTCTTTAAGTTACACTCAACTGCAACTTAACTAACTGGCTGCTAATGCAAACAGTTTGAAACTGACCTGTAGTAGACTGTGTTTTACCATAAGTGAATTTAGACTATAATTTTGTAGCCAACCCCCTCTCCAACCCATCCATCAACCGATATGTCTAATTTTGCAAATATCAGAAATAACATGCTTCATTCCTTTAGGTTCTTTATCAAACTTCTCTGCATGATAGATTAATGTCACACACACAAGGTCTGATTCATGGTCCCTGCCCAGGTTTCTTCGCAGAGACAAAAATGACATAACACCAGCATATTTTTTTTAAATATAATGGTCCAAGCTCTCTTAAGAAAACTATAATGTGTGGGTTTTAGTTTCACTGATATTGCCAGTTTTCCTGCTGTTCATCCATCTTAACCCACTGTGTGTAGTATCAGGGGCCTCTGGCCCAGATATGTCATTCTTATTCACATTCTTTATTCCCTTCTGCCTCATTGACATTGGCAGTAGACAGGGCCAGTCCCATCTGGCCCATTCTGAAATTGCTTACTGTAGAAACACATCCTCTCAGTAACAACAGCCTGCTACCCCCATGCCAGCTGTTCAGTTCTCACAGTCACCTAATATAACCCCACAGAGCTTAAGGGTTTAAAAAAATTTGTAATGAAAAAAATATTTCAAGTTAAATGGCATATTGTCTAAAGAACTGTAAAGGACATTTTGCAGAGCTCACGTCTCTGTCAGGAGTATATGTATTCACTTGTGCCTTCTGATTTTGCCTTTTTCGAGAATACAGGGATGAAAGGCTGTTATAAAGATAGTCAGATTAACTGAATTAGTTGAACTTATGTTTAATTTTATCTCCAACTTTTCTCATGTTTTTCTTTCCCCCTCTCTCCTTTCTTTAAAGCTTTTCTTAATTTGGATGCTCGTAGTGCAATGCTACAGTATAATGCAGTGTTTTTACCTAGGTGATTTAAGTAGTTAGTAGTAATGCTGCTCAGACTCTCTCAAAACAACATGGGCATTTTCAAGGACAAAAAAACACTCAATGACAAATGAAAAAAAACACAACAAAACAATACAATTCTCCCTGAATTTATTTTATCCTTACTCATTAAGTTCCAGCTCTGGAGAGATATATTGTCATGGTTGAGTTAATTAAGAAAGTTAATCACAGTAATGTTTAGGGGAGTGAATAGCCATTAATTTATGTTTTGCTGAAATAATTCACTGTCATTCATTATTGACGTCAACAGTTTGTAGACATCCACTAAACCTTGTTTTAGTCCAGGATTCATTGTATTTTGTTTATTTGCTCAGATGACTTGCAGATTGAGTTTCGGTCCTAACATCAAGGTGAAATATGGTCTCTGTAAATATTTTTTTCTGATTGGTTATTTAGGTGTATCCATAACAGGTTAGGTTAGGTCTTCAAGAACCTCCTTATAACAGAAGTACCTATATCACTGTGTGAAGCTAAAGAGACAACCTACCTGCTCTGTTGTGAATTTATATTAGTTCATGGCACAAAACATATTGTTTGAATGTGTTATATGTTCTAATTAAAAATATATAAAAATTTCTAACTGCTTTATATTCTCCTCAACAGAGACAATGACGACCGCCACCTCCCCCATCCTGTTGAAATGGGACCCCAAGAGTCTTGAAATCCGCACCCTCACTGTGGAGAGGCTTCTGGAGCCTCTGGTCACACAGGTAGTTCAATTCACTCTGTGTTGCAAATGTATATATGTACTAGCAATAGACAAGAACTAAATCCAAGTTTTGTTTTCTAATACTTACAAATGTTAGTTATTCTTCCACAATCTGATGTCATCATTGGTAATAGACTGTTAAAGACGAGATGCTTGTTATAGCTTAATATGAGAGCAGCATTGATTATTTTCTGGTTGCACCTTGGCTGGATCACTTGTTACAAAGATGTTAAGCTGTATTGGGTAACAGCCAAGGACTTTGGCTCATTGCCACTGTTTTTATTTGGCTTCCATACTGAACAGATGGCTGAAAATGGCATATTGTAACAATCTCTGTAACTAGGGTTGGGTATTGTCTAGATTGTGTAGATTCCCTTATCAGATATCAAATTTTATCATTCTCTTTCAAATTACATTCACATTATCAGACTAAGAAACATGATGTGAGTAAAATCCACCTGTAGCGTCTGCAGATTTAGGTTTCTGTGACATCAGTTTTCACCTGACTCAGAGTATGAGTAAAATGTTTATAAGATCTAAGATGAACGTCAATTCTTAGAGGGGCTTACAAAGTAGTATATGGTATATAAATTCCAAAACATAACTTGGTTTCTTAGATTGCTTAATGTACCAATTTCTGCCTGTAAGATACTGTAAAGAAAAAAAAAACATTCAGAAATTTAAAAATCTTTGGTCTGCTTTGGGGGGAAAAAAAACAAAAAAACAAAAACCTCTGTTCCATTAAGGACAACTGGATGGCAAAATTTTGACTGCTGGGTATGATGTCGCTGTCTCCATCTGGAATAATATCAGAGACTGGCACAGAGACAAAACCGGCACAGTGATGGCTCTGATGGGATCGCTGAATGTACGAGCAGCCTCCCCCAGTGGTCTGATATTCTTTAGTTGGCTGCAGTGGGCTTTTTATTGAACATTTTTAATCAAAACCCTTTCTTTTAACCTACTGCACATTTCTGCAGTGTTGGGATGGCATTCATCTTCTCTGTTATCTTTTTCCATGTCTCTTTTAATTTAATGCTTTGAAGAGTTGTATTTCTTTTGCTTCTCCTGGATTCCAGTATATTTTTTAGTAATGTTTTGTGTTACCTCAATTTCTACATACCTAAAGAATGCTTCTTTCTTCAGTTCCAGGTTGTTCTGTTAAGTTAATGTCTGAGTCTGTTTGGTGGCTTTTTACTGAAGAATATTTCTTTCTGTTGCATTCTTCAGACAGAAAAAAACATGAGATACAAATTGCATTTTGCTTTGGATTCCCCTTGTATTTTTTCTTTTTTTTGTCAAAATAAGGGTATTTTGCTACCTATTCATGGTAGCGCTCTGCACAGTTATGAAATTTCAAACTTCAACTAACCGAACCTCATATAGACCTTTTTATACAGAGCTCATTTTAACATGTCACTGCAGGAAAGGCGTAGGTGTAAAAGATTAAAATTAATGATGCCTGAATTCAATATAGCTGTTTTGGTTCCACAGTACCAGTTTTGTGCATGCTGGCTCACTGCCACACTGTCATGGCTTACTGAAAGGAACAGAGCCATTGTAAATGTTATGAGCTAGACTTACTATGACAGGACAATGTTTGCTGTGAAAAAGGTCTTTTCATTTATTCCAGTCTGGACCTGACAGGTAACAAAATTTTTAGCCTGAACCTGTGCTGAGCCAGAAGCCACTGTTTTAAGATGAATCCGACTCCCAGTTTCTTCAAGATTGCTCTTTTGACATTTCTCTTGTCTCCTGACAAGCTTCCCCTATGATTCCCATATGATTCCCGGTAAGATCTCGAGAGTTTAACACAGGTAATGACATACAGAGAGCCATTGAACCAAAACTTTGTCTGTAATACTGCAGTTTGACTGCTGCTGATAACTACAGATATTGCTGAGAAAGCAATTTCCCTTTAATGTTTCTGGTGTGTGCTTCCAGCTATACTCAAGTATGTATGTATATACAGCAGTGCATATATTTAACTGAACCTATATGCTTTTTGAGGTTAAGTAGATTTCTTAATTAACCAAAAGAATTGATCGGGCTCTTCTTAACACATAGTAATGCAAGTAATTGCCGTGCAATAGAACAACAGAACAAGCCACTGCAACTTGCCCTAATTTTCCAGAAATCCCCAAACAAAATCTAGCAGACTTAATTGCAGTAATCTCAAAATGAATACAGACTCCAGGTGGGACTGTACCTATTTATTCCACAGAAACATCCTTAACAACTATTCCGTTTCTCCAGGGTGGCATAGTAAAGCTGCTTCATTGCAAGTAATGGTTGACCCACTGACAGTGGAGGATATTAGATTTGGAAAAGCTAGATTTACTCACTGTCTGGGAGTTAGAATCCAGCCTGTTTACTCTTTGGTCCCCAAGAGAATGCTTGAGTTTGTAGAAATTTTTTTTCTCAGCTTTACCCATTTTAACACCAATAGACAGCCCTTTTATCTCCTATTGTGTTTTATGTGGGAAGGAATTCCATGGTAACACATGGATAGCCTTGAGAAAAATAAAGCTATTGTGCAGTTACACATGAAAAGAGTTGTAGGCTATATTCAAAATAAGAAACAGAACGGCTGGACTCAACAATAAAAGTTCCAGCCATACAAACATAAGTAGGTATTGTCCTTATTCCCATGAAATACAATGTTTTTGAATGCTGTCATTCCGTAGTATCCCATTCCTCTGTTTCCTCCTCTGTTAAAAAATACCCAACTGGATCAGTAAATAGTCCCTCACTTTGAGGTTTGAAAAGTAGTATGTCTTTTGAGTCTTACAGCTTCAAGTAAAATCAGAGATTGTTTGTGTTAATGTCCAAGTTGAGTTGCAAACCTTTTTCATATTTACAAGTTGTATTAAATTCATAACATTTGTATGAGCTCAGGTTTTTGTCATGTGACTTAAGTCCAAGCTTCTAATTAATTGGCTTGTTCTCTTGTTTGGCTACATGATGCAGGCTTCAGAGATAAATGTTTATTTTAATGATATACACATAAACATCAAATGAGCCGACATGACCGTGGCAGGGACTGGAAAGCTCCCGAATAGGCTCATTTGTTGAATCTAATTAAACAGTGTAGAATATGGGGGTGCATATTCTTTAATTTTGAACAGATGTAAACTGCTTAAGTACAAATCCTGATCGTTCTTGAGACCATAATTCGACTAGACTTGCTCTGTTTGAATTTTTTGATAACTTGATTTTTCCTGAAGCATCTCATTTGTGCCCATCTGCTCACACAGACAAAGTTTAGTTCATAGCAAATCACCAAATTATCAAATAGTCAAGGGAGAAAACAAATATTTTGCAGCCAAGGAAAATGTAATGTCATAAAAAGAGACTCCATTCATAATTCCCATTGTAGTATTTTTTTTTAGAATTTTTTTTTTTAGTATTTTTTTGAATATGGTGCTATGAATGGACAGTCATCCTGTCCTATCATAGCATCACATTGATGACCTACAGTAGATGGCTGAACGATGGCTGGATAGGAGTAGAAGCTTAGAATGTCTTTCACTCTTTATTCATTTTCATAAGCTTTCTAAGCTTGAGTTATTGCTGGCTATCAAACATCACCATCCGTCTCCTCATCCCTGCTTGTATAACTTTATGGGTTTTAGGCTTAGATGCTTTAATTGGATTACATTAAAACATCTAATGAGCCACCATTATCGTTTGGCTGGAATAGAACCCAGGCATGCTTTTCTCAATGGGCATTATCAGCCTGTCTTTAATAGCATTGGCATCAAATATCTGTGCAATCCTTACTAAACTATACACACTAATTGTAGGCTGGTTTGAGCTGAAATTTGCAGTTAGATACAGGTTTGCACTCCTCTATTTTCTGTCAGCTAAACCTTGTGTTTGTCTTCATGAGTGAGCGTTAAAATGAAAGGTAGATAATTGCTTAAAATGACAAAAGGGTGATGAGCTTCTTCTCTTAACATGTACGGATCATTATTAATTCCTATCTATGGAAATGGCCTTTTGCCCTTACGGAAAAGAATCAGTCAGACTACCAAATATTTTTTTATTTGAATAATAATGAGTCTGGAAATGACGAGTCAACCCCTTGACATCTTAATTTCTTTTTATTGAAATAAACTTTAATGCTTTTGCAACAGTGATCCCTGGATTATTTTCAAACAGCTCCACTCTGAGTGTGGGAATTTCCTACCACCTAGCTTATTGATTTAACCAGAAGTATTCTGATGTAGTTCTTTTTTCAGGTAGGCCAAACAATAGTATCATCTGATCCTGTCAGTGTTGTGAGGCTGTGAAGTTTTACCAGCAGTTGCTTGGCAGTGACATTTAAATGAAGTGATTTTTTGATAATTGTCATCTAACTACATTTTAATAAGTTATCTGTAAATTATTTGTTCCTACTATTTGACTATGACCTTTTTTGAAATTGATGGATATTATACTTGATAATGATTCATAATCTGCCCTACTGCTCAATATAGTAAAAGGCTGCAACAAAGATGGTACTATGGCAAGATCCATTCCCTGCCCACCTATGGGAATAAACACAATAGCTAGGTCTGGTAGTCCATTTTTTTAGCAATTGCATTGGAAGTGTGAAACATTTTCAGATATGAATGAGACACTAAGATCGTTTTTCCTGTCATTTTCGATGATTTAGTGTGTTTGGATCGAATAAAAGGTTTCCTCAGATGGATAGACAAACAGCCTCACCCTGACATTGCTTGAAATAGCAGGCTCCTTTATCATGACCAAGCCTCTCGTACCACTGCTAGATTATTTGTAAAGTCCATCATTAATAGACAAAAGGAGCCTACTTTATCACTGTGTATGAGAGCAGAATGGCTCTGATATTGTAAATATTTTCATACTGCAGGTGATGGCAATACTTTTTAAAGAATTGTAGGAAAGTAGCCTTGAAACGCAGGTGGAATCAAACAGGTATGAAAAGATGGTCTGTTTGCATTTACTCAAGTCCAGATTTAATGTATGTCGTCAAAGAGCACCATTCATTATTTTCTCTTATATGCAACACAATACAGTACAAGGCATATGGAATGAAGTTAGTAATTGCTTATAATTGTTTAATTATGAAAACAGTACAGGCAATGATACATATTGTCAAATTAATTGAAATTTGAATAAAAAATGTTAATCATTGTATTAAACAAACCTACAGGCCCCAAGCTAATATTGCTGATTTAATTTTACCACAAAATTCTGGCTTAATGTTACTGCTGTGACAGTGATTAAAAACATTAATCCCTTTGGCAGTCATAAATAAGAATGAACATTAGTCCATGAGTGCTTAGGTAACATAATGTACCAAAGATTTAAATTATTAAATAGGTTTAAGGTCCCCCTTATCGTTCTATGTGCTTCAGTATTGAAAGCAAAGGTTGATCAAATCGTTTATTAATTTATATTCCCTTCCCTCTGTATTAACATAGCAGAAGTACTGAAGGATACATTTTTGCTTACCTGGTCTTGACTCTCCTCTTTGGCTGAAGGTAACACCTGCAAACACATTAATTTTGCAACTGCTCTGACAATTATTGCCTTTTTTTGCCTTAAATTTGTATGTCCATTATTCAAGATAAATCCATAGTCTGAATTGGTGGTAAACTAATTACTGTCAAAGGTCCCTGTGCTTTTAGGCTGTTTTAACTATTACAAGTACATATGTGGTGGTCTTTGGCACAGTTGAAGGTCTTTCAATTGAGTTCTAGTTATTGTTATGTGCATGATATTTTGATTAGAGAGTATTTAATAGGGGTATATAACTCATGCTCAATAAAAGGTCTTGTTTTGTTTTGAATTCTTCTAAGGAGATTTTGTCCATTGTTTTACATTTTTCCTGCTGTTGGTGCAGGATTCACTTCTTTAGAATCTTTAAATCCAGCAGGAATTTATGTGGTAAAATCTTTACTATACATTTTCTATTCCAGTTTTGCTATTTTTTATACTATATTCGTGTCGTTTTCAGAGCATTTTCTGTATATCAGCCAGACATACAGTACCGGGTAAACCGAACATAAAAAGTGTTAGCTCTTACAGGGTTCGACATGAGTACCACTTGTGCAAAACAAAGTGGATTTATCCCTGATCTCTCTGCCCTAATTCCACTTCTTGGATGGGATTTCCACCATTTGGATGTTTGGACGTTGACATGCCATTCTGCTTGTATGAGATGTAGGGAAGAGCCTCTCTGCTGCACTGACTGTCCAGTTTGCCAGACCAGAGAGAGCTATTAAATCATTTCCTAGTTATGGTTTCCCTCTTCGCCTTTGACTCTGCTGGCTGCTTTTAAAACTCTAACATGGATTCATTCATGGTGAGTATTCATCTCAGCCTTGTCAGTGCAATTTGTTTCTCTTAATCAATGTTTGATCTCAGAGGTCACTTTTTTATACTTGCTCTGTACCTTAAAAGAGCTGGAAGATGGTCTGTGCTACATGCACAGCTGATTTTGGTTCAGCACTGTGTGAACTTCTTGAAATGTAAACAACAGACAGTTAGGAACTATTGCTCTATGTATAAAGTGACTTTTGGTTCTCTGTCATTGTAAAGCTTAACACTGGCTTGATAATGAAGGCCTTAAGAAACAAGTCCTGTTCTGATGCAGACACAAACTCAGGATGAATGTGGGAAGTAATCTCACATTATGAATTAACAGACAACACAAGAGGAGTAAGGTACTCTCTGTGTGGCTGCTGGTCAAAATTCATGAATCATTTATTAGTGTTTTTTGGGGACACACAAGAGAAGTATTGTTATGAGTGTACTCTGATTTCTTTTAGTTTTCTTGGCCATTGAGTTCAAAGCTATTTTTCCTTGGCATATTGGCACATTTGACTTCAAAGTCTAGTAATGGGCTAACTTGGCACCTGAACAGCAGAGTTGACTGTCAGCAGTGGAGGCTCTTACCCGAAGGCCAAGGTTTTTGCTCTGAGTATTGGTTGGTACCTGACACACATAACACACACACGCTCTAGTCAACGGGCTTAACATAAAGGGAGGGCAGACGACGGCGGCAAGGAGATTAAGGCTTCATGCTGCATCACTGTCATAAATCCATTAAGCTAGCGGAAAAGGAGGGAGCCTGGACCTCAAACAGACACTTTTCAGAGGCAAGGAGGGATGCTATACGTTATACTCAGAGTTTTCATGAAACCACAGAGTGGTTGCTCTCAAAGTTGGGTAATTTTGGGCACTTCTACTGGAGTCGAACTAAGTTTAAATAGTGGTCATAATTTTAGGAATATAATGACAGCTTTTTGACTAACATCTTACTTTTTATACAATAAAAAAAAAATTAGGCAATGTGACTATGTTTAATAACTCCGGGTTATCTCAGAAACAACATTAATGCAGCTGCAAACTTACTAAGGTATACACCATTGAAGCACATCTGTGATGAAATTTGAAAATAACACTGTCAGACTGCAGGCAAGCTGTATTCAGAAAATGTAGAGCAATGACTAGGTTTCGGATGCACTGTCAAAATGGTTATAGCATGTCCTCTACTTAATTTTTTAAAGCTAAGTACAGAAATAAAAAAGGAAAAAAGCTCTCTGGATTTGGAGATGTGAAGTCCTCCAGTCTTTGTACTCTTTTCTATCCCTTGTATGAATTTGGATGACAGTATAAGAGGCTTTGAACCCTGTGAGAGGCAGTGATGTTCAAAGGCCGTCAGGAACCCCTGCTTCTTTGGCGTGCTCTTCATCGGACACTCGCCACATTACAGCAAGTGATACTTAATTTAAGTTTGAGGGGGAAGCAGGGGAAAAATTACCATACCTTGGCCTTGTTAAAGCTAGAGTTTGGTCTAAAGACAATGTGACAGCAGGTGGTTAATACAGAGGTTTTCTTATTTGTTGTTTTTTACAATAAAGTTACAGTTCAAATTTGGTGCAATAGATACACGAGTTAAAGGGTTGATTTCTGAATTTTATAATAATGGGAAATCCATCCTAAAACAATATACTGTAGGAAAAATATAATATACTGGTTCATTTTAAAAGTAAAATTTGGCTTAAATCCACTTTTGGCATATATATATATGTAATGTGCCACATTGGGGCCCCTCCATTGCTGGCTCAGTTGGTCATCCTGCCCCCATACTTTCTTGACATTAGCTCACTTCTCTGATGTTTCAGCTGACACATCTGTTCCCCTGTATAAATGGTTAACATTTGTATTTGTCAGCCTCTATGGCTGACAGTATTAAGTAAGTATTTTTGCTTCATAATGAGCTCTCTTAATCATTAATGCAGGTAAACACTGTCACTGTCTTGTTGATGAAACAAAAAAAATGGTATTTTTTATTAAAGAAAAGCAACATTACATTTCACAATTGATTTTGTAGTGGACATATGACAGCTTCTTGTGGACAAATAAATATATAGTACATGCAAATTACATATTCTACAATGCTTGGTGATGATACATTGGGTGCAGTGCTTCCCACACATAATCTTACTTGGGTGGGTCGTCCAGGTATATTAATGGCTGCCAAGTCAAAATTTAGCATTTTTAATTTTTATTTTTTTTTATCTGTCCGAGAGAATGATGCTGCTTAACCATCTCTCCTTTCTCTACCCCTCCTGTACCTTTTAGTTCTGCTACCACGAAAAGGGTCTACTGATAATTACACATGCCCACATGTGTGACAGCATCAGCAACATTCGTGGCTGGAGGCATTAAGTTTTCTGGGTTTTTAGGGTTTTCCATCTGTCTAGCAGTTAGATCCTAGTCCGTTTGTCCCATTCTCATGAATGTGATATAAAAGGAATGCTGTAAGGGAATTTCTTCATATCACTCACTATGACGCAATGATGTATTGATTAGATTTTGATGGTCAAGGGTCAAAGATTAAGATCACTATGATCTTACAAAACATGTTTAACAGACTGAATACTTCATAGTTAATGATGACAAATTACACTCACTACCTTTAGTTATTATTATAAACGGTATCTTGACTGGTTGGCGGCAGCATACAACTGCAAAGTAGTAATTCTAGTTTCCTGCTCTGTAGTTTAATTTAATAGAGACCTAAAGGATTGATTCTACAGGGATTTATTTGGGCATGCAATACTTTTCATTTGTTGACACACACGCATAAACAAAAAAACAGAGTACAGTTAAACCAGTGACAGGAGAAAGGTGGTGGTTAGTTATTTGTACACTACAATATGATGAGGATGATAGCTGTGTCATTATGCCCTCTGTTAGCTTCTTTCTTCTCATTACCTCTGCCAGGTCCTTGGGGTCAGTCGTGGATCTTGTGAAACACACTTTCATTCGTCTTTAGGCTGTATCTTCTGACACCTTGCTATGTCAGCATATGGCTTGCCCCAGGGTCCTGAAAAGCAGCTATGCACAGATGCTGGTTACCCCCCCCCCCCGCCCCTCTTCTTTCCTACCATAGAAAATACACCACTTCAGAAAAGGTTGCCTCATAAAACATAACCTTCCTGGTTGTGTTATTGTTTTTACAAGCACACAATCAACTAACACGCCCTCTAGCCAAAAACAATACACTACAAATCCATTTTCTATTTTAAATTCATCATTTTCAAGAAGATAAGTGAAAATGATTAAGTGAAATAATTAGGGTAAAAGTGGTAATATACTGAAGCAAGGGTTTTAAAAAAAGTTTTTGTCACTCCTGCCTTCAGTGTTACTTTGCTTAATGTATGTGTTTGATGTATGAGAGGCATCAATGTAGTAAAAATGTATTGATAAATAGCAACAATATAGAAATATTAATGACATTTATGGATGTGGAAGAAGACAAGTAAGATATGACCTGTACTAATGGTCACCGATGGTCACGTTAAACTCAGGTTATTGCCAGCTATAAAAACAAATGCATGTATGTACTGTATGTACCGTGTTTCTTTATGCTTAGTCAGCTAACTTAGTTGGACTGTTGTCTTCAAACATAAACTCTGCATGTTTTATGAGAACAGCCTGGGGGGATTGAAGGAAAACTATAAAAACACAACATTAAAGTAGGACTTTCTGTTTACACACAGTTACGTTGCAAAATTAACGCCGCAGTTTAGGCAGTCCATGCATATGTACCTGCATGATTGCAGTAGTTTTTGAGATCATGTAGTGTACTGTTTGGACAGCAGGCCATCCATGATGTCTTTGTCAGAGTACCAGGGACATCAAGGCTAAGCAAAGCTCATACTTACATCCGATAAATATTTCACTTTTGTTATCAGGAAGAAAAGGAAATCATTTCCTCCTTTTCTTCTTTTGATCACAATGCAAATGCCAGTACATTACCAAATTTCAAAACCTTCACAGATTAAACGTTACATCAGGAGTCCTTTCATCTTTTTATCTCTTGCTTGTAAATCACGCATTGTGCACATAATAGGAGAAATCGAAATGTATTGCTAAATCACCCACATCTACAATAATGTTATATATTTTTTATTCACAATCATCAAATTCAAGTTATCAAAAAGCATTTAATCATTTTTTATAAAAGGCTTTATTCTTTGTTTTGTACTTTTAATATCTTTTCAGTTACCAGGTTTAAATTCTGTAGTGTTCATAAAAGTTCTTAAAATACTTTATCAACAGCACTTATTCCTCCTACAGTAACATATTTAAAACATTTATTAGTGAGAGAGAGCGCTGTTTATGTATTCATGAATACTGCAGGTCTCATCTCTGCTGTGGGAGCAGCAGAGGAGAGTCCAAGGTCGGTATGCGCTGCCATGTCTCATAATCTGTGAACCAGGATGTTATTGTAACAGGGTAATTGGATAAATTATGGTCACCGATGGTGTATCCATACAGTTCTGCGTCACCAGTTATTTTTAGTTCATAAAAATAACTAGTGAGGATGAAAGGGAAAGAAGCAGACATAATATAATAATATGGTTGTCTGCATATTGTACTTGGAAGATCAGCTTTGTTTTAATCCAAATGAAACTGAATAGCCAAAAATGTGTATCTGTCTTGTTTTTCTTTCAGTCCTTTTATATGTACCTGTGCTTATTAAATTTTCTTCCCCCATGACCTATAAATCTGAGTTAACTTGACGAACACTGTTGTAATTTAACAGAACAGAAAATACAGTAAAACAAACCATTTTCATGGTTGCCAAGGCAGATTTATTGTTCAATATTTTGCTTTGGATCCCTGTTGTCCATCAATGGATAAAATTCTGTGTGAAATTGTGATGCCTCTATTCCACGGAATTGAACTGAATTATTTTAATTTTTGTAAATATTTAATTTTTTATGGTGTGAACTCAATTATTTATCAATCAACATAAAACAGTTTGTAAAGATAAAATGTGTAAAGAAGTCAGTCATAGGGCTTCAGATCTGGAACTGGGTCATTACCTGGCTGTAGGATGAAAACTACCAGTAAATAGCTTGAGATCAGGTCAACATCTCAGTATTTCTGAAATTAAGCACAGAACAAATAAACAGTTTACTCTAAATTTAATCTAAATTTTCGACCTGTTTAGCAAGTAACCACACTCATGGGGTTTTTTCTGTAAGAGGAATGGAAATGAAACATTGTTTGGAGAATTCATCCCAGCGCTGTTGCAGACGTTCCCATGCATGTGTGACACTTGTGGGTTGCTTTGCTTTCACCTTCAGTCCAGCAGCTCCATGGGGTTTAGGTCTGGAGACTGGGCTGGTCTTCCATCATGTAAAGCCACCATGTGGTTCTTTTCTTCTAATATTTTGGATCATTATCTTGCTGTAGGATGAACCCTGACCAACTAGTCTGTCTTCCTTTGTTACTTGTCTTTTTAACACCATTCTTATAGCAACATACAATACTATTTCCTGCAGTGCAGTGTTATCCTAATAATGCATCAGAGTGTACTAACACAGTTTGTTCCAACACCTCCTAAACCTAACCAAAGTGCCTAAATCTGACCAAAGTGTGACTGTTCCACAACCTTGAACACATGTGTATTAGTGTTACCATGACAATAAAGTTCCAGTACGCCCACCACTGGTACACTCTTATAGATCTGATCTGTATCTGAGGGTAAAGACAAGTGAGCTAGTGGTCCTCTAAGTTGGATGAATTGTTGTTCAGTAAGTAGTTTGTGAGCTAATATATATGTTTGTGTATCTTGTTTCCTTGTTATTGTAACTGATTTCTAGAAGTCATTTGATCTTATTAATGATAATGCTATCTCATTTTTTTCCAGACATGTAATCACAAATCCATTATTTTTTTGACCAGTAAAGTCTCACAGTTTCACAGTTTAACATTATGTGTACTTGGAATGAACATTTTAAAGGAAATTTCTTGATATTAAATTGACTACACTATAATTTATAGCTTTATTGCAACTAAGCATAGGCTATAAGACACAGTGGTCTCCAGATACATGAAAACATAACGTGAGCCCCAGTGTCTTACTTCTCAAAGCATCCATTTTAACATCATTTATCTTGAAGTAGAAATACATCAATTCTCTAGTAATTTCTGAAATTAAAGGCCAAACTACCTGTACCATTACGTTAGCCAGTCAAAAAGTCCTTTACTCAGCAAGTGTTGAAGTATTGAGATATAAATCAAGTATTGAATGTCCCTTTAATACCAGGTTGAAAGCCATGGTTAAATCCATGTGTTGTGACATTTGACAAAGGATGGGCCAGGGGGGATTTCCAAGGCATGGGTTAGGACCTCAAGATTGAGAGGAGAACTGATTAATAAGGTGTCATCCTCCATGTGTTTTGGGATTAAGGGAGCAGCAGAACTCTCTGTGGGCACCTAAGTATTATCAGTGGGTATGTTGAAAAAAGGAATTGGAAAGACACCGACTGGAGAGTGTTGTTGAAGTTGTTGCAGATTATCAGACCTCTTTGACAGAGCTTGAGTCTCAGTTTATTAACTGTTTCTTTTTGGAGGGGCATGTTAAAAATAGGTTGGATGTTCAGAGGCCTAGAGCTGTTTAGAGGGGAAAGAGAGATGTCCCTATTTAGATACACGTGACCTCTGTTATTGCATCTGTTCATGTCCTATGAAGTCCAACCCTTTAAAGTACTATTATGATGCCATTCTCACACATTAAAGCCACTTTTTGTGTGGATTTCTGCACTAATTTCATTGAAATTGATCTTTGTGACATTACCTCACACTTAAGGCCATTTTAGAATGAGATTTGAGGAAGCTTTTATGTAGTTTGTCTTTGAAGTAAGCAGCATTTCAGATGGCATATATTTTGCCATTTGTTATGAAGATTATGTGAAAAGCTCAAGGCTCGTCATGCAAAAATTAAACCCGAGTCAAATGAGGACTCATTGCAATTTCACTGAAGAAAAAGAAATTTGTAACACAAACTCTCTGTGATTTCTTATATCTGTATATTTAAGTGGAGGTAGAAGGTTTGATAGTTAAAAAGAATGCATTGGTGCTGAACCTAACTCTAATTGCCTAGCATTGCATATTGATTTCCAACCCAACTTCTGCTGTTTATTTGTTTTCCTTAGATTGGATCCCCAAGGACTAATCATTGTCTTTTTTTTTTACACAGTAGATAGATGGTATTTTTAGTAAGTTCTTGGCATCCAAACAAGTTGGTTTCATTTTGTTTGTTTTGTTTTATCTTTTCCCGCCTTTTTCTCTTAGGTATGCTCATAATTTTCTCTGAAGAGAACAATGTGCAATGGCAGATTTTCTGATCCAGAGTTTGGTTCCTGCATCAAATGGTTTAACGCATGTCCACCTGAAAAGCACTGCCAGCATTTATTGACCCTGTTTAGCTCTATCAAATGCGAATCAGAAATGTTCTGTCATGCCTCAAAAATAAATGAAGTAACCTTAGTGAGAGAAAAATGACATCTGTGCTGAGAATGATAATGAAGGAGTGGGAGGATGAAACAGAGTATAGGAAAATAGGCTAAAAGGGTTACTAATGAGGAAATATGGGGAAACTAAAAGTCTGTTGCACACTCAAAGCAGAATGAATGTGCGAATCATGGCAGAGAATGCCACTCATCTGGTGTATAAAACTGGAAATACAGAATCCAAATGTCAGTGTAAAATGCTAGAAAACATTAAACAAAACTGCAAATAGCTAGGTAAACCTGAAAATTTGATTAAAAGTAGGACACATTCATTCCTCTCCAGCATTCACCTCCAGGCGTTAAAACTAAGCATACTTCCAGGAGGTTTAATGAGGACATGTTTTCCATCAAACATGCTGAATAGTTGGGATTGTCAAAGCATAACAGCAATGCAACCTTTCCCTTTGGCTACATCAAAATTCATTCAGGTACCAGTTTTAATGCCGATTTGCACTCAGCATTTATTAATTAAAATAGGGATATGATAAAAATTGACCAGACCCCTCATCTTAAAAATTCTTGATATGTTTCTATCAGCTCTGCAGGATACAGAGCTACAGTATTGTTCCTATCAATTACATATAGCAGGCACAGCACACATCTTTAAGGACATTTCTGTGTAAATATATAGTACTCTTGATTTTTTTTTTTTCCTTGTACGCAGATGTACAATACCAGTGTGTGTAGTTCTTGGCAATTTATATATAATTGTCTTGAGTGCATGTTGTTTGTGTGCAGATGGATGTACAATGTGCTGGAGATTAAGTAGTCAGTATGTATAGTTTCAAAAGTAATCACCCAGTGTGTAACATGGCCTAAAGCCATCAAAGTGGCCACCTTGTGCAAACAAGTTTCTGTATTGTCCCTCTCACAGTTAGGTGACTGATTCACCCACTTGGAAACATGTACAGAATCCCCCTCTTACTTTTTTCCCCTGAGCTTTTGTACACATTATGCACTTTACACATGGGAATTCTGTAAATGGCCTCATCAGTTATTTAACAGGGAGTGTTACGTTTCTCACTAACTGCGGGAGGGTGCCAAAGGTTAACAGAATCTATGTGCATGTGTGCAGTTGGCTTCAGGTGCACACATACATGCACGTATCCTTCCCTAATGGTCAACAGTTAAAGTGCATCACTCATCTGTTGGATGTGATTCTCAGAGGCTGAAGGCGGAAAATTGAATGGCCACACAGAGCTATAGGGATTTACTACTGAGTGGAGAATCCACTGGCGAGTAATCTGGAGAGGAAAGGCCACATGACATTTAATACTATTGATCAGCAATAAAGTGGGAGGGCCAGGCACAACAACTCTTTATGCCTACTGGAATGGTTATCCCTACAATTGCTCCAGCGTAAGCACTAATGTATTACTTGGTAACTGTTTTCTGTCTGAACCTGAAGGTAATGGGACAATGGAAATGCTCTGATATAGAGTAGCATTACTCGCTTAAGAAAGAAAGAGAAAGGAAAAAAAATTCCATCTCTGCCTGATACTGCTAGAGGGTGTGGTGACAACTTGACACAGTTTTTTTTTTGGGATGACTTTTGTTCACTACCATTCCAGCAAATCAAGTAAGTTTGTTATCCAATCATTTGTGAGCTTCAATATTTGAGTTGCATTATAAAATCCTGCATACTTACACAGGAATCAAAGTCAGAGGCTAAGTTAATGACCTCTAGCAGAGACATGACTGCTGATGCTGAAGGTAGGAGAAATAAATGGGGATGGACATGGGTCGGTCGAGGATGGAAAACCACTATAAACATGCACCACAAACTAGAGGAACCCAGCTAAGCTTTCTGCTCAACCATGTATTTGAAGAATTTACCATATCACAGTAGCAGAGAGACTTATTTTATTACAAGACAAATGTCACAACAGAAGTTGGCTGACAATTTCCAGTGCACAAGCTAGTTGTATACTTTAAGTGCCCCTGACATGAAAATGGAAAAGGAAATGCTGTAATTTACATGAGTTATACAAACCATGTGTTGCTAATGTAATTACAGGCCACTCTATGTAGATATGATTTTTCCCTTTTCCTACTCTAGATCATTGCCATTCCTCCTTCCCACATCAGCCTTACAGACCTGTGTAAATGTGTCTCTTGTGTCTGCTTGTGTATGGCTCAGTAATCTTTGTGGATTTGATCTCTGTGGTCCCGTGTCTTTCTTGCCTAGTGACCGTGAATTTATGGGATGACGTGGTCATTGCTGTGTTTGTGGGGGAACATCTGGAAATTTTGTGAGCAAAGAGCACTGGCCCAGGTGGTTCACATTTACATTTTACAATGATCAGCTGTCCATATGTGATTCATGCAGTATTTGTTATGTCAATATGAGTCCAGTCATTTATATTTTTAATTGTTAGCATTACTGTTCAGCTGCCAGTTGTTATAAAACCCTTTTTTTAAGGAGCCTCATCCTTGTGAATCTCTGCACTTATGCCCTGGTTTGCTACTGGTAAAACATGTATATATGCATACCTCTTATAGAATAACTGCAGTAAATACAGTATAGGCTATATTATATAGTATAAATAAATGTAAATGACTTTTTTTTTTTTTTTTTTACTTGAATACTGTTGAATATTATCAGTGTCAATGTTCAGATTCAAGATTTTTCTTTGCATTAACACTTAATAACAACAGTGCCCCTACTGTCATATTTTATTACACAGCAAGAGCAGTAGTACTACTACGAGACAACACCCATGGACAGATGCTTTAAACTCTGAACAAATGCAGAAATGTTCACACATACTCTTTTCATCAGATTTTGTAGAGCTGCGCATAAACATTGCTCCGTTTTATAAATCTTACTCATTATATGATTGTGTTCACTTATGAGCCTGATTTGTACCTCCAGCACTCACCATAGTTGACTGTAGACGCACCCTTGTTTAAAATTTTATAGCTATGTGTACTCCACCAGTGTCTCAGTGGCACAAGAGAAAGAAGAAAGAGGCACAATTTTACCAGCTGCAATGTTGAGGGCCTCCACCAGTGCCAAAACAGGCATCTGTACTCATAGGCATTATGTGTTGAGAATAAATTCATCACACATGCTGCATCTCATTAATCACCATTAAATATCAGAAAGATAATAAGCTGTTACTTTGATTATAGCATAAATGTCAGAACAGACTTTTACAATAAGAAAAAAAAAATCTGTCCTGACATTAACATTAACATAATTTAACAATATGTTTATTATGTAAATTAGAGTATGATGATCTAATTTGGATTCCAAAGTAATCATCAGTGTATCTGACTAATTGTCTAACATTTGGTCGACTTGGTCTCTCACCTTATACTGTATTGACATTTCCACATTTCCACTCATGTTTAGCTTGCTCTGTGAAATTGTTTTCACAGTTGGTATGCGGGAGGTGTGCACATTCTTTTATGAATACCTATTAACATGTGGGGGGTGGCAGTGGAATAAGCATCTTTTTTGTGCGTATTTATTGTCTTCACATCTGGCCTGTAGAGAACCACAGCATGTAATATAACGTCTTACATAAGAACCATATACAGTGTTAAAAACCACTTTGGTTCAGCATATAAAAACATAAAGAGCAAGACCGTTTAGTTTTTCAGTTTTCATCCTTAAGAACCGTTAACACACGGATTTTAATTCTCTCCTCATCAGGCAGCACAAAACCAGGCAAGAATCTCCCTCTTTAGTTGGTTGAGAATTAAATATTTAATACTGTTGCAGCATCCACAGACAGATTGCACTCATAAATTCCCTATTGCGCTCTTATAACTCTTTCACTCTTTCTTCCATCCCACATATCATTCTATCATTCTAAAGTTGCTGATCTTTACATTTTAGTCTTCATGCTGTCCTTAAGATTGTGCCTGCTGGCTTATACTTTTAATACGCTTAGTGAAACCCAATTGATTAAGTACCAGTTACAAGTCAGTTTACTCATTTGTGCTCCCAGACATCTGAAATTAAGTCTCTGACAGCCATGTAAAGCTCCTGTCCTTCACATTTGTCTTTGAATATTGCTAGGTGGTGATTTAGTAGAACTCAAAGACTTTTACCAGAGAGGAAGGAACACTCATTAGTTCCAAGCTACATTTCAGTATGTAACACACGTCTATACATGTTATATATAGGACTACAGTCTACGTTATGAAGGTTGTTGTGTCTGAGTAGTCAGAACTAAGGCTGAGAGAATGACATAACTTCTGGCTGTGTGGAAATAACCCCTGTATGGTCTTGCATAAAATCCAAGAAGTGCTGCTAATAGTCACAATAAATGAGCTTGCCCAGGGCCAATTATTAGCAGGCAGAAAAGGGCAAGGCTCCCTTGCCTGGACACTGAATTTATTTTGTTTGTATTAGGCCACATTTAGATGCATGAGGCAAACATTACTGTCCCCCACTTCATTACTTTTTGGCAAACTACTTCTGTTTCTACCTCCATCCCTGAGGCATCCATATGATTAGTCTGTGTACTCAGTTCTTTTTTTGTACTTGCAATAGGCACTAGAACATTCAGACTTTTCTGTCATGATGGTCACAACATAGCTTTATGACGTAACTTTTAGTTGACTTTCTCAGTGTCGCAGTACGCCCTGTGGCTATATGAGTGAATAGGTCCGTAAGTGAAAGACTTGGTTTGAGTTTACATGGATGACTGAAATTATATGTAGTAACAGTATATGATAAATATGTCACTTTATCTTAATTAAATGTTGCAAATTTTAACACAATAGCAAGGCTGCTACACTAGAGATGTTCAGAAATGTGTCTGCTCTAAATCCCCATCATGCCCTTTTTAACCTAGTGTGATTCTGCACTCATGTTATTTATGTATTTGAATTCTCTTTTACAAATTGGTCTGTCAGAGAACAGAGAACTGCAAAATAAATGTTTTTTATCTGCATAATACATTGCATAAAAAAACCTTATAACCTTATATTTAACATTACTCAGTATTTTTAAAGTAGCATGGTTGTGTTTGTAAGTTTGTGGGACTGTGTTGGGAGTGTAAGCATTATCTTTTAAACATTACCGTTGCTTGCAGTGTTTTCAGCTTACATCATGTTGCAGCATTTCTTTTCTTATTTTTGATAGGCTTAGTATGGACTTGATTCCTGTCATCGCTGAACATGTTCTAAGAGTTAAACAGTCAGGCTGTTTGTCATATGCTTTGTCTCTGTGAAAGCAACAGTGATTAAACTTGGATGCATCAGCATCCACAGTAAAAAGCTGTGGTGTCTTAGGACCTCAGTATGTTACGTCATCCAGCCTGAAGCAAAAGCACTGCCTTTTCTTCCCACTAACTTTGTCCCTCCAAGGGATGTTTGTTAAATCTGGTTTCCACACTTCCTCTAATCAGTGTAAACTCTGCTGCCCATCTATGTAGGTCCTCCAAATTAGTTCTTTAGCTTCTTCTTTTGGAAGTATACAGTAGCCCATGATACCCTTCTCCCAGCTTGCTTTTCTGTCTTAAAAAAAGTAATCACTAGTTGTAGCGAAGGGAATATCATACATAATGGTTTAGACCTAATATAAAATTAATACCCTCCTATGTAACCTAATCCCGCTACACCTTCTACACATTGCTACAAAGGTGTATCATGTCAGTTTACAGAAGTAAAAAAGCCCGTCAGTCAGCATGACATTGAGTTTTCAAAGCTAACTAACTGAACTTTCAAGGGTTAAATTATTGATGCCTAAATTTCAAGTGCATAACCGTTCAGGGGAACTGTCATGAAAATCATGATTGCATATGTCAGATGCAGACAAGGTACAATGATAAAGAATAACATAAAAAATAATTAGTTGAGACAGGCAGAAAATCAAGCAGGATAATATAATATATATATATGTTTGAATTTAATAAGTTACCATTTATAAAGCTTAAGTGCATTCTCATGTACTAATGTTAATTTGTCTGCATTTCCTGCATTCTGTAGCTTGTTCCATATTCACATTCAGCTAGGCCATCTGTATGAAGAAAAATAGCATAGTTAAATCTCTGTGAAGGTAGATAGATTGAATCAGCTTCAGCACATGCTGTGAGGTTATTGCAGGCCTAATTAAATATAAATCAAGCTTTTTAAGTCACTGTTGCAGAACAAAACGTCAACAAGCTTTGACTTGATGGAGTCATTCCCTGTGGAAAGCTGCGTGACACATGCAGTAGCCTTATCTGTGTGTATTCCACAGCCCTGCCTTGTGTTAATGAATAAAAGAGCATATGAAGTGCAGATTAATCCCGCAGATACAAACCTCAGTATGTTCTCATTGTTGGGTCCATGTAAGAGTTATTGTAGCCATAGAGGTAAAAGATCTCTCTGAGATTTATCCAAGATAAATGAGAAATCTATATACCTTAAACACTAATCTCTAAGCAAACAAGAAAATAGCTGCGGCAGACAATATCTAACTTTTGGAGACATTTTGAAGGACTCCAATTCTATAACGTTGTTTAATTTGGTTACTGTATATCTGCTACAAAACTACAGCCAGAGAAACTGTGGCTGTAATGTATTGAATTAGCGGCCACAAAAAGCATTTATTTCAGTAATTTTTTACGTGTCAAAACAATTCAAAAATCTTATAATTCAAGAACTCTCATACTGAGTAATCAGGTTACAAATCTGGTGAGCTGGTATAAGGGACACAAGAACCTTAACATCAAGCGGTTGTGAACAGCAATGTGATTTAATGGCTTATCTTTCATCCCTATTCCTACAGACATATTTACATTGCTGCCCCTAATCCACATTGCCTGTTTCTAGTTATTGCCACCTGACCCACTGTGTTATGATAATGACTGTAGAACCACTAAGGAATATAATGCCATTTTAAAGGACCAGGTGCACTGCAAACACTGTTTACCCCACATGATGTTATTGCCATCATGCACAGTGCTAAACAAATTAAACTTTGTTTTTATTAACACTTCAGTCAGATGCCTCCATGCCCCTCCCCACAAAATGTAATCAGTCTGCAAGAAAGTCTGTTTAGGAGTTCAAGATGAATGGATGGATCAACATATATATATATATATATATATATATATATATATATATATATATATATATACACACACACACACACACACACACACACACACACACACACACACACACACACACACACACACACACACACACACACACCATCCATTCAAGACTTTAATACATTACACTGCTGTTTGCTTCCCAATTTAAACTGGTTACATGAAGTACTTATTAAAAAACCCAAAACCATGATTTTTCCTTAAAGAAGACCAACTGTTTTTGCACCCAGACCTAACCACAGGGATGTCAAACCATAAAATGGATTTACTGGATGTGTATTGTGAGTTAGTTAGTTACACAGTTAGTTTCATACCCAGGTGTATCACAAATGTGTGCTTTGCAGCGAGGTGGAGAAAAACACTTTGGAATTAAACACAGTAATATGGCAGTGTTAATCAAATGTATGGAACAGACTAGGATAATGATGAAGAACCTGCACAGATAGCAATCTCAAGACTGCGTTTGTATATGTGAATTTGTGTGTGTTGTTGATGGTGCATTTTGTTTGCTTGCCTTGTTGGCGGCGGTTGACCTACACTGAAATGGTGGATCTACTGCTAAGCAGATGAGTTTAGGGTAAATATGAAAGTTCGTTTTCAGGGCAGACAGTTACAGATTGTAAAAATAATGTTATTAGGTTATGAATTACTTATTAGAAAAAAAATAGATTAAAAAAGTTAACTTGGTTTCATATTAGTGCCCCTGTTCCTGGATCCATCATAAGTAGAGCAAAGTTTTTATGGCAGGCCAGGAGCTCTTAAATGGTGCTGCCTAGACAGGACATAACTTTGCTCTTAGCAGCTTCACAGAGTGAGAGCCTGTGATTTATTCCTCAAACTAATAATACCACCTCACTGCGCAAGTTCAGCTGCTGTCAGACTGATACTCTTACAGCAAACTCTGATGCGGGTGTATTATGAGCTATTCTCTCAATGTGCTTCCTCTATTTCTTCAGACAGATGTGTGTTGTTGAGTTCGACAAAGGCGTCGTCACCATACAAGTAATAGAAATAATTCCACTGTTGAATTATTGACAGGCAGCAATAATTAGTGCTATTCTGTTGCCTGTCCTGTAGGCTGAATGAGTTTAATATATTGCCTTTTTAATAGCTTTCTGTTAATTACTTCCAAAGTACGTTTTCTCTTTCAGAAAAGGTGATCATTTTGGTTTGATGATGATGGCACTTTAATTACAACTCTATATGATTAATATGAATAGTTTAAAACCCTTTTTCTAACATTATTTATGTGGAAGAAGCCAAAACCAGACACTCAGTGCATGTCCTGATTATCTGTGTGTAATTAACAGATATATCTCAACCGTGCAGCTTACATGTTCCTGGCAGTACTATGTGATTGCTTTTTAGTCGAAAGCTTTTAGCTTTTAGTGAGGATCCCTGTTCCTCACGATTCCATGACTTCTTTCAGGTAGAGTGCTCATGAAATGGGTGCTTTTTTCTGTAGTGGCTTTTAGAAAACATTGCTGTTCAGTTTCTGACACATTGTGTTTTCACGAAACATATTCTGTATATCATTGTCTTGATTATCTTTCTACTGTGAGGAGAAATCAATAGCTGTGTAGTCCAATGCAGAAATGCTTCTTGACTGTACTAGAAGCATTCTTAATGGGAGGTGTCTTACTGTATTTCTCCCTGATAAATATACTTCTGCAAAATACTGAACTCCTACTAATACAATTCTATCAAGGGCTCATTTTGTAGGATTTTGAAATACACCATCCTATTGATTCTATGCAGGGTGGCCTATCCAGAGGAGGTGTAATCAAGGAAATTATTGCCTGAGAGTCGAGTCAGTTACATTTTTCTTGCAATGAACAGCATAGCTTGAGTGAATAACTGTACTTTACCCTATTCCTACTTAAGCTGAAGGATTAATTTTTTCAATGGTTCCTGTCTAAGATGATGCGATATACCTGAATGATGCTGAGGAATGTACAATTTAGCAAGTTTCTGTAGAAGTAGTAGAATTCAGAATGAATTGCCTCATTATAGCTGTGGAAGTCAACAGACGTGAACATTTTTTACTTTGTTTTGCTCTGGGTTTTCCACAGTTGTTTCACTACACATCACAAAACCAGGACAAAATATACTTCTATCATAATAAGGAATACACATGTACAGAAAGGTATTTTTTTCAGAAAAGGAAAAAAGAGGAAGTGGATTAGTAGAGACGATTCTTTATATTTTGATTATTGTCGCTGAGTCTATTTCAGTATTATAATGATTAAAGAATTTATTTATCATTTTGTAATGCCTTATTTATTTACTGTCAGCTGGTTGACATTAGTATACCCCGCAACAGGTAGTAAATATGAGGCAATTTTGAATATTTTAGATATGAACTGAAAACTCTTATTTAAGATGTATCTGTCATTTTTTACTTTATATTTGAGTTTACCATTTGTCATTTAGTTCTGTCATTTTTTTCTTTTTTAAGTTATATTCTTGGTATTTTTATGCCTTTGACAGACAGGAAATGTTGGGAAAAGGAGTAGGGGAATGTTGTGCAGCAAATGGTCCAACTAGCCAGGAGTCAAACCAGGGGATTTCTGTTCAGGGCATTCACACCCTTGTGGTATGCACCCTTACTTAGCTATCAGGTCAACCCAGTACTGCCATTCTTGTCACTCTTGCTGTCATTGGCTGATCTCCACAATAGCAATGTGCCTCCAAAGTAACCTCCAGAGCCGACATTGTCACCATAGGCAAAGCACAAAAGTTGCAACAAATTACTCTTGTACATACAGCACATCGACATGCCAAAGTATAAAACCACTTACCTTATAACGATGGTGCATGGAGAGATCTGGGATGTTTAGATGATAAGAAAATATTTGGTTGTCGCAGTTGATGTGTTGGATGTGGAAGAAATGGGCATGCGTAAAGAATGACTTTGACATGGGCCAGATGTCTGGGTTAGAGAAACTCTGAAACAGCAAGCCTTGCAGGGTGCTCCTGGTCAGCAGTGGTGCGTACCTAGTGACAGTGGTCTGAGAAGGGACAAACCATAAACCAGTGATAGGGTGTTGGGGGCTGTACTGGTGCAACAGGTCTGATCTGCAGCTTTTCCACTTTGCAACTAACAGGACTTTACGGATCTGCTGCTAATGCCTTGGTGACAGATAATGCAGGACATCTTTAGAGTACTTGTAGAGTGAATGCCTCCATCGATCTCAGCTGTTTTGGCATCGCGCAAAGGACCAGCAGCATATAATGCAGGGGTGAACATAACGTTTTGGCTCACTAGTGTATATTACACAAACAAATGTAATGCCTTCTCTTGTTGCACAGGTGACTACGCTGGTGAACACCAGCAACAAAGGACCATCTAGTAAGAAGAAGGGGCGCTCCAAGAAGGCCCATGTCCTGGCAGTATCTGTTGAGCAGGCTACCCAGAACTTTCTGGAGAAGGGTGAACAGATCGCCAAAGACAGCCAGGATCTCAAAGAGGAGCTCATTGCTGCTGTCGAGGATGTGCGTAAGCAAGGTGAGCTTGTTGAATGTTCTTGCATATATGATACTTGTGCCTTTTATGTTGTTATAGCATAATATTGTTTTGAGAAGGGCGGATTACTGAGTTTTCAGTGTGAAGTATCCCTTTTTTTTGCCACCAGGCATCTAGTAATCCCTCCTTTCCCTCAGCAATGTTATTATTGCTTCTCTCCTACACAGAACAATATCTGACTCACATACCAGATCTCTATAGCATGGTATATAACTAGGCTTGTTTCTAAACTCTCTAGAGCATCATCTATCATTGGAAAAGGGGTTGCCTACTTGCTATCGGTCCCCCTCTATTCTGCTTTTTCCTCTATAACTTTGGATTGGCCATACTTTTGAATATTATTTTGAATATAAAAATCCAATTTAAATCTATTGCTTTCAGTGGGCACTGAATAATTAACATATTGCACATTCCTTTTTGAATCCAATTTTCTGTGAAACAAATTAAAGAAAAAAAAAACTATTACTGAACCTCCCTGTAATGCAGAATGTCACAGACCACAAAGGAAAATCACATCTGCAAACATTTAATATCGTGGTCTCTCAAGCCAATTGCCACATTCTCCTTAACTGTAGTACTACAATTTTCCAATCAATTTTTCAGTGCAATGTGCTGTCACATTTTACACAACAAAAGTAACAAATAAAAGAAGGAGCTGTGAGGTACAGTACATATTAGATAAAGCAGCAATAGAAATAACTTTTGTGTAGATAGTAATCGTTTATTTTTTTGAGAAGAAGTCAGATGGGTTGCAGTAATTTTTTGAGGCTTTAGTATTTAACAGACTTGAATTGGATCATGTTTCCCCATCCAGTATGTGTGTACTGTATATTTGTCAGACAAAAATAATGGTACCATAGATTCTGGCAGCTATAACAACAGAATGACTGTTAAGTATAAAACCTCAATAAAGGGATAGTTCGGGGGAAAAAAAAAACAAAAAAAAACTCATTGTGTTGTGGTATCAGTTTGATACAGGCTCAGAATGGCTTCCTCATTGTTGTTTTTGCCAGTTTTATTATACAGCTTATTTTTATGGGATATACACAACGCAGAACATGCAGATTTTTGTCGATACTGTTGAATCAGATCAGAGTTTAGTGTTGCTGTAAGTGAAATGATTAGCCCTGCTGACTCCATTTTCTGTGAAAGCATTATAGTGCAACCTTTTTTTTCTGGCCTTAAAAGCTAAACAAAGAGAGAAATGGATTTTAAAAATTGTAATGTTTCAAGGAAAGTATTAAGTACTCGGAATGTCTGAAAATGTCAAATATCTATACAACTTGTGACAAATGTGGAGTTTAGTGTCAAGCTAAATCCATTATATAGAACAGATTAGAACCCATTGGTTTTGGGCTTTACTTGGTGCATGCATCCTCTTGTATTTAATAAGCCTAGTTCTGGAGTTGATGACCCTTAGGTTATGCATCGTTAAAGCTTTGACTGTCTATAATTGTGGGGAGCCTTGCTGAGTTTTAAGACATTATAGATAGCCAATTTTATTGAAGACTCTTTGGAAATTTTGAGAAATATGTTAAGAGCTGACACTTCAACATGGATGCAACTCTTCACTTCAACAAATCGTGCTAAATCTTCCTGGGAACTCTTGCTCAGATGAGGCAATGTCACAGTTGTTTGTAGCTCTCTAACGTTACTTTTCTGTGCTTGAGTGCAAGTCAGTGAATCTTTTTGTGAATCAAATGTTTATCTCAAGAATGGAATTGGATGCCTTGTTCAATATTTAAATCAGAGGAAAGACCAAATCAAGCTCAGTGTTGTGTTTTAGCCATATTTCTCATCACGCACTGACCGCTCCTCTATACCGCTGCTGCTTTTGAACACTGACTTGACTGTACTGGCACACAGCTCTTTTGAGGTGTAAAATAGACTGTCGCTTTACAGGTCTTGACCATAGCTCACATCAAAAAGGACATGATCAATCTTAGCACCTGTTAGGTTTGTGAGCCTAAACCAATGTAATGCTATGTTAGAAAAGTTTATGGAGAAAATTATGTCTTTAGGGCCTGTTTTGATAGAGCACATTTCTGAATTTATGTTTGCGTATGTGCATATTTATGTCCAAAATACTTACACTGCCCTTTCTAATTCTTTTGATGGTAAGGCTCTGCCCTGTAAAAAAAAAAGGCAATGAATCGAACTCAATACCTGTCTTTCCCAGAAAGTACTTTAGTTGAAAATAGACCAACTTCAGAATTGGAGATGAAAGTTATTTCTCCATATCTCCTAACCTTTTACTGTCATTATGAAAAGGTGGGCATACTCAAAAGCTCTACAGCACACAAGTGGACTGCTGACGGCACACTTTTTTCATTCTCTCTTGACACTTCACTTTTTTGCTAGGTTGAATGTAAATTACATGCAGGATCGTCAAGGAAAACTATTATATATTAATAATATTAAACCTACATTTGAATTAAACATATTACACTTACATTACGTTTTTAAATCGCTATAATTGTAATGGTTTGGCTGACTAGTGTATACACACACATGCATACACACACACACACACACGCACACACACACATTAACACAAGTGTATGAGATTGGCATCATTTGCCTAGTCAAAGTCATTGTGAAATGTAAAACACTGAAATCTGCCTTCACTTTATCAGACTGCTGTCCCCTTGACCTCAACATCCCAAACCCCTTAGCTTGTCATGATTAAATTATAGATGCTGATTTCAGACCACAGTAGTGTTCAATAATCAGGCTCATCGTACTGTCACTCTTCACCAGCTCATCACTAGACCAGACAACCTTACGGCACGTTCAGTAGCACTCTATGTGTGTGAGTGTGTCTTCATGAGCTTGTTTGTCTTAGTGTGTGTTTCTTTTCATTTTGAATGCCTGGCTTGTCGTTTGCATTTTTCGTTGCTGAAGTTTTGTAGGTGTTAGGGTTGTTTACACATAACACATCACAAAAGAAAAAAACAGCTTCATTTCCTCAGTATTTTTCATTTATGCTAAGAAACCTGGCACTACCAGTTTTGACCTGCTGCCACTGTGGTATTGACCCTGCGAAAAGCATTTTGCATCATTATTCAGAAAGGGCCTGTTACCTATATGCAAGCATCATTGTGTTAAATAAACCCTTAAAAACAGTAATTATAGAGAATTAAAGCAAAGAAAATCATGTTTCAAATCAATAACTAAGTATTTTTATGCAGTCTGTCTTAAGAGTTGGCACTGTTAGGGATGGGGTCTGCTGAGCCGCATGTCATAATTAATGCTTTCTAAAATTTTTCTTGACTTAAGGTGAAATGGTTGAAGGGAGGTCATAACTAAACCACTTCGCAGCACATTAGTATGCAGTATCCATTCTGCACTCACATACTCATGCACGCATCTAATAATTTAAAGTAAAATATGATCTTGTCCCTCTTTTCCGCTTACTGATTTCTTCCTTCCTTCCTGCAGGAGAGACGATGCGTATTGCCTCGTCAGAGTTTGCCGATGACCCGTGTTCCTCTGTGAAACGTGGCACGATGGTGAGGGCCGCTCGTGCCTTGCTCTCTGCTGTCACCCGCCTGCTCATCCTCGCCGATATGGCCGATGTAATGAGACTGCTGGCCCACCTTAAAATTGTAAGTGCGATCATCATCCAAAGAACACATCCCACTTCTTGAACAAAGGTTCAACAGTGTGGTTGCAGGATGATATTAAATCAGGAGTTATAAGCTAATAGGGTTGTGTTTATTGATGATTTTGTTTTAGAGACGCTGTCAGAAATGTGAGATATTTCATTGTCAACACACATGGTAATATATCTGACATTTTGTGAAACCACAAATTCCCTGAATGCATGATTTAGACTTGCATGCACAGTGTACTTAAAGTCCATTAGATGTGATAGAAAGGAATTCCTGGTGAAACAATGTATGCCTTTATCCCAACTTTTACACATATTAGCATATAGATGAAGCATGTAGGAGCATCCTGGTAACACACATCTGATTTTACTGTATTAATATCATACCCTGATGGCAACCTAAGTGTCATAGTTCCTTATTTTGGAAATGGCTCAGGGCTTTGAAAGAGGAACTAATACAGGGGGCTAGAAAGAATGATATGCAGTTGGTATAATTTGAAACAAACTCACGCCTGCATGCACCTTCAGTCACTCTCTTTGTCCCAATCTCACAAACACACACACATACACACACACACACACACACACACACATACACACACTCAGTCCTTTTTTCCAGCTTCATTTTTAAGGCCCACAGAGGAGCTTAAATCAAGCCAGTATAAGCCATGCCATCAAAGGCCACTTAAGAGATATCTTTCTCTCTACTCTCTTTTCCATTACACTTTCATTAGGCATAGAAAGGAGTTTAGAAGCAGAATGTACCCACAAAAGGGATAGAGATTTCTGAAATGAGACCCATTAAAGTTACACATTTAAATGGTTATTGTTTTTTTTTTAAACCTGGTGACAATTACAGAGGAGTAAAAAATCATTTTCACTCTGGATGAACGCAAGTGATGTGTTATTGTTTTATATTTAAGCATGATGTAACCTTTATGGTTTAGGATTTATGACTTAAACTAAAAGATATAGGTCAAGACCTTGTAGATGTGTTCACAGAGTTTTTGAAAGATTTGGTGTGTATTTGTGTGTTTGTGTCTTTGACAGGTAGAGGAGGCCCTGGAGGGAGTAAAGAATGCAACCAATGAGCAGGACCTGGCCAACCGCTTCAAAGAATTTGGAAAGGAGATGGTGAAGCTTAACTATGTGGCAGCCCGGAGACAGCAGGTAATTGTCTTTTCTAGATAAAGGAAACCACTCCTGACCTATGTGTAGGGATAAATGGTTGTAATAATGTCAGAGTCTGAGCCATTGTATAAGATGGTTAAACACTCCAACTCAAACCAAGATTTAACTAACGTACTTGGAAGGCAAGTGTGTTGGAATGTAGACACAATCTGATTCACACGCAGAGGATCCAGATAGGAAATCACTGAGTAATTAGCAAGATTTGTTTTCTGTCAGATACTGACAAAATATTGGCCAATTCTAAAAGGCTGTCCTGATTTATCTACTTGGCATAAAGAGCACAATTGTAGCATAGTAAGCCTAGCTTTCATAGACACACAGACTGTGATGTCACTGAAGAGGTTTCATGTTTTCAAGTTTAAGGTTTTTTTCATTTACATAGCACTTTAAAAAGCAAGCAGGTTTTGCACCGAAGTGCAGCAGAAAGACAGACGTACAGTATATGTACACATATAAAAGCATAAAGATGTATATTTGCATATGTGCATAGTTGTAAACAGGTAGCCTGAAAGATGCCTGGGTAGAACGAGTTACATTAGTCCCACCTGTAAGATATTAGTGCATGAATGACTCTTCTAGATCAGATGGTGATAAGTAATACCAAATTTTGGAGATTGTATTGATTTTGAAGAAGCTGGACCTGACAACAGAACTTTGTCCAGTGGGGAAAATTTGGTTATCTTATCGGGAATCTATTTTCAATCAACGTTGTACTAGTAGAAGAGGTGTTGTGTAAACATGGCACTGACAATTCTAGCACTTTCAAAAGTAGACATCATGAGAGGTTTCTTTCGTATTCAGAATATTGATATTATGTAGTTACAGCTGATAGACAATAAAAGTGTACTTTGTAACAATTTAGCAAAATTTAAATCCTACTGTTTATTAATCAGTTTTAATCAAACTCAACAGTGGGTAACATATGCTAAAGGTCTCTGTTTTTGAAACGCATTTGAAATTACTTAATCATATTAAGTTAAATCAGTAAAGTATCCAGTTCAGTACTTATTTGACATGGGTGGATAACACAGAGTGTTTTTTGTAATATGGCCCTGTGTATTAAAAAAAAAAAAAAAAAAGTTTTAGAATATTTTTGTTGAATATTCTTCTCAAATATCATGTTGGAAATCATGCACCCTGCTGAACTGTCCCAGAGTTTCCCTATTGTGAAATGATGGCAATATCAAAATCTTGACCTTCACAGGAACTGAAAGACCCCCAGTGTCGAGATGAGATGGCAGCTGCACGTGGAGCCCTTAAGAAAAATGCCACCATGCTGTACACGGCCTCACAGGCCTTCCTGCGCCACCCAGATGTGGCAGCCACACGTGCTAACCGAGACTACGTGTTCAAGCAGGTGCAAGAGGCCATAGGAGGCATTTCTAGTGCAGCTCAGGCCACCTCACCCACTGATGAAAAGCACAACCATGCTGGCATTGGAGAACTGGCTGCTGCCCTCAATGAATTTGATGTAAGTATGCAAGCATTCTTTTCTTCTTCTTCTTCTTGTATTCTTAGCACATACACACTCTCTCTCTCTCTCTCTCTCACTCTCCCCCTATGTATGTGTGTGTGTATATATATATATATGTATATATATATATATATATATGTATATATATATATATATATGTATATATATATGTATATATATGTATATGTCTAAAAAAGAGTATATATCCCAACTCAGATAAATTCTCCTACATTTCTATTGTGGCTTAAAGCTCACAGAGGCTCACAAGTCACAGTAGAAGTTCTTTTCACATATAACTCATGTGCTGTGTGAATGAATACATTATAGCATCCTGTACTTTTACATAACAGTGAGGACAGTATAGTGTGGTGTTCCGTAGGTGTATCAATATTATATGACATTCTCAGTTGATATTTAGGATGGTGAGCTCTCCTTCTGCCATGTGCTTCTCTGACTATAATAAACAACCACATAGTGTCAAGTCAAGCTTTCATTCCTTTCTAATTTTTTTACAGTGTCCCTTTGTGTGTGCATGCAGACATTTCCACCATTTAAAGAGATGCATTCATTACACATTATTAGCAATACACTATACTCCAATAGGAGTTCTTATCTGCACTGCTTTATGAAGGCTGCATCTGCATAGGCTTTCACACTGAGCGTTTAATATACGATGAGACATTAATTTTTAGCACCACATTAGCATATTTACATATTAGTAATATCTCTTTGTCTCTCTGTCTCGCACACACTTACTGATCTATCTATGCACTGTTATATGGGGATCAGAGTATGTATATTTATTTTTATCAAATCAACCAGTACTTCTCTACATTTTCTCTATACTTAGCTGCTTATCCTGTTTTTATTTAGATCTATATGACACAACAAACTGAACTCGTTTATGTTCAAAACTGAGTTTATTTCATAAACATGGTTCTCTGCTGCCATCTAGTGGTTTTACATTAATAGTGAACAATGTATGTACAGCGCAGGTACCTCAGTGCAGATTAGGTTACTATGTCTTTTCCTCAGGACAATGAGATGGTCCTATTTGTTGGATCAGGATCTTACGCCATTTCAAACATACTCATTTAAACATGTGAGTGAAAAAAGTGTTTGATAGCATAGAACAGTGCTCTGGGCTTCTCAGTGGTTGGCTTAAGATTTGTTGGTTCAGGGTAAGCAGTACTTTGATTTCTAAGGCATAAAACACAGATTGTATTTGCATATAGGTTTTAGACATTGGTGGACACTTACAGAACAAATTTAAATCAATGTTGAATTTTTCCCTCTAAGACTCAACATTACAGCAGCATACAGTACAATTAAAAGTCTAATTTGAAGGGGCTGCCCCTTAAGAGTTGATGAATCAATGCATTGGTCATGAAGACCCTGTGATGACTCCCTTTTTTTGGCTGCCACACGATGGCAGGCTGTGTAAACAAAGTCTCATAAAATCACCTAACCAAAAAACTTACATTGATGGAAGGGGAGACAGGTAAAGGGAATGCAGGGCAGTAAAACATTGGACAGCATGAGGTAGGGTAGTGTGACTTGTCACAGTTAGCCACTTCAACACTTGCAGCGTTGCTGCTGTCAGCAACCCAGCAGGAGAGAAACTCTGCTGTTTGATAGGATTCATTACTGAGATATAACCAAGAAACTGACTTTTACTTTCTCTTACTGTCTGGAAATCTCATGTTTTCACATCCCAGCTGATGAGCAAAACACTAAAATTTGAGTTTTAAGGTATAACATGAGAGTCATGCACAGGAGTATGGTGTGGGACGACTGCTCTGCAGCTGAGCTGACCTGACACAACATGTGCAGCTGAGCTGACCGGACACTACATGTGCAGGGGATCCCGTGATATATTTCTCCCATATGTAGATAAGGTGTAATGATGAAAATGCATCAGTAATTATGTGGAATGTTTTGATATAAAGATGAACTAATATGAAGCACGTGATGTTTTCTCAGGATGTTTCCCTGGCTTCTGACAAAAGAAAGCTGCTTACAGTTTCACTTTATTATCAAAGAATACAATTTACTGCTTATGCTGTTGATTTTTAGACAGATGAAAATTTTTTCATATAATTGCCAACTGTGATTTGTTAAGTGTAGTGCATTCTTTATAAAGCACTGTAACCCTTAAAAACATTATTCCTAACCTAATAAATATTGGATTTTATTACAGCCCTAAAATAACAATTCCGTATTGTACCGTTAGAAAGCATACCCAATGCAACCTGGTGATATGTAGTGTCACAACACATTTAGGATTGTGCACTCTTTGCACAATACTAAGCTGTCTTAACATTTCAATTTTTAATGTGTTAAAATTACTTTTATATTGCTTGTTGGCCTAGTTATGTGCTTGTATTTTATCCTTTCCACTAAAACCTATTGCTTCACATCACAACTGTCTCTTTTCCTCCCTGGGATTGATATTTTTTTTCATTCCTAAAACCAGAGAAAACAAAACATAATCATATAATTTGCTCTTGCAGAAAGGGTTAAGGTACATTTGTGTTAAAGTAGTTTGTGTCATATCTATCTCCACCAATAAGAGCTGATATCAGATTCTTTAGACAGATTCAGAGTATAATTCAGCATCAGTTCTTGACTCACTGGAGGAGAACAGCAACAGTCAATGCTCTGATTGTATCTGTACTTGCAGATAGCAGAGGATTTTCTTATTGTAGTCACAGTGATTATGATGTCTTCATAAGTGGATAGAATGATTGTTTTGGTATGGGTTACATCAGGCCAAACTGTGTGGTGCTATCTTAAAACAGATATTCCTATATAAATAGATATACTCATGGAATATGTATAAACCAACCATCATTTTTATTTGTTTTGAGATAAATAATTTTAAGTGTACTACTGTGTCTGTGTTGATCCCAGACATATATGAAGAAATTTTCAAAGACATTACCTATCTTTATGCACTAGATATCATTAAATCTAATTAACTGAATTTTATATTCTTTTTATATCTTAATTCATACATATTTTCTTTACAAGAGCTTGATGATTTAGTTTATCCATACTCAGAGTGGCATGCATACAACCCTTGATGTATATTTACTAGACACTTTTTCTTCTTATATATCTCATATGCATGTTTCCCCTTTCTTTTTTTGTTTTGTATGCACTGACAAACTACAATGCTCTGATATATACAGCCTATGGAAAAGGGACTGTATTTTACAGTATTCTAGCCACAGGGTTGCTAGTTTACAGTTGGTGAGTGACCCCTTGTGGCAATATTTGGAGAGTGCAAGTATCTTATATTTTGACTTCAAGCTATTGCTGCTGTGAGGAGAAATGTCAGACCAGTGGGGAGAAACATAGACACTGAAATTTTAGTTTGAATAACTAACAGCTGTCTAGTTCTAGATGCTTTGGCAAGAACTGTATTCTAGTTTCTTTTGAACCTGCTATCCAGTTATTTGGCATGAGGCTTTAGCCTATAGTAATCACATCAACTCTGTTTTTATGTAAAACACTGTGGCTTTTTAGAAAAGCAAAAGACCTGCATAATTTGATTCCATTCGGCAGACAGGCAGACAGGCAGCAGTTCAATGAGACAAATTGCCCTTTGCTTAGCCCTCTGTGCTTGCCTGAAGCTGGCGCATGTTTAATTCTTAACTTACCACAGAGACACAGGCTATGGCCAGATCCATCCAGAATAGTAATGACCTTATATACTAAGCTTGAGGCATGGCACTTGCAGGATTTTGTAGTTGTGCATGACTGTGCTACATGTGATTACATTTGCCATTATTTGAGGTTGGGTCTGTAATTAAAGCACATGCATGCAAGCACACAGTAATACATATATTGTTTTACATGTATGGGCTAAGCTGTTACTCTTTTCCAAAAACACTCAAATTTTCTTTCTTTCTCTTCCGCTCCTTCCAACCCCACAAACTCATGAGCATACACATGCATGAATGCTTTGTTTCCAGTAATGGAGTTCCTCTGGATGCTGCAGAGTTGGATGATTGTGTTTATCTCTTTTCGGATGCTACTCCCCGTCTTAAGTCAGCTTTGATGTGTTTCTCATTCTTTGACTCTTCAGCAGCGGTTGGATACACAGATGGCAGTCCTGACTACAGCACAGATACAGCATATTCTTCCAAAAAAAAAGCTCATTATTGGAGCTCTATTCAGTTCTGGGATTTATCCTTTGTTAACTAGCTGAAGTATGATGGTGCTCATTTCCTCAATGGAATGGATGGACAAGTTGTTCTCCCTGCCAAACAGATGTCATCATCTTCCACAGCCTCTTTCACTAAGACATTAAAGAACATTTAGTTACATAGAAATACAGATGTATGACTAAGTGGTCAAAATGATTTATATCAGTCTTACACTTACTTGAATGCATAATCCTGATTATACTCTAAACAAGTATTCCTTTTTGGGTAGAGTGAAGGAAGAAACAAGGAATACCTTTCGTCTCCGCAATCTCAATACCAAGAATATGCAGTCATCTATACAGCATCAGTGAGAATATGGATTACCTGCATAGTGGTTTCTTTCCATTTTTCAATTACGAGAAAAAAAACATCCTAAGGACTCTTTATATGTTTGAAAGGGGGTGGGGCTCATATGCGACTAAAATGAAAATGGCAAGTATGTTAAGCACATTGCCTCAATTGATCCTGAACATGAGTCCATGAGACAAAAGGTTAGGCAAGATCTTTAAACACTGGGCACAGACGCAAGTGTATATCTAGAATGAAAGGGCAGATTATGAATAAGACAAGGATGAAGGGGTGACCTCATCTGAACTCTTTTTTTGCTGACACCAGGAGTTAGTTTTTGACTGAGTCAACTTAGGCCACCAAGGTTCAAGATCTATTAGGAGAAAAAAGGGAGGTCAGCATCAGCTCAGATTCACTCAATCCCAGTGTCGTTTGGCATATAACAGAGGCAACATGAGCCCCCCTCCACCTTTTACCTTTAAGAGTTCCCATCACATATTTCTACAAGGTTAATATTTGATCATTTTTAATAATTTCATGTTATTAATGTCAATATTTGACTTCAATATCAACAATTAGTCCATTGTCAAACTTATTCACATTTTTTCTTAACTTGTAATGAGGCAGAGGTCAGACCTCCTCCCTGGCCTCCTGAACCTTGAATCATTTTTTTTCAATATAGGAAAATAAACTTAATCATGTGAAAAGTCCTAAGCACATATATGAAACCCTGTCTATCTACCATACCTATATGAAGCACTAGCTACAGAAAAGATAGACTGTAATGTGATTTTGAGAACTGTTTTGATTAAAAGCACAAAGTGACTGTTTTAAAAGGCTTTTAAACAACAAATATTACATAACATTTCTGCAGACCAAAATACACCCCACCTGGTAAAATAATGGGCACAGAGAGTAGAGTCCTCTGTTAAATCAGCTTGTGTTGGTTCTGTCATTTTAGCACATCGTCGAATGGTGAAGTAGCGACAATACTCTCAATCGACACAAATATTTGTCTTTATGTTAATAAGGTGAATTATGTTGTTAATGACCAGCACTAATTAGTTAGCGGTCCATTCAGATCCACCACCTGTTAACACCCCTGCATCAACCTGGACTGATTCAGTTGTTGCAATAAAAGTTGACAGTGACAGATTGAACACAGCAGACTTGAAATAGGTTTTATTATTGCAGAGACGGTCTGGTTTTGGTAAAGGTGGCACAGAGTTTGACAATGGCCACCTTTAAATTCTCTCGGCAGAAAAAGCCCTGTCATGTTGGAATGGAAGTCTTTATTTGGGGATCTGAGCTCCGTGGGAGAACAGATGGAGCTAAGACCCGATGGGTATGTGGGTAAAGACAAGCTGTAGCACATAGGCATAGATTTTTAGGTCACAGCACACATACACTGTGTAGCCATGCTCTTATATTTACATAACACAAAAAGAGAAGTGGAGTCACAAAATAATTGTAGCAAATATCAGCATGCAAAATGGGTTTTTATCATACAGGTTATATACCTACTTAATGTAAGTCGTAGGAGGATAGGAGGAGGATTGGTCAGTATCTGTAAGAATTTATCAGCAGGCAGAATACAGACAGACTGCAGCTCTCTCCCTCTAACCAAGTAACTGTCATGCACATTTTAATATGCAAAAAATCCCTCTTTGTCTTCCTGTCATCCTCCCACTTTGAGCCTCCTTATCTTTGTAGAGTCAACAGCAAGACACACCTGATACAGCCTTTTAAAACTGTGACTCTGTTGATCTCAGCTGCTGTAGCACACTTACTAGAAGTGTCACACATAAAAGTGTCATCTATTGAACAGCAACAAAGTAAGTACTTCTCGCATTTTTTTTAATATGAGGAAATACGAGATAAACTGTGACTCAGGTAATGTAACTCAGCAAGAAAAACCCTGCCAGCACAGGTATGAGTTACACAAGGGCCTCCTTTTATTCCTCTGTTGCTGCCACTGGGGCTGCTGCCTTCGATTAGATGAACCAAGAGGAGTGAGGAAAAGAGGGGGATGGTGTCTTTTAACATAATTGTGATTGCATCAAAATGATTGCCCCTTCCTCAGTGCTCCTTCTTCTCTCATACAGCAAATTAAATTTGCCTCTTTCTGAACAGGTTATATGATTGCATTTTTTGTATTTGCAATTTTTTCCTATTATTATGTCAAGTTTGTTCCAGCACTGTGTCCTTTTTGTGTCACATATACTTTTGATGAATCTACGAACACAGGTGGTCTAAGGTGTATCAGTTCAAATAAGTTCGCCTCTGACTCAAAGCACACCATTTTTTCTTACCATGACCAGCAGATGGCAGTGTTTAATTACTTTTATCACTTGTCCATCCTTTCCCTCTCTTATTCCCCACCCTCTCCCTATCATATCCATTTTTATCCTTTTTTCCTGCAAGTCCTTAGAAACAGAGATTTTCAGTCTGGCTCTTTCTCTGCTCAGAGCACGAGTCTACGCCACCTTTTATGGTTTTATACCATTAGTGAAATGGAATCTTCTGATGCTACGGAGTTTTGATGTATGCAGATCCTTGAATTGAGCTTTGTCAAAGAGAATTTCGTATTAGGGTTCACCAGATACAGCCCTGCCAATCTGACCCCTCAGCCCTCATCTGTTCGATAGTATTGTTTCCTTCTCTTCTGCATGCAAACCAAAAAAGAGGATGGCCTGGGCAGGCCTGTGCTGTACCTGTCCCCATACCAATCTCATTGTGTCATCACAATTCTCGTATTCCTACTCCTACAACACATAAAAACATTGTTAACAGTGCTCGGTGGCTGTGTTTGTACTGTATACACACACACACACACACATCACACACACACACACACACACACACACACACACACACACACACAGAGAGACATTTAATTCACACACGGTGCGGACATGCATTCACTGGCAGAGCATAGCTTTGAGCCTGCGGCAGAGATCCAAGTTGCACTGCATCATTTTACCATGGTTTGTATTTCCATCTGCTTGTCCTCTACCTCTTTCTTCTTTTTTAGGCGGTTATTTACACAGCAGCATCTTTCTCGGTGCCTCTCACCTTTCTGTCCTCTTTTCCCTTTTTCTCTTTCCTCTTACTCTCTCTGCCTCTCTTTGTTCTCTTTGTCTGGGCAGAAACCAGCCCAGGTGTTTGAAAAGCTAGCGTGCTTACAAGCATGCTCTGAGCCCATTTGGTAGCAGCATTGTATTTTCATGCAAAAGGCTCATCCATATATTGCAGGGCCGGTAGTCACACTGCACAAGAATATGCCGGTCCTCACTCTGCATACATTATAGGCTAACTATAACAGGATTTACTTGCTAGCTCAGGGAAAGTGTGCATGACAGCTCCTTTGAATCTCACCGGGGCAAGCATTGCTTCCAAGTGTAAGTCGCTCTCCAAGTGCTGCATGTGACAGGTAATTGGCCGCGTTTATGTTTATGGGATGACGCAACGAGAAACTCCTTGAATTACAGCTAACATGGGAATTCCAGTAAACATCACAGACATCAGAGCGCTGAGGAGGAGCTGATCTTCCCCTTTCTGTGTGTGTGTCACTCTTTGTTTGTTTAATGTACCTGTACATGAAGAGAGACTACTGGCTTTATTTTTGGTAGTTTTTTTCTACTCTTTCCTTGCCAATGAGATTGATTTCTCCCTCTGCTACTGTGAGCAACATATATGATAGATAGGTTCTTCATTGTTAGTGTATGTCCAGTGACTGTCCAGTGATGACCTTTTCACATGCTCTGTTTGTGTATGAGACGCTGCTGTGCCAACCTCAAAAAAACAGTGGCTGGGAAGCAACCCGACTCTAATGTATGTAGATGTATTCCTAACTGAGGGATAGCTTTCTTGGTAATTACTATATCAATCTGTGCACTCCTATCCATGCTGTCTCATTTCAGGCTCCCTCTTATTTCTCTCCCACTTTCCTCTTCCTCTCTTGCACTAATGCACGTGCTCAGACACACACACACACAATCTGCTTCTTTCTCTCTCTGCATTGTCTCTCCTTCCCTGATTTTTCTCCCTCCTTGACTCACATTGATTCAGCGGTTGAACATGTGGGTGTTCAACACATTCTGAAGTTGCCTGTGAGAAAACGGTAGAGAGGAAAGAGTACATGTCCTGATCATCACACTAAATGATGCTTGCTGGTGAAGGTCAGACATAAACATGAACAGGTGCACAATCATGTACAGATGCACATAGACCCCAAGCATTAATAAACAAAACACAAATGCCGAGCGCCAATGTTATTGACAAAACCCTGTTATGTTCAATAAAACTCCACTCCCACCATCATTTTCACCTTGGCTAAGCCATGTGTTAGCCCAGAGATACACCTCTTAATTACGACATCCTTTGCCTGCCGATTACAACACTGCCTCATTCTCCATGGACAGATGCACCTGTCAAGAGAAATATGAATAGGAGGACTAAGCTGAAGTAATGGGACATGACCAGGGAGATAGAGAGGTATTGGTTTGTTTGTAGCTGTACAGTAATTAGCCACTGCCTGGCTTGTCTTGATGGCAATAAGGCATGGACGAGCTGTGGAGGAGGCAGAAGAAGAGTGGGAGGGGTCATTGGTAAACAGGAATCAGAGATCCATACTAGTTACAGTCAGAGCCTAGAGCCTGAGGTCTGTTTTGATCCCTCTCTACACTTCGTCTTTTCCACAAAGCTCAGTTTGCAGCTTTCAGGAATTACTCAGCTCTTCTTGTTTATCTCCGGTTAGAGATTTGTTCTTGTTAGAATAGACTGGCTGGTGTTCTGCCATCGCACTTTTACAGTTTTTTAATTCACATATGTCCATGACACGCACTACATAATGAAAGTACTTTAGAAAATATATAATAGAACAGATGGTTTATCATAACAATACATCTTCAAATATTCCAATTTGAGGTCTGCTTTAATTTATCTCGGTTCGTAATGCACGTTACAAGCAAAATTCACAGTTTTTCTTGGCTCACACTCTCAGTTAGAAGGAAAGAATGATGATTAAGAGAGTGGTTACAGTATACTCTAACCACTCTTTCGTTATATGGACGGTCACCTTTAATTAAATGGCAACAGCAACTAAAGTGAATTACCTCACTGCATCTTCAGACCTCTCAGCATAAAACTCTTGGGAGTTGATTTTTGAATGGTCAAAGCAAATTCCGTTTTTTTTTTTTTTTTTAAAGGTATCTCGCCACCCAGTCAAGGTCTTCTCTGTAGGAGCCTCAATTGCCAGCTTGCCCACTCATCTCGGTTTAATCTCATGGATGTGGGGGCATGCTGACTTTTGTACCTACAGTACATGTACTGTACGGAAGCACACTTACACACAGGCTAGTAGTCGGTATCCCTGCTTAAGGCCAATCTAACTGTCCATACTAGTCACAAAAAGCTACATTTCTTTGCAAAAGGCTTCTATGACTTTTCAAAATGCACTATTTCCTCCCACACATATTGCTGTACTACTCATCACACAATAATATGGACATGCGCACAAATACAGACTTACACAGGGTCCTGTTATAGAGGGTATTTTTTTCTGAAAAGGGATATATCTGGCAGGGAACTCCTGGTGGATTTGAGACAAAACCTAAGCAAAAGATTATAAATGAGCTGCTTGTCTGATTTTCAGTCTCGATGTTGCTGAGCTAAAGCTCCCTACCTCAAAGGCTTACTGTATGAAAATGCAAAGGAGCTTCTTTTCTCTAGACAAAAGTCTACAAATATTTCCCATATAAACATTTTAGATGACCAAAAACAAGTTAAATATGCTGCCAAATCTCTTGACTTTAGCTGTCAGTTGTTCTGTAATGTGACATATTTTTATGTACTGCATTCAGAATTGTTAAGTGAAAGTTTATAGCCTACATGTAGCAACTTTTTAATTATGCTTAGTGGTAAGTATCCTGCAAGCATTAATTTACACAAGACAGTGTGTTTTTTTATACACTGATAAACCTGAGGCATAGAGGGGGTGTACAGTCTCTCAGGGATGAGTCCTCCACAGCCTGGAATGGAGATAGTGGCATTGCCTTAGGGATTTACCAGACGCACATTCAAGAAATTTAATTCACTAGAGTTTAAGGCAATTCAGTTCAGAGTTGGCTGACTTGAGTTACCTGCTTAAGTTCTGCAGATAAGTCAGTAGATGCACCTATATGCTATGTGATTTTGAATTGGGATGCCCAAGATTTATTATTAAAAACTATTATAAATTAGAGTGTGTTATGTTGTATTGACTGGATTGATTAAAAAAAAAAAAACAATAACACTGACAACAACTGACAGATGGATAGAAGGATGCGTAGATAAGGTGGCAATTTTATAATAAGAGTAAAAATCATTTCTGTACACTGGAGCAACAGTAGAAATTGGAGAAGTTGAAGCAGCCAAAGGAAGTACTGTGTTTGAATTATTAAATTACAGGCAGTCATGAAAATACTGACAGCTCATCAATGATATCAGTAGGCGAATGATACCAACCGATTGTTAAGCCTGCATGTCTCAATAGTACAGCACTCAGAAACTGTCTAATTTTCCCCTGTGGCTTCCAGAATGGAAGTGATGCCCCATATTCCTGATCTATGTTTGGAAGTAGCACTAATGCACCAGTGAAGTTGCTTAGATGAGTGTTGCTTTGTTGACAGGCCAATTTAGCTGTCATTTTGAGATAACCGAGTGTTCCGAGGCAGTAAGTACATCCACATTCAGCAATGATCCAGTGCCCAGCCATCTCAGATCCTAGCTGAAGCCATTTCTTCTCCTCTGTTTCTTTCCTACACAAGCACACACTCAAAAACAAAAAAAAATGTTTTTCCATTTCTTAAGATCAAGGTAAAGGGTAATTTTGAAACCACAATTTAGTCCTGGTTATCTTAAAAAAAAAATTAAAAGCATTGCTTTAAGAAGTCTACCTGATCACACAGAAACACAATTAAAATCACTAACTTTGTGGAGTACTAGGTGTTCCCATTACCAAGATGTCAAGTCTATGTTATCTTTGAGACATGTTTTTATACTCCTAAGGTTTCACAGTATGTTCATGTGTTATTTTCTTTCCTACTTTCAAGTCGAAAACAAGATACTCTATAGATGATAACTTAGATGATTCCTCTCCTCTCATCAGCATAGCTTTCATTGTCAAGACTTCTTTAGCAGCAAGGAAATTGACTGCTCTCTTTCATACTCTTGCTTTCCCAGCATTATGTCTTCATCTTGTTAGTTCCACATCTTTTGCCTTTATCCCTTTTCCAGTCTTTTAAGTCTTGTAATGGTGCCTGCTAAAGCATCCACAGTGTGTATTGCCGCTGTGCGCAGTTGTTCTCTCACTTTCAGCCTCAATGGCATCCGATAGCAAATGAGTCTTGGCTGAAGGTTGTGAGCTTTTTCTAAAAACTGTCTAGCAAAAGCTGCAGCAGTTAAATGGGAAACTTTTGAAAATGTTCATCCTTACTTGCCAAGACCACTGGCTGCCTATTTACCCCATAGCCTCATCACAGAGGGGTAAATACCCAGTTACATACTCACTAGTGAATGCTCTACCGATACATCCCTTCTCATATAGCAAATCATGTGAAACCCACACAAATGACTGAACATCAAATAAATGACTGTAAATCTTGAGTTAAAGACCATGATGTAATCTGCCTGTGTGAAAACACCGTGCTTTTTCACTGATCTAAAGCCTATAATACTCCGCAAATAAGAAAACTGGTGATGTAGAAAATATTGTTTACGAATTTACTGCCACTCCTGTTCTTTTGGGCTTCCTTTGCATCAAGCCTTAATTCTATTTAACACTGGTTCAGTGAGGTGTCCTGGTACTTAAGTCTGGCACTACAAATGACAGGCCCATGGTTCATGCTGTTCTAGAGTCGTCACTGTTTGCTCTTTTTTGAAACTCTTCATCACTGTTGTATCTAAGTAAATTCAATTTGTGAGGGAAGGTGACTAAAATTAACAGAAGGTAATTGTATTAGCATCCATGATTTTTTTTTCAACAATCAAAAAACCTTCCTGCATGGCTATGGTGGCTAAAGGTCACATCTCACTGTAAACACAACAAAGTCAGACATTCAGGTCAGCCTGCAGGTTTACACCTAAAGAGGCTCTGCAGTCTATGGATAAAAAAGACAGTCTTATGGATTATTGAGGTAATAACACTGAATGATCACCTTTGCATGGACATGCAAATTACTGCTTTAGAAGTTGGGTTATGGTTTGACTTTTTTACAGTCTGTCTGAAATTTGCATTTTCTTGGCCTGATTTTGAGTCACTTTTAGAGGTTGTCTGATGGAGTATTTGTGTCCACTATCGCTAGTCCTCCATGACAACAATGAGTACAACACTCAACCATAGCTACACTATGGCAATAAAACCAACGTTGTGTTTGATTGGGGATGGAATTATTCAGTTTTTCTTCCACATATACGCAGATTTTTTATTCCCTCTTCGGTTGAAGGAATGCTTTTGTGAGGGTCCCACAAGCAATTGTATAGGGTCCTGTTTTTGAGCAAAGCTGATATGGAAAAAAGGGAAAGAGGGAAGGGGGCTGAGTTAGTGGGAGGGACAGACACAGTGTCTAGTAGAATGATTTCTATTGAATCTGTGGCAGTGACTGTGGTTTGGGGTTATCGTTTTGCTTGACAGAATTTGAAAAAGCAGAAAATGAAATGAGAACTGTATTCATATTCAAATGGAGTCCCAGTGTTCCTTCACAGTTTTCAATTATAGGCAATATGTATATTTATGTCTTCTCCAAAGGAAGCTGGACAGGGCCTCCAGATGCCTCTGTAAGGCTGAGCATCTCACACATATCTACCGTGTAATTTCCTGACAGTCTGCGCCCTGTATTTGTATTGTTGGGTCGTCAGATGGAGAATTTGGATTTCTGTTTCATAAATAAATACGTACTAAAAAAAAAACCCTATATATGATTCATATGCATATATATATTTATATATATATATTACTGCTCTGAGATACATCAGCACCAATATAGTCCATTACATGCAGGATATTGAATAATTAACAATCTGGTTATTATGGTGTCCAATGGTTATATTAATTTCACATCATAAGCAGATAAGGAGAAATGCTGCATATGCACTGGAGAGCAACAGACTCATGAAAAGTGACACCAACACACACCTTTCTGTTGAGGGATCAAAAACGACTGGAAATGATTACATCTGTTCTCCATGGTGGTCCATCTCACTGCCAGGAAACACAGGTTAAGCAACTCACTGGAAAAAGTCCTAGTACTCCAGATTGCCAGTCCACCTTGAGCCATTCATTCTCTAATACAAAGGCCTGAATCAAAGTCCTGTCTCTGTTTCTGTCTCTGTCTGTCTCTGTCTGTCTATCTCTCTTTTGCTCCCTTCCTGTCTGCCCATTTTTGTTCCTCATTATGTCACCCTTCTCATCAGTGCGTGAAGAATTATATACCTCATGTACGTTTATTTCAAATACAATACCAACCAAATGAAACTAAAAGGAAAAAAAAATCCACAAGAACAAATAAAATCTATTTTACATAATCCATAAAATATTAATCTTACCAATTGTAATTGGAGCAGGTTTCTAATAATCGTCTTTATCCACAGAAACTTTCAGTATTCATGTTCACAAATGTTGAAATAACTATCTAACTATCCAAGATCTTTATCAGTATGTAGTATCTCATTATGTAGTTCCGATTTGTGGTTGATTTGTCTATTCATATTATCATTATTCATAGCTATTCATAAATTCATCACTATGTTTATGGATAAAATCCCCCCTAAGTTCCTAGAAACTTGTAAGTAAATCTTAGTAAAGTGTTGGAACACTATGTAATACCAGAACAGCTTCAATGTCTGGAAATCTGGAGGGATGAACACTATTCTTCCAAAAGATTTTTACTCAGTGGGTCTTTTGATGATGATGGAGAGCGCTGTCTAACACGTTGGTCCAAATTCTCTCATAGTTGTTCATTTGGGTTGTGATCAAGTGAATGCAAAGGCCACAGCGTGTGATTCACATCATTTTCATAGTCATCAAACTATTCAGTGACCCCTATGTCCTATGAATGGGGGCATTGTCATCCTGTTTCTCCACTCATTTTTCAGGTTTTCTCTTTAATTTGTCACCCCTCTGTAATACCTTCTTTACTCCTCACTCTAAACCAATTTGATAGGTTAACGGTTTTGTAACTGTAAGCATTTAGTAATGACTAATTTCCACATAGGAACTGGGTTGTGGTGTGGTTTTGATTCAGTGATGCATACATCTCCATGTAATGAACATTTATGTTATAATTACACTAAGTTTGACCTACTGGTGCAAACAGCTCTTTACCTCTAGAGACCTTGATTTTAGTAATCAGATAGACATTTCACTCCCAAAGAGTAATAAATAAACAGAACCAGAGTCTTTGATGCCTCATTCCCAAAATGTGTGTCAATTATATAAACAGTTGTGCTTCAGCAGCTGTACCGAATATAAAAAATCTTGATGCTATGTGTCTCCATGTCTGATAGCAGGAGATATACGGTGTCATGGCAACACCTCTGCTTATGTAGAAAGTGTTTCTACAGTGCGTAACATTATATCCCCTGGTCACTGTGAAAGTTCAGACACCTTGCGATGTTGTGAGTGGTGTTAATCTTCCTTAAGACACAAGGACACCAGTCTGACGCACTCTTAGAGAACATGTGAGAGGGTCTACTCAAGCCCCCACTGAGTAATTAATGAAGTCCTCATTTTCTTTCCAACCCTTTTTTCCTCAGCCAGTCCCAACAGAGTAAAGAGAAAGACAATGAAACAAAATTTTAAATGTTAATTGCATATTTATATCCCTGTAATTTCTAATTAACTTTACTTTTTCATTGCACTTGCAGTAAACAATGGTTAATAAATGTGGATTAGTAGGTGAGCCATGATGGGAATGATTACCCCCCCACCCAGCAAACCTCTGTGGAATATTTTTTTCTTAAGTCTTTTATTACCTTAGAGGTGTTGTGGCATTTTGCTATTACTGTGGAGGTGGGGAGGCAGCTAGTTTGTAGTCCTTGAAAAATGGGATCTCCTTCAGTTTTCCTGACATGTACCTATACCTTTGCTATTATTTTTTGCAGTCACAACAGCTCCAAGGTCTCTCAGGGCCACAGCCAGGTATATACAGCCATGCCATCCAAGATTTCTGCACTCCTAATTTTCTATGGGCACCTGTACTGTATATGCACATCACCAGGGTGCAAGAACTCAGACTTTTACGTCTGCCTGATGCATGTGCTTCCCACCTTCCCCTGATAACTACAAAGTCATGCAGACTCCTGTAATGCTCCTCTCATTATGTTGTTAGCAGTCACAGTGTCAAGTTAACACCAGCACACAGATGCCCCCTGGTTGAGGGGCTAATATCATGCAAGCAGATGACTGTGTATATATCTAAAATCCTGGAATACGAAAGGATAGCTCTGGAAACAGGTAACTTTATGTGTGTTCTTAATAGTTAAAGTGTGGAGAGTACAGAAAACTGTTCTTTTTTTTTCTTTTGTGGGTACAAGCCAATGGAGAAAAAAGGGCTGTCACACCTGATGATAAGATAGCAAAAAGTGCACTATTACATTTTTCTTTTTTTTCTCCCACTGCTCTTTCCGTGAAGGAAGAGGGTGGCTGGCAGGTATGGCACTATCAGTACTTTCACTTACTGACATCTTGGCCCAAGCTAAACAGTGAAGGCCACTGTCACAGGCATTTAGAGATTGGTTCTGAGAGTGAGGGAGGGATTTTCTGTCTCTAACAAGATCTTATGGGTAACACAGACTCACTAAACCTGGGCAAGAGGTCAGTTAATTGTCTATTTTCCTCAAGCACTGTTCCAGCATCAAGAAATCTCAGGAGATTGATTGATTTGCAGCTGTTGTCCTTTTGCTTCTTTGCTTATTTTTTTTTTTTGTTTGTTTTTTTTTTTGGTTATTGTTAGAAGGCAGGCATAATCATTACCATGTGCAACACTGAGTCTTTCTTATAAATATAAATACTGAAGACTGGTACCAGTGTCTTATTCGTTAGCTGTTGCACCTTCCTTCTTCTTTGCAGCTTCTAATAATTACTTTCTTTGGTAAATTTTTTTGAAGATAAAAACTCGGTATATTTTTACATCATAAAAGCAAAACTGCAATAGAAACATAAATTCATGGAAACAAAAAACAAAAAACAATCTGTTATCAAAAATGCATTCACATTATAAGTTACATACTAAAAGTGTAGTTATATTTGCAAAGCAATTCAGGTGAAGCCCTATGAGGCATTGGTGTCTGTAATTACATTAAAAAACTATACAAGGTATGCAATCTAAATGTAATAAGAATGTTATTTCATTAAGATCACTTGTTCCCTTTTATGAAAGTAAATTTCCATGAATTTCAACTGTTAGTTAATGATCCAAGTACCGATCAAAGGACTCTTTTACATACTGTACATGTAATTGAAAAGATGAACTTTGGCTTAAGTAATCCAAGATACATTATTAGCTTTTAACTTTGCACAAGCATTTATCGTTCATCATGTATTTAATAGTGTTTCCTTCATTGACAGACATTGGTATTGGTAGTTGTTCCTATTTTTGTGACGCTTTTTTCTGTAACTTGCCAAGATGTCATTATTTCCTTATTTACTGGATTCCCTATTATAATGGAACAGACTGACTTCCAGAAACATCAATTCCACCAATCTCCCGAACACATCAAATGAGATTATTGGAAGATGGCAGATTTGCCTTTACTGATGACCCTATGTGTCCTCTTTTAAAGAATCAGACTCTGCTTTGAAATGATCTTCTGCTTATTGGTAGCTTCCAACTGCAGGATTATAACAACTCTGTTGACTGGCATTGGATTGGTTAATCTTTAAATAAAGCACACCCAAACATACATACAGCTTAGTGAACCTTGTGGCCTGCAGTTTGACTATCTACCTTGTCCTCATTGTAGCTATTTTGACATCACACAGGGATCCTTCACTAATTAAAAAAATGACTGACAGTGTCAATAGGATTATTAGTCTTTTAAGGCCATGGCAATTTAATCAGACCATTTCCATTAAAAATGATCTATTTATGTATATAGACTATGAAAAGACATTTCATTGACTACAGTACAGAATTTGTTGTGCTAGCCATACATTCAAAAATTAAATAATAAAAAAATGTTCATTGCTAATGTTCATTTGTCATTGGACATCCTTATATACATTAACAAGTTATACAAATTGTCTGCATTGTTATACTTAAAACAGGGAACACACAAAAACCGGGTACAATGCATTTAAATCTTCTAAAGATTTTGACATTGATCTCTTAATTAAATCATTGTAAGGATAAAGCATTTTAAATATCAGCCATCTCAGACATCTAACTAGGGAACCCTGGATGGGTCTTTGTTGCTGGTATTCAAGAGGTAAAGTGGCTTACATTTAAGTGGCTGCTAAAAGATGCAACAGGCGAGATACTTGAATACCTTTCAGTCAGGATGAACATTGGTTGACAGACAGCCTCATGACTATAAACCAATGAGTTCACTAGATAATAACTGAGAGGCAGAGACCCCGTATGATTAGGAAATTAGAATGATAATTGTCTGGCTGTTTGAACTTGCACTAAGAGCTTCATTTGACATGCAGTTTGCTCACTGGCCTTAATGGCTTTAACTCCAGGGGAACTCAGGGAAAGAAAAAGAAAAAAAACAAAAAACACAAACACTCATGAGCACCTTTATCTGTTTGAACAAGAGAGGATTTTGTTCAAAATAATAAGGCCACCTAAAAATGTAATGCTTAATTTGATAAAACAAAAACATCTTTCTCAGTGAATATGTATGGTTGAAAAACCAAAGACTGTTCTGATAAAGATATTCAGCGTACCACAATTTATATTTAAAGAAAAAAATCCTTTTTTTGTCTAGTGTTTTTGAGATCAAAAGGTCAAAGGAAAATGAAAAAGTATTACCATGCTATCACCTTACATAGTGAAATATTGCATATTGTATTGTTTGTCGTGCCAAACTTTTTTTCACACCCAAATCCACCCCCACCCAATTCTCCCCTGCAGCTTACTATGGGTCCACATTCACAGTCTACTGCCAGAGAGCCTGGGCACTGCTCCAACTACCATTACCTGGGCAGGCAAGGAGCCTTGTTGGCCTTTATATGCTACTGTACTCTATGATTTATGACTCTGTCTGTGTGCATCTGCTATGTTAATAAACATTCAGGCACACACTCATAATTTTAACTACACAGTTTTGAATACAAGCTATATCATACCTTCAGTATCATGAGCACCATTGCTGAGGATTATATTAGTCTGAAGTGTGTAGTTTTGGTGATTGCCTTCGGGCCGAGTGTGCTACTCATCATATTGCATGGCCATTCTTTTGTTCAAAGACAGGTGACCTTCAGTTGGTTCTTTGGTAGGCCAGAAAAAAGAAAAAAAACAAAAAACACAAACACTCATGAGCACCTTTATCTGTTTGAACAAGAGAGGATTTTGTTCAAAATAATAAGGCCACCTAAAAATGTAATGCTTAATTTGATAAAACAAAAACATCTTTCTCAGTGAATATGTATGGTTGAAAAACCAAAGACTGTTCTGATAAAGATATTCAGCGTACCACAATTTATATTTAAAGAAAAAAATCCTTTTTTTGTCTAGTGTTTTTGAGATCAAAAGGTCAAAGGAAAATGAAAAAGTATTACCATGCTATCACCTTACATAGTGAAATATTGCATATTGTATTGTTTGTCGTGCCAAACTTTTTTTCACACCCAAATCCACCCCCACCCAATTCTCCCCTGCAGCTTACTATGGGTCCACATTCACAGTCTACTGCCAGAGAGCCTGGGCACTGCTCCAACTACCATTACCTGGGCAGGCAAGGAGCCTTGTTGGCCTTTATATGCTACTGTACTCTATGATTTATGACTCTGTCTGTGTGCATCTGCTATGTTAATAAACATTCAGGCACACACTCATAATTTTAACTACACAGTTTTGAATACAAGCTATATCATACCTTCAGTATCATGAGCACCATTGCTGAGGATTATATTAGTCTGAAGTGTGTAGTTTTGGTGATTGCCTTCTCGGGCCGAGTGTGCTACTCATCATATTGCATGGCCATTCTTTTGTTCAAAGACAGGTGACCTTCAGTTGGTTCTTTGGTAGGCCAGAAAAAAAGAGAAAAAAAAAACAACGACGACAATAAAACAGCAAAAAACAGCTTATATTACACTGTTTTAGGATACAGTGTTTGAGAGGTTGTCATGGCAACAAAACCTCTAAGCAGACAATGGATGGAGTCACTTTCTCGGTTCTGTTTCCAGACCTGCCATGGCAGATATTTCTGAGCCATGAAAAGGAAACAAAAAAATCATTGCACGTCCACTGAAACTGCTGTGAACTGGGGCATTATTTTGTCTGCTATCACTGTTTGACTTTTTGAGCAAATGTAGAGAGGCAAAAACAGAAAACTGGGAAAGCAATGAGATGTCAAGTAGACCTAGTGCAAACCCTGGGGAATGTGTTACGCTTGCAATGAGTCAGGCATATTGTTACTGGAGAGGGAATGTTGGCGGCTCAAATTATATAAACATTCAAACAACATGCATTTGAATATGAGTTTCAGACATTGTAAAAGAGGATTGCCCATAGAAAAGTAAATGCATCAATGTTATGTATAAATGTTGAATATACAGAAAGCTGTTATTTCAGTTTTCTAATCAAGTTGATTATATGCAGAATCTTGATATCTCCCCTTAGGTATAACCTACAGAAAGGTTACGTTCAAACCTTACATAATTAAACCAGCAGGATCTAAGTTCAATCATTAATCAAGATACATTTACTATGGGAAAATATTGTCTATGTTTTGCATGGGTGCTTCTTGTCTCTGTGGATATGTCTGTTTTCTGTAGCTGCCCCCCCCCCCAATCTATTTTCCGTTTTTGGAACTTTTCTTTAATCTTTGATTTTTGGCAAGATAATGGATCATTTGAGCATTTATTGAAAGGAAACTGTGTGATAAGTTTGGAGGAAACTGGAATTTCTGCCTTACGATTGCAGTTTACATCCATGTCTGTCCAGACTCATAAAATATGTGAAGACTTTATAAAATATAGTAAAATATAATAGGGTGTTTTATCATAATTAGCATAGGAATTCTTGATTTATCGCCAAAAATGTGTTTTGTGAAGTCACAGTGACCTTGACCTTTGACCTCTGACCTCTAAAATCTAATCAGTTAAACCTTGAGTCCAATTGATTGACTGTGCCAAATTTGAAAAATTCTCTTGAGGCATTCTTAAGATATTGGTTCATGACAATGAGACACATGTATGGGCATGGAATAGGAGCTGTTAACAACACAACGACATGGGAAATAAGACCCTGATTAAACACTGCTTTTCACAAGATGCCAGAAGCCAAAAAATGTTTAAAACAATTTAACCATTGGTTTAATCTCCAATAATGTGCTGTATTTGAAAATCTTGTTATATTATCCATTGTTTTAAATCTTATTATCAAAAGTAACCAGTGACTAAGGCTGTCAAATAAATGTAGTGGAATAGATTGTTTAATATTTCCCTCTGAAATTTAGTGAAGTATAAAGTGGTATAAAATGGTAAAACTATCTCAAAATTGTACCTAAGAACAGTATTTGAGTAAATGTATTTAATCATGTAATCATTCTATTTAATGAAAATAGTTCTAGTTTTATTTTTAGCTTGATTTTCTGCTGGTTACACTATTTCACTAATTCATGTGTCTTTTCCTTTTTGCCCCAATTGATCCATCTTTTTTTTTTTCATGATTAATTATTTAAGAGTGTTTTACTGTTTGATTTTTAATGTCACATTTGTCTGGTATAGTTACCATTTCAGGACATTTTGCTACATTCCATACTAATGTTTATTGGATAGCATGCAGCTGCAACAAAAAAGACAATACCACTCAACTTAATAATTCATATAGTCCTCCAAGGAAAAAGGGAAGATAATTACAGGTATGAACATGTTTTCAAAAGTAAAGCTTTATACTTCCTTCGATGTCAAGCGGGTGAACAGCATACAAATGAACATTGTGGAGGAGATTAAAATTGTGTTATCCAGGCATATATTTGAGCACCCAAGTCAAATTTTGCTGATATCAGTGCTCTTAAGTTTCATCCTACGGTTGAATAACTTTTTTTTTTTTCCTATTGAAATTTTTCATTCAGCTATAATTTTTATACTTCTGGTACATTTCATATAAATTGTATAGTGTATGATGATATTACTGTCAATGTCACTCACATGTGGGACATTTGATTGCCTTTGGCAGTGACTATTATTCAGTTACTGGTGCTACTTTTCAGTAAAGTGGTTTACATAAACATTTCATCAAATTTATTCAGCAAAATTAAAACCATAAAGTGATTTGTATTTCAGGTATCTTGTCTACAAAACCCCATTGCATCAATGTTGCTATGAAGCACTGCATTTATCATTATCACATTGTATTTTTGAAGCTTTCTCTTCAGTTGCAGTATAGAGTATGGGTGTTGACTCATGACGGAATGAATGAGAAATTATGTTGTGACTTCTTGTCTCAGCATGAAGCTAATTTCTGACTATATTTCATGCTTATCTGAAGTTATGCATTAGAATTGATATATGCTACATTGGAGCTCTTTTTCTCTCCATGTAATGACAGTGAGTGTCCTTCATGCAGTGGGCATGACCGAAGCATCAAATAGCCATACTAAGTCATTGTGTTACTAACAAAGGTCTGAAACCCGTTTGTGCCTTTTCAAAAAGAACTGTATAACAAAGGAAAAAGCCAACAAAATAATAGAAATGTGAAACCTCTGTCATAAAAGGTAGTGAAATTTGTTGAAGTTTTTTTTTTTTTTTTAACAGCTATTGTGGACTCCAACAGAAAACACTCTTGGTAGATAAATGATGGTTCAGTTGGAAACATTTTTAGTATCACAATGTTTGATTTCTATCTAGTTGGGATTTATTTATTTATTTTTAAATTTATGATTGAAGATAATTGCACAAACTATGTCCAAATCAGTTTAGGCTGTTTCTGATTATGTATTTAGTAAATAACCATCTTTTATTTTTCAACTTTTGAGGTTCAATATGATGAAAACATTGTTTTCATCAACATTGAGATACCATTTGTGTTTTCAATAGTTGGATGAGAAATGGTTGAGCATCAAAATACTACATGGAGTACCCCCATCCTCTGCAACCTCCGTCCAGGTTCATTAAAAAAAATTTTTTTTTCCTCTCAGTTATAAAACTATAACCCTTATCTATCTGTTGCTATTTTAAAATGCTCGGGTCTTAACGAGATTTGAAGGTATAGATTTGTTTTTGTTTTTTTCCTCTCATTGTGTCACTTGACCAGTGATGCATTGAAATGACTTCTCACTGTCAACATGTGATGAATTTTTCTCAAAAATGTATTTAAACCCTCTTGAGTATTGAATGAAATATTCAGCGCAGTTTAGTAGATGACTTCCTCTAAATAACAAATGTATTGAGGTCTCTTTGCTCAGACGTCCTACTGTTTTTGTGTATAAAAGATTCAGCACTACCTATTTTATCTTACTTTACAATTTGAGGACATGGTAAAAGCTCACCCTTTAAATATTCATAATACTCCAGGAGGTTTGGTGAATGAATGGATGGAAAAAAATGATTGTAGATACTTACTTATATCAGGTAACATACTCAAAAATTACTCTTTTTTTATCTTTAGTGGTTATGGTTCAGTGTTAAGAGCAAAAGCCAACAACCCAAATTTTATACTTCCACTAAAACATCAGCCAAAACAACAACACGATCACGATATAAAAGCTAGAATATATGTTACTAACTTGCCCAGATCAAAAAAACAAGCCACAGAAATATATTGCACACCAAAAGCACATTGACAAATATGAATGGACAACAATTAGATGAACATTGAAACAACTTCAATATGTGCTGGGACTATTGCAAGGTTCCATTAAGGAGAAACTTAGAATTACAACAATGCCATGGCATGAGGATATTATTGTGTGTCCCAAGACTTTGTGTTATTAGTCACATGATTGCAAGTGTAAATGAACTTGAATGTACACACTCATTTGTGGATTTCTCTTTTTTCCTTGTTCAAATTCACAATTAGTGTGTTTAAAATGAGTGTACTAATCCATTCGTATTTACTGTACCCACACAAAATGTCCTTTTTAAAGCTGTTTTAGTTGCCTTCCACTGTGTGACAGTAGAAGGCCAAACCGTTACCCTGAGTCAGATGCTTTTCATTTGCTTTATCAATCAGAGAGTTGGTTATGACTAATGCCCCTCCTAGGCCAGTGTGGGCAGAGCTTTGTCAAACAGTGTAATAATCAGAAACAAACAGCCTGAACCCTGGAACAGGGCCACTAGAGGCAATAGAGTTGTATGCTCAAGACTCTGTTGAGCCACCCTCTTAGACAAAATAGCTGTCATCAAATATTGGAATGTCCTAGAAGGCGTATTTGACATAGGCTGATGTGACATGTGCCCTGTCTCACTGGTTGATGCCCTAAAGTGGGGTCAAACTAATAACCTCAACCCTTGTGGGGCAAACATAAGATTGCCTCTGGCCGTGATACACTGTTAAAATCAAATGCTATATTCACATAGAATTATGGGCTTAGAGCAAGGCCTAAAATTGAGGGTTTAAAGAAAAGAAAAAAAACACACGCACACGCACTCACACGCACTCACACGCACTCACACGCACTCACACACACACACACACACACACACACACACACGCACGCACGCACGCACACACACACAATCATTCTTCACCCTGCAGGTAATTTATATATAACTGCTTGCGCAAACACCTAATCATAAAAGTACAATTTATGTTTTTCTTAACCTTATAAAATCTTAATTTAAAAGTTGAGACTGGCTAGAAATGGCTTTCTTTTTAACCATAATGATTTTGTTGAAATAAATTTCAGTTAGCTTCAAAATACATTGAGAAAAAAGAAATAGTACATTTGAAATATCATTTTGCTAGGATAAATTTACTCTATTCTTTAAGGAATTTTTAAGTTTTTAAGATTTTGACATGCTGTATTGAAAAGCTAAAAATTTCACTGTCAGTAAATATGCTCTGCTGAATTAACCTTGAACAGTAAAATGAAACCCAATTACCAGACTCTGGTCACAAGCTGACTCTGCTCTGTGAACTTCCTGAGGAAGGGAAGAAGTTGAAACAAAATTCCTAATGGAGATCAGTAAAATACCAAAACTGTTGTTGTCTTAGGTTACATTAGGGTCATAAGGAAGCTTTGAATTTAATATGCTTTTCTCGTGTTATAGTATTTTTACAATTTCAATTATCAAATCTTAAAATTTAAAGTTTTTCAAACCATTTTCATTCTGTACTATGTGGACTAGCCAGAGATACTTTTCACAAATACTGGCTAGTATACTAGGTATGTTGGATCCTTAAGCAAACACCAAACAGTAGATTAACTGTTAATTAGCTTTAAAGACAACAACACTCTCAAAAAACACGTTAACATTGTGAAACTCATTGTAGGAACTGACACTATAAGTCGCGTTCGTGAGCTTCCTGGAGGATGACTTCAGCCATTGGTAGTTACCTTGAAAACCATTGTCGATGCAGCATTTGCTACTAGTTCTACTCTGCCTATTCCTAACTCACAGTGATAATTGCAACCTGACATCCTGTGTGGAACAGCAATTGAGTGGAGTCGTCAGGGAATCTTCTCAGTTAACCTTCATGTTTTTTTCATCTTTGCATCTTTCTATGTTGAGATCTGAATGTATTGTGTTTTGTTGTGTTCCTTTTTGCCTTTTTAAACCTCTAATTTATGATGCAGATGTCAACATAAGGATAACCATCCTACAACAAGGGATGTTTTTTTTTCCATTTTAATGTTCATGAACTTAATGGGGACTACCTGATGGTACATTTTTCTTTGTAAATTTTAAAGCATTGCCTTCCCTGAAAATGTTCTTATGATTATGGTAGCCATATCTTATAGTTAGGACTTTGTATCTCATATTTAAAAGCTATTTAACAAATACTGGATTTTTACAGTTATAAGAAGACTATTTCATAATAGGGAAAGCGATGGTATTTATGAGAAAAAGAAACATGATGAGGAGTAGTTGCCATTTAAAATGACTTGACCGTAATGTCACCATCTAACTAAATTTTCTTTTATCATTTCCTTGGTTTAAGGCAATGGGGTATAGTGATTTCATTGAGTGATATAAATGGAACTGATCTCTCAACAATAATAATAGTTGAGTTTTTTTTAAATATTTTGTTTTCTTTTGAAATGCCAATGTACTTTAGATCTAAAGTGGTGGTGGTTAATCAGAGGGTAATATAAGCAAACATGAGAACTGTATTTCTTGACAAACAATTACTTAGACGTAAAACCTCTTTTCTAGAAACTCAAAGCCTTTCTCATCAAGCCCATTAAAGACTACATGAAACAAGTTACATTAAAGCTATACATTATGCGTGACTTTATAATTTAGGCTTTTGTCATAATATTCTTGAGGAAATGTACAGATACAAGAACATTCTTAGTAAGTCATGTAATTAGTTTACAACGCTATTTGTTATAGGGGTAGTTGTCTTCCTTGGTGTAGGCCAGCTTTCAGCAACGTTTGTGGCAGACGCTAAAAACATCAAGTAATTCAGATTTCATGTTTTATATGTTGACCTACTATTCATTGCTTTTCACGACTTTTCTGTTTTTTCATATTTTTTCTGTTTTCCCTCTTCTCCTTTCTCAACCTCCTACTATTTTCTTTTTTTAAAAAACTGAAAATCCTTGTATTTACTACACTTTCCTGCCAGCTGCAGAAGAAAAGTAGGTTATGCTTGGTGCAGTCCTTCCTCTCTCTTACCTTACATGTTATTATACATCATTTGACAGACTGTCACCCTGCCCCAGGATTAGACTGGCTGAGGAGAGACCAAACACTGCACCTTTACTACATATCCTTATCCAGCTCTTGCCAAACTCCTCATGAAGTCCACAAAGCCACATCTTAAGGCTTCTTCCCTCAGAGTTGTCGCTGAATGTGTAGTTTATCTATAGCTTAGATTACGCTGGAATGCAACTTCATTTGGTCTGGGCAGTGAAGCTAAAGATGCTTTTTATTTAATTTGTATTGTTGAACCTTAGGATGGAAAGACTAACCTCATATTGCTAATAGGTAAATGTTCCCAAATGAATAGATAGAAATGGGATATGATAAAAGACCATTTGCATAAAATTGCGAGGCACATGTTGTTCTGCTTCAAGAAATGGTGTCTCTATTCACTGGTCCATGGGTATTCCTATCTCTAAAAATTGAACAAAACAAGATAAGGCAGCATTAAAATAAATGGCTTTATTACTGCAGGGGTGGACTATGGAGATAAACAAATAGTATATGTGTTTAAACTAAGTCCTATTGTGCTGCTCTGTATATAATGCTTTATAAGTTAGAATCATATGTACACCAGTATTTCCCCCAGGTGAGATTGGAATCTAAGTAAGTGGAATATTATATGTGTGTATAGATTATATATATATAGATATATATTTATATATATCTATATATATATATCTATATATATATATAAGAAAAACTTACACATTTTATTAAAAAAATCATATACATATTATTCATTCTTATAATTATTCATATAAAGCATATGCCACAACCATCTGCTTTTTAAGAATATAAGATACCTGGAAAGGTTCAAATTCCTCTGGTTTCACTTTGAGCATAAGAAGTTCAAAATAAAAGGCAGATATGAATTAGTAAAGTAAAAATTAAGCTCACCCTCTTATTATTTCTTGTGGTTACTACTTCAAATAAAGCTCTGATCCCTGCAAGTCAAAGCGATTTTGGGTGGAGTATCACTTTAAATTTATTACGTCTAAGTCAAGCGATCCTGTGTTCTATTTTCTTTATACCCCCCAGGTTTTGAGTACTGTAGTCAAGGTAGCTAATTGTTCTAGCTATTCAGCCTCATTCGGTGCTACAAAATGCATTAACCTTAATAAGTTTGTAAACAAACCTTTGTGAATATTTGACGCTTGTTCATCTATGTATCAAATCCCAGTAGAAGCCTTTTATGTATTTATAAGAAATGTAATTCTGTCATGGACTAACAAACACTTCTTAGATATAGTCGATGTTGTTGCATGAAAAAAAGGGTTTTAGTTCCTGTGCAAACTCAAAGATGCTTTTGAGTTCAACTTTCATTTTCTTCTTGAAGGTATTTATTACAAAACACTTAATCCCTTTTGGGGAATTAAAGCAGCTTGAATTTTGTCACTAAATATTTTCAAAGCTTTTTTAAAGCAAAAGTCTCAGATGGTTCCTGATACTCTGACATTGTCCCGATACTGTGCCTATATCATCACCATTTTTACTGAAAAAATTAATCAAAATCATGTCATGTTTTCCACATATTGTACACCTGCCTTTGTAATAAAACACTTAACTTAATAAAAACAAGCTGTGCTACTCACCTAATTAGTGATTAACCATGTTACTGTAAACTAGGACACTGGCTGGCAGGCTCCCTGCATGATTTCTATATGATCAGCTGTTAATGCTGCTGCTGTTCTGTTATTTAAAATTACTCTCTAAATACAAATGTTGCTGTCCTCCGAGACTGGGATACTGTCACAAAATGCACTGTCCTGACCTTTTGCTTGTCTTTTTGGCCTGCAGAACAAGATCATCCTGGACCCTTTGACATTCAGTGAGGCTCGTTTCCGACCCTCTCTGGAGGAACGCTTGGAGAGCATCATCAGTGGTGCCGCACTAATGGCTGATTCCTCATGCACACGTGATGACCGGCGTGAACGCATCGTGGCTGAGTGCAATGCCGTTCGACAGGCCCTTCAAGACTTGTTGAGCGAGTACATGAACAATGTGAGTTTCCTCTCTGATAATTTGACGCTCATTTCCTAATTGGAGCTGCACACATGCTCATTTGTGCATGCGCCTAATTGACCACAAACACCACGGAAGCAGACACACATACTGCTTATCTCCTTTGACTTTCCTACTTACTCCTGATTACAGTTATCTTCTCCCCTCTTTTTGTGTAACTCTACTTTCACCTCCCATCAATCGTCAAGTCCTAACCGCTAAAGCAATAGCTTTCTTGTGAGGTTATCTCAGCCAAAGTTATGTCTTTTTCTGTGACATGTAGGGATATATTTTATGGGTGATGCAAAGAGAGGAACAAGACATGTTACAAGCTGTGGGTAATTTCCTTACTCCTTGCTCTTTGTGGATCCCTTTGGTATTTTCTTATTCAGAGTAGTGGGACAGTTGCAAAGGTGGGAGTAGATGAGACAGTGAAAACTGAGATGTTGGTACTTTGGTGAAAATCAGCACTTTGATGTGCTGAGAATAGGTGTCAGAGGACCGAATCTATTTTCAGTGGAGAAACGCTTTGTTGATAATATTGTGATCCTGTCAGAAAATGCAAAATAACTGCTTGACAAAAATGCACAACTACAAAATAACACTGAATGACATGAAAGCACTTAAAGGCCACAAGGAAAATGTGACACTTTTACTGTACTCATTGTAATAAATAATTGTGTAGATAACTATGAGGCAAAATAAAACTGCCATACAGTAAGCAAGAGGATTTTTATTACCTCCACAAATGTAAATTCAAGTTAACAATGCACACTATAGGCCTTTGGCTACATATTTGTCATATGTTTCCATGTTGTAACTCAAACCCTCCTGGGCAACAATAGTATTTTCCCTCTTTGAGAAGCTAGTCTTGAGGTTTTGCTCTAAATTTGGCGAGCCATTTTCTTCATGCAACACTGTGTGCTAAGACCATGATTAATCATCAGACACATGCAATCTATATTCTACTTTAGCTGTCCTTTATGTGCATAGTGAGATGTTGGAGCTGTCTACATAAGTGAAAATAGAAGAGGCACTTTGATACTCTGTCTTTGACCTTGCACACATAACTTAGTTCTTTGTACGGGACCTTGCGATTGTGTCATTAAACTGGAACCCGTAAGATTTCTGAAACTTTCAATATCAGATCTATTAAATGTCTGATCTATTTTTATCACTTTAAAGCCAAATGCATTTTAAGTGTTTGACTCATTCTTAAATTTTTTCTTCGTAGACTATACAGACATTTTGATGGGCAGCAGTTTAGGTATAAAAAATGAGCACCCATTCTTCCCCACTCTTAACGAGCAAGGGCAGCAAAACACTGCTTGCCATCCAGGTGTACAGTTCCTTTTGAAGTGTGTACCTGGAGAAAATGTGATTAGAATATTGATGTTACAAAAAATAGATCAGAATAATCACGGCTAAACGGCTAGGTTAAAACACTAAACTATAATGAAACATATATAGCCACACATGGCAATTAATCAAATCTATGCAAATAAGTTGATTTATAACAACTGATTAAGAACAAAATGGTCATACAGCAATGACCTTAGTTTCAGACATGCATACATACCAACCATAATACATATCTCAACTCTCTTTACAGGAGGAAATGTATGCAGGCCATACAGACGATACCATTATTGCATATTGAATGGGAACTTGGCAGGCTTTCTGAAATAACAGACAGAGACAAAAATACAAGAAACCGTTCTAGTAATATCTAGTTTCTATTTGTTCCATAATGATACTTGAACCAAATGTCTGAACGGGATGAAAACTGTGATATCAGTGCTGAGGGACACACAAAACCTCTCATCCAGTCTTTCTTGTTCAACGTTCACAACAAATTGGTGTCGTAAAAGTAACATTGAGATACAGTCAACATGGCAACCTTTCAGGTGCCCTAAACAGAGCCATACATCACTGAAAAAGCAGAGGATATAATTTCCTCAGTGGAGCACTTGCTAGGCCAGCCTTAGTTCTTAGATAACCCCTAATGGGTCTGGACTGTTGGTGAGTTATTGCCCTTTTCAAAATGACTTTAATGTACTCATGTGTTCCTCTGAACTGGGACTCACACTGGTCTACATTAGTTACTGTATTCTAGCATAGCTATCTACAGGGGAATTAGCTCAGGGGGTGTTAATAATACTTTATAATAATATAATAATAATAATACAATACCTTAGTTGTTATCGTGTCCATTCTTTCCAGATGTTAAGTGTTAGTTCTGCGAACAGCAACTTGGTCCTAAAATGAGTACTTGCACCATTTTAAAGGTGAATTGGAGATCTGAAGTGGACCATCAGTGTTGCTCCTTCCTCAAGGAGGAAACCAGAGTGTTAGTATTTCTTTTTATAGGAAGGAGTTATTCCCACCTAACATAAATTACAATATTTAACCTTGCATTATAAAATGCATTTTTTAACTTGTGTTTAATGACCAAATGTAATCTTAATGTTAATACATTTGATTTCCTGAGTGTGCAACTTGCTCAAACTGTGCACTAAAGGTCGATCCAGCATTTATTAAGTGTCATTTGTGGCTATTGAGCAATTGGCAAGCCAGCAGCTATTGATCCCTACAGTATCAGCTCTCCTGCTTGCAAAAGGCCCTATGCAATAATTTAATCTTCAGCTTAGTTTTATATATATATATATGTGTGTGTGTGTGTGTGTGTGTGTGTGTGTGTGTGTGTCTTTTGGGATCTGTGGTTTTAAAGTAGCCCAGAAAAAAATCAGGGGCCATTAGATAAAGGATATTATTATATGTTAGATAGAATATAAACGTTGCAAAAGCTAGTCGTCAATCTACATTGTGCATGCATGTATGTGTCTCTGTGAAATGACCTTCATTTGATGTCAAAGCTGTTGTTGTTGTTGTGTTTGTGGTTTGCTATCCTTGTTTGTTGATCTTCCTCAAATTTCACAAGTTGAAGACAAATGGGTTTCAGTTTGCTCTGCTTTTACAATTCTCTACATGGTAATAACATTTAATTCCTTCAGTGTATATATATATATATGTGTGTGTGTGTGTGTGTGTGTGTATGTGTATGTATGTATATACAGGTGTGTGTGTGTGTTTATATATATGTTTATGAATTTACGTATGTATGTTTAAGTAATGAAGAATTGGTGGAATCAGTCTGAAAAATCTTTGATTTCCTGTACGCAGAACCTGTTGCAGTTCTTTCTAGTGCATCAATTGTGGGTGTGGTTAAAAAAAAACAGTGCAGCCATTGTTTGCTCAGAGTATGGTGTTAAATCCACAGGGATTTTCTCCTCCTCCTTTGAAAATGCCAAAATCATGTGCATGTTTATGAACACTCAGATGCCCTTTCCCCTCCTAAAGGCATGGCAGCTTTTTGTAAAGTAATTGTGCCTTGGTTCATTAGGCCCATGAGTTTTGTTTTAGCAGCTACAGCTGGGAGATTGTTGACAGCCTCTGGCTGTCCTAGCAAAGAACATAGAGTAAATTATAGAGACACAAAGAACAAAATACTTCCACTTCTCAGCTCTGCAGTGAGGGTAAATCAACAACCTATAGAGAATATAGAGAATATCATTACTAAGCCTGTTCATAAAATGTATTTTTCGATAAATGATTTAGATACTTAAAATAGTTTTTAAAAAGTAAATACAACCTTTTTCTCTAGGCCAATCCAACTCTGAAGAACAAAAACTGCTACTCTGGATGACTTTAACTCAAAATGTTTTACTATAAGTTGGTAACAAGAATAAGGTCATAGGCTTGACTGGCAGGTGACTGATCATGGTTTTGGTAATCCATCTTTTAGACATTGCCATACTTAATAGACCCTCTGAGTGAGAAGACATCTATGTCAGCAAGTTGCATATTTCCTATTTGTCTTTTCTATAAGAAATTTTACATTTCTGAGGCAAGAACTCAATATGACATTTTGTAAAGATATAACCATACAGTATCTGGTGACAAAATAAAGTAGATTAAAGTAGATTGTAGCTGCAGAGGACAGAAATAGTATGAAATGCATTAGTAAAAGATATTATTTAATCACTGCAACATCAAAAGACATAACTCCCCCCAGCAAAATTCTACCAACCAGCACTCTATTAAAATTGCTCCTGACTACACAGTGAAAGTCTTTTTGTTTAAAGTTTGCTGAAGTAATGTAAACATCCAGTTGCCTCTATGTTTCCTCCTCCTTCCTCATTCAGTCCGACCCCACTTCCCCTCCCAATACACAAATTTTTATAGGAAGCTTGAACCACAGCACAAGGTTAATCAATGTGGTAGCTGGCAATAAATTAGGTTCAAGTGACAGGAGAATGTCCATACCTGTCTCAGCTGCTGGTGATCTGGTGATTGGTGACAGCAGGCCCGGCTCCCTGGCTGGTGCTGAATCATCAGGAGCAGCTGATTTAGTTACGGCAGCTCGACAGGGCCAATCTATCAATTGATCTTTGGAGTAATGCATTACCAGCTTGGGTCAAGGGAGCCTGGGCAGAATATAGCCATAGCAAGAAGCCACAGCAGGTGTAAGGGGGCAACTCGGCAGGACTGTGAGCAGCAGAGAGAAGGATTTAGGAAGTGTGATAGTGAGTGCACTAATCTCACTGTTAGCTGGTTGTGGCACATAAAACTAAACTGAGGTTCTGAGGTAGGATGATCATTAGGGGGAGACTGATGGCCTTCTTGCATGCACAGCTCCCAAAGGAGTTGCCACATAGAATGCTTAATCAACAGTTGGAGTGACTGATCACATACTGTAAAATGTGTATGTTTCCTTTTGCTGGCATTGTCTGCCTCAGATCATATCATCTCCTCTTTTCACCTGCCATTGTCTTAAAAAGTAAAAATGTAAGCGTTAGGACAATGAATAAAAGAGAGGTGTAGTAAGGGCAGACAAAGCTGCCAAAAACCTAGCATTTACAGGTGCAGGGAAGGGAAGGCGTGGGCTGTGATCGATGCCAAGCTCCCGGGGTAAAGGCCATTACATTCTTTTAAAAGAACTGCTGTTTGGACAAACTAAAAGCAGTAAAAGAACCTTCTCAACAGTGAGATGCAGGAAGGTGTGGAGGCCTCACTGCATTTTTTCAAACTTTACGGAACAGCCAATCCAACTGTTAAGACTGCTTTCCTATGTCTGCAACTGTCTGTGTTCATTGACGAACTACAGGAAGTAATGATGCAATAATGATGAACAATGAAGCAATAATGATGAACTGCAGCAACAGAGTGGTATTTTACTTTGCCTTAATTTCAAGACACTATCTGCTATTGACACATACACATTTTTGAGAAGAGGAAATGTGATGAGCCCCTAAAAAAGTTTTCTTAGTTTTTGTTTAGGAACAAGTCAAGGTAAAATCTTGGTCTATGAGAACTAGTAAATGAGGCCTTGTGGCTGTATATGAATCCTCAGATCGGTCTGGATAGATAAACCACACAGAGCAACCGGTTGGCTACACTGTCTCTAATCAGTGTCTAGAATCCTTCACACTAAGAATTTTTATGTAACAAAACCTGACATCCCAAAGGTACCACCATAATATACAAAACAAACCTGCTACTGTTCGCAGTATCTTATTTGGTTTTCCAGTGCAACATGATCTCAGTGTCATTAGAATCTTGATTTGAAGGACATTTGAAACTGTAAGAACAAAATGGCGCCTGAAAGAGGTGTGCACCTCTTCCCTTGAAAAATATTGAATCTATGAAAACAAACTTGGGGGGACGATGTGTGCACCTGTATGGAAACTGATCAATACTTACAAACATTTTGGAGACAATGGAAATTGGTGACTAAGATTCTGAAAGCAAGTGTAAAAGAGTAAAGTGTAAAAGATATAAGCAAATTCAAATCAAATTCCACTCAATATTTCATCACCACTGTCTCGCCATCACATTCCCCACCCTCAGAGCTCAGAGCAGAGCTACTGATACTCATGGTCAGTTGTGGAGCGCACTGCAGCTGTTGAAATGCTCTGATGATGCCAGGATGTGGCAGGTGGCAGGATTCAGGAAAGTCTGGCTTGCCCTTCTCCGATATTAAGCATGAATATACTGAGTCCTTTTTCAGCTCAACCACATTAACAAGGCTAGCTGATTAACTTATCATCATCAGTCTTAGAAATCCAAGGCAATGTCATCAATAGAATTAAAGTATTGCAAAACAGAGCATCAGCATTTTTTAATTATATCTTCTAATACTGTGGATTTATTACCGAGTATGAATTCTACAGCCACCTCATCTGACACCACCTGCATTGATTCTGTGAATTCAGTATGGATGTCAACTGTGATAATGAGAAAAAACAACTATATGCTGGATTTTGGAGTTAAATGCAATGTTTATTGTTTTAGTTAGATATTTTGTGCATGATCTTAACAAATACCAGGAGTAGAACTTTGGTATCTCTGTTCCTCCGCTGGTTGCTCTATACTCTGACGGTGTGCAAGAAGGTATTTCAGGCACCTAACTCCTAGTGTGTTAACTGTGCTTAATTTTGGAAATTGTCCTGTTTGTTGCATTAACAGCTGCTGCAGCCATCAGCCCTTAAATTTTTTTTTTGTGTTCGTAACATTGCCTCCATTCTCCACAGGAACAATATATTCATATTCATGAGTGTTTTTCCATTGACAATTTATGTTTAATTTTGGGAGTGTTTTTGGCAGAGCATGAGGATTGCCAAAGTTCAGTTTATTTAAAAAGATAAATTGTGTGGAGGCATGGCTGTGCACAGTTTTATAAGTCTGATTAATATTTTGCCTATGCCATTTTCAGCTTTTGTGCCAACATATACTTAAATATGGATCCGATGCACTGTTTTATAAATGAAGCCCTTGATCGATACCTTTTCAGTCCCTTAGCTCTTCTGATGTGCTCCACTGTCGATCACCCTAAACTGGCTGAAGGGCACAGCTGTAACAGATGCAACAAAGCTTAATTCACCTTGACAGGGTTTTCTGAGGCTAATTGGGTGTGTGGGGGCATCAAGAATGATGGCACTGATAGGGGACAAGGTACTGGGTCACCGTTTCAATCCATGGCATTCTACCTTTGAGACTAGCTTGAGTCACTGTCAGTGATAAAATAATCATAAAAATCTTTAAATCTAGAATAACCTTTCTAAAATGCACAAAATAAATTAAAAATAACAATAGTGAGTGTCTCATCAGCGTATGATTAGCCCAGAATTACTAGAAAAACAATGGTTTTCCAAATTTCCAAATTCCCATGTTTCAAATCTAAATAAACGGTACTTGCTAACAGTATACATTCTTTGCATATCAAGGATATTATTGAAAATCTGTTGTCAGTTTCTGACAAATGACAAACAGAAATGGTATATGTTAACAGTGTCAATGTGAACATATCACTCGGTTACTTTTCTAGCTGTTTCTTTTCTTCACCAACCTTGGCCAGCTCATTATATGGCCCTCCCGTCCTCCTTGTTCATGTTGTTCTTCTTAGTTTCCTAGAATCTGGACAATCCAGTGTCCCACCTCTGACAAGGCTCATTTCTCTCCTGAAAAAATGAACACATAATCCCACATAACCACTCAAACCAGTTACAAGCTTACACACAAATTAAAATAAGGGAAAAAACGGTTTTTGGTTTCTCTCTTTATTTCCTCGTCTTTCACATTCTTCCAGGTTATTTTCCTGACCATATTTCTCGCTGTACTTGTTTGTTTCTTAGTATTAATTTCTCTGCAGAGAGAGAATCAAGTATCAGACATTTGTCATTAATAACATGCCTTACTCTCACCTGACAGAAGTTTGGGGGAAGAATGATTATATGTTCAGTTTTAATTTTAGCAGTTTTGTTTTTGACACATCTCCGTTTGCAAGCTAACAGACTGTATTGTCTGTCTAAAACCCATGTAGCAGTGGACATCTAACAATTTGGTATGAAAGTTTGTACCATCAGTGTTTTATATGGGAAAAAAGTATATTCAAATATGATAACAAATCAGACTTAATCTTTTGTCTTTATTTAATATTGTGTCAACGTGGTCATCACATCGCAAAGCGAATAGTGATTAATCCTATTGTAAAAAATGTAAAAATTGTTTTCCCAGGACCATTCCTGTCATACACACTTACCTCGGCACCAAATTATTCTTTTTAATTGTTCCCAGTTTAAGACTAAAAACTAAATGATTGCTAAGTTTTCATTATCTGAAATTTAAGCACACAGCACACACTGTAGTTCATACTTTTGATGATCATTTTTGACAGTGTAGTTTTCACTAGCTCTTGCCGGTGGAAATTAATGAAGTTTATCATATTATATTGAAAATACTGTTATTAAGAATGACAGGGGAGGGTTTGGTTTATGACCAATATGCAGTAGAGAGCACACTTGTACAGATGTGTGCCATTAGGATCCACTTGTGCTGTGAAAGGAGATATGGCCTGTTGTTGTTGGCCTGGTATTAACTGTGTATGCCCACCACTTTCGTTTGTGCTGTGTCTCTGTGCACCCTTTTTTTTTTTTTTTTTTTTCTTGTTGGTTACTCTCTTAAGATTTTTTCCTCTTACCCTTTCTCTTCCTTTTCTACTTTCAGTCAGGTAGTTGGTTACATGAATGCTGTATAAATGCAAATAACACTGAAAAAATTCCAATCAATAACTGGTATCTTTTTTCCTTTATTTGACTTTCTTAGTGCTAGACCCTAGAGGTTTCCTGATTACTCTAATAGACGAACATGATTTCCTTGTAATAACCCCGCAAATTTTACCAAGATTGTGATTGTAATTTAATGCCTGTTAATCAAAATCTTTTTTGAGTGATTATTAATCCAATTTGTAGAACCTTCCTCCTCTTTTAGTTATTCCCTTTTGTTTATTTCTCTCTTTTTCCAATTGTCCTCACATCATAGTCCCTCCAGACTCAGCACTTGCGCCCTGTTAAATGTCCCAGGCCCAACCATAAATCATTGGTTCCCCACAGCGTCCCATGCCCTCCCTCCCATCTGTCAACACCTAATGCGCCACACGACAAGCTGCAATCCACTGTGCACCACCAAAACACTCACTTAGCTTTCTCAGCCATTGAAGGCTGGCTCAGAGACATAGCCGCTGAACAGGCCTGAACAGAAGACCCAGGTAAAAACTGTAAGTCTATTTCAAGCCCTTGGGAGACTAAGAGGACTCCTTTATTCTTACCTCTTAAGTCTTAGAGTGCTCTGGAGACAGTTGTTCTCAACTTACCCACAGTGAATGTCCTCTACTGAGATAGTGAGGCCACCAGCCTGTGGATGGACCAAAGCTCAAAGAGATTCCCTCGTGAAACATTCACTAAACAACCCATATGGTTAAGAAGGATCTTATTTAAAATTCTGTAACTTTGCTGATTCCCACTCCCTTTCTAGTAAGATTTCTCAATTCCTCTGAACAAAATAAATTCAGCTTCTTACCAATTATTCAACACCTACAACTCACACTTGGCCGCTAAGTTGAATAAACTCTTTTCAACAACACTTTCAATCAAAAACTGAACATAAACGTTACAGATAGAAGTCATTGTACATCTGTCCTCCCCAACTTTCTATATTGGATTGCTCCTTATCTATCAAAGAGAATTAATTTTGTCCAGGTCATGTGCAACCTTTGTACAAACGTATTCTAACACAAATGGAGTTCTGTTCCAGTCCAATGAATTTAGTAATTGAATGATATTCTTGATAATTTGCTATCCTATGCTGTGTTGCTGTAATACAGTCAGATTTTTAGCTCTTGTTTCTCAATAGTTTTGTTTCCATTTTATGATTTATGATTTTCCATGCCCGTAGTAAATTGATTAAATTCTATGTAATCTTATAGGCAATTGAAATCAAGTTGATTTGTATAACACCCTTGATAACGAGGTAATTCAAAGTGATTTATGTAAGGCATAAACGTTTGATTACTGTCCAGGTACTGTGTCCCCAACACAGCTGGTTGTTACAAACATCTGCACTATTCGGTTCAGCTTGAGAGACAGTGCTGGCCATTGGAGTAAACTTGGAGTAAAGTCATGAATTTTCAGTCTGAGATGCTTGCGCTAAGGAATTGAGCAGTATTATCAAATGGTTATACAATAGATTTAGTGGAAAAGCTGTTTTTCCACTAAATCTAACCCTCTGTTGAATCGGAGCAGTGACAAGTGTTCTTCATAGAGACCTAATCACCTTTAAGAAATACATATATGAACAATAAGTCTTACTAAAATCAACCATATGAAATACTACAAAAGGAGGAAATTGGTTTGGTGGGGAAAGCTGCAGTAGCCACACAGCTGTGAATGAGCCCATCATTGCGAAAATCAGCCACTACAAGTTCGACTTCAGTGCTCTGCCTGAACTGACAGTATTCTTCATATCTGTAATTTTCCCATAATGCTCTTAAAATTATATTTTTAGTAGTTACTCTGCTACTCGCTCAATTTTTATAGAGGCCTTTTAAGGGGAATGGAAGACAGAACAATGAGGAATGAGGGAGAAAGGAAATCCATGCCCATGTTCATGGTCATCAAATCCGTTGGTGTTGGAGACAAATTTTACATGGATCAAACTTTAAATGTCATTTAATGAAAACCAAATTCAAAACATAAATTCATGTTTCGATGTGAATGTGTCCACACTGACCTCAGCTTCCTGTTTTGAGCTGACATTAAACAGATCTGGCAAAGACAGGAACAATTTTTTTTCACCTAGTTTTCATAACATGTACCCCTTGTACAGTCAAATTTACATCAGGGTACGTGAGCAATGTCATGTTATGGGCAATCATGATCAGAGACTGATCCATGCAAGGTGTTAGTGGTTTTACATACAACAAGAATGTATTACCTTGATGGTGGATAAGGTTTCAGCTTGCCCAAACTGCAATTAGCTACAGCACTGTGGCTGTAGCTTCTTTTAACATTTTTAAAATTTTACAATACTAAAATCCGATTCTCTGATTAAAAAAAAAAAGAAAAACAATGGAGAGTAGCCACCATATATTATTTAGATTAATGATTATGTGTAAAAATGCTGACCAGATGCATTTTATTCTCATTTTGTATCAAGATCCAAGTGTTTTTGAAAGAGGATTCATTTTTGGGGCAGGAGTATCAGTTACAAAGAGAATGGCAGTGAGGCTCTGGGCTTTATTGCTTTTTTCTGAATTTTTCCTTTTATCTATGCACAAAATGCGAGCAAAGCTTGTGTTTTGTTTTTTTTTTAATTAAATTAATTAATTAAATTATATTCATAAACTGCTCAACATGCTAATGTTTTATAGGAATGGTGACTAAAGGGACATCTGCATTTACATCTATGAGAAAGACATCAGTAAATAGGGTCGGAAACTGTGTTCACCAGCACACAATGACCTGGCGGTTGTTCGTCAGTGCATGTATCAACAGAGGAACAAATGATTGAAAATGTCAGTGCAGGCTTGATCAGATTGTGCCAGTTTGTTGAAAATTTCACAGAGAGGAATATTATAGTAGGGCTGCAGTGCATAAACCCCCCCTTAAAAAGATGAATGCACATATGAGAGTTCAGTCATGTCAAACACACAGGCACTGATCCACAAAAATGTGGAAAAAAGTGATATGGTCAGATTGGTCATGCCCCACTGTATTCTTGACAAGTTGGGGAGAGCATGTGTGGCCTAACCAAAGGGAATGGTAAAGGCCTAAATCCTTGACCTCTACAGTTAGGGGATTTGGTGGCTCTTTTGTTGTGGGACCATTTTGCTGTCCACTTGTCCCCATGGAGGGAAGGGTCACTGCAAATCAGCACAAAGTTGTTCTTAATGATCACCTTTATCCTTGGGTGAAACATTTCTATCTTGATGGAGGTGGTCTTCATAGAGCATGAGAGGTTACTGAATGTTTTGTTTTTTTGAGTATGAAAATGAAGTAATTTATATGCACCAGATCTCAAAGCAGCTGAATACCTATGGGAGATTTTGGACCAATGTGTTACATAGTCCTCCACCACCATCATCAAAAGTTCCAAATGATAGAATATATTTTGGAAAAATGGAGTTTATCCCTCTGGTAGAGTTTCAGAGACTTTTAGAATTAATGCCAGGTGCATTGAACCTGCTCTGGTGGCTTGTGGTGCTCCAACACCTTACTAAACTTTATCATGCTTTTTTTTAAATTTGTAACCTGTTTTTCTTGATTAAGAAAAGAGCACTTCACCACAAAGAACGAAAAGCACTCTTAGACCTCCCAAGAACCCCTGTGCACACCATTGGACCAAAATAATGGTAAGCATTTTTGAGGGGAAGAGGATCTATATATCTTTTAACACTCTCAACATCTGCATCGGATAAAGTTATGCTTAGATTGATCAGAGCAATTGAATCTGGCATGACTTTGTGGGACTTTTTTGAACTCTTGCCAAATCCTAAAGCTAAGCTAAACAAGATATTTAAGAAGAAACCCGCTGACCTAAAGGTCATTCAGACTTAATCATGAAGTCCAATAATGTCCAGCTTACATCAATTACTGTTTGGATCCTCACAATGTCTTACATAGTTCGTTAAATCTCCTCAGGTCTATGAAGTCATCTGTGCAACACCTCATGCATCTGATAACAACAAGCCCCTGGATGCCCTCCTGTTTTTTCTGCCTGCTTACCAATTTTGCAAGTGGTAGCTACATTATAAGCCAGAGAGTGCTGCCTGCTCTAGTCACCATTCCAATTATTATTTGCTCTGTGGCAGGAGAAGAAACAGAATCCTCTGTAGGCGGTAGCAAGCAACCAACACATGGCTGCCTGAACACCCTAATGTCACCATCTCTGATTGAGGTGATCGGATAAATGAGACATTAATTGGGTTTTTAGGCTAAGTCATATTAGAAGATGAGATAGAATTATCTAGGAACATATTAATGTAATAAAAAGCTCTCAGATCTGGCAGCTCTATTACATTAGAAAGCTGCCAGCCGTTCCCCTCTCTTCCACCTCCCACTGATGCCAATCCCCCTCAAGGGCTTGCTGCTTTGAACAGCGCTAACATGATTGACATTGATAGCTGGATCAAACTATAGAATCAACCCTAATATCATTAAGTGAGCAGACATGGAAGCAACAACCTGGACTCTAACTGTATTAGGTGCTACATATGTTAGGGTTATTGATGGGGGGGGGCTAAATGCATTGGTAAATCATGCATTCAAGCCACAATTTGCTGAAAAAAGTGTGCATCTTTGTATGTGTAACCTTGGTGCCTTTTTGTGTGCAAAACCGTATGCATGTGCATATGTAGCATTGTGTGTAGAGTGAACCCTGTTGGAATGTGTTTGCTTTTTAGATTAAACTGCATTATTGTCAGTTATGATATCCCGTTGCAGAGCAGACACTTACTCATTTTGCTTAAATAAGCTGAGACCTCCAAATGTCCCTCTGTCAGTCAACAGCTGTTTCTGTGGAAAACAGGATTAGTTAAACTGGGTATTCACACCTAGTCCTGTGCAGTAATGCATTCTATTCCAATACCTAGAATGTTATTCCCCCTAATACTGCCAAATACTTTAGTATTAGTGAGCATGATTGATGAAACAGCTTTTAGTCATCCTCCACTTGCCAGGTTAGACATCCTCCTGTTTGTTCCAGGAACTGTACAATCTTTTTGTGCTCATAGTGACCCTCTTAATGCCAGCCTGTCACTCTAAGTATATATCTTCCAAATTCCAAACAGAATTCTTTGATTGCTATTGGTTTTATCTTCTCCAAGATGTGAATTCTGATGTCCAATGTATTAGATAAAAATATAGTATATGGAATTTTAAATTTCAACTGCAAGTTTAAAAAGACATTGTGGAGTAGTGACTTACTTTTTTCTTGAACTATGTAGTGTGTGGACATGTCACCCATAGTAACATACCTTGCAGAGGATATACTGCCTGAAGTTCGGGTCATCCTTTACACTTTTAAACAATGTTTATAAAACAAAATTAATTACATTTACAACACTGACACTCACCACATTTTTTCCTCCTTTACATTATCAAGTAGGTGCCTGTCTCATAAAAGACAAATACCTTTTGTTGTTTTCTTACATATCAGACAGACATTTATCATGGAGCTTTACTTTGCTTTGTTTAGATATAAAATGTTATGACATTAAACTTCATTACAAGGTAAATACAAAAATGCAACACTCCATTGTCTCTTTCAGTCCCTAAATCCTGTATTTATTATCTTATTCTCCTCTAAGGTAAATAAAAGTTGTAAAGAACCGTGATATTTACTCAACTTCGTGCACTTTTTGTGCTTTCTTGGCAGAAGTTCTGACCGAGTCCTGAAAAAACACATTCCCTCGGAATCACAGAAATTAGCATGCAGCCTGGCACAAATTTGTTTTTTGCATAACCTCCATTATTCCTCCCATATTTTTTTAATCTATCTTTCTTTCCTATCTTCGTTTAGACTTATATGTCTTTCTGTCTTTTTTCACATCAAGTCAAATTCCTTTACCCTCTCTCTTGACCCTTCTGTTTCTGATTGAGCATGTGTGCGGAATGCAGTGGTTCCCCACCACAAACCTTTGCCCTTCTCATGAGAAACAGCCGTCACCATAAGACTTTACTGTCGGTTTTTGATGATGTATACAAGTCTTGAGATGGTTCCAAATTTCACAGTAATTTTACCACTATCTCTTGAAGCTTTCTTATGGTCCAGTCTAAATCATTCTCTCTCTCTCGCTCTCTCTCTTCCCCCACAATGTTTGCTCTCACAAAGGGTGCCGTGAAGAAATGCTGTTATCAGCTAGCACCCAATTATTGCCGTCTGGTCCACAACAAGACTGATCAGTTATACTGGTCTTGACTGGGTTCTGTGTAACCCACTGAATGAATATTATAAGGATAAAGATCAATGTGAAATAAATAAGAGAAGAGCAAGAAATAAGACATAATGGGTGCAGCTGGTTATAGAGAGAGGAGGAATAAATCTTATATGTGAGATAAAATGTCTGGTAAAATAAACAACCTGTGAGTAAACTCAAAATACAAAGAGAAAGGAAAGTATATGCTGAGTGGAAATGAATGGGGACTGTGGCAGTAAACTTAATGATTAAGAAATGAGAAAAAACAAGTTGGTCAGGCTGAATACTTCTTAAGGACTATATTACATTACTACAGCCTTAACCTAAAACACTAGCACTGACCAGTGATACTATTCCCTCAAAAGCACTGCATTACTGTGTACGCTAGAACCAAAATGAAATGGTTTTCATATTTCCGCTAACATAATTGGGTCTATTTAGTGAAGAGACACGAAGAAATACTGTCTTAATTAATTTTTATTTAGTGATTACTAATCAATTTAAGGTAACTTCATTACATTCATTGAGAAACGGGCAAACAGATGGAACATGTATAATATTGATTGTCAGTCTCCCTCTCCTTTTTATTACATTGTTACTCTGTAGCAGAGTCAAATTTCATTACACCCTCTGGATCCATATAACAGCACAAACTCATCTTCGTGTCACTAATAAAGTGATTACTTAGACAGAGAAAGAGTCTAAAATGCTTTTTCATGGCTTCTGGGTGATAATTCCCTGAAGTATTGGGAAAATATGAGTGACTGTGGTGTCAGGGAAGAATGAAAGGGGGGCAAGCTGTTTGAGAGAGCTTTATAGCTCACTGACCTTTTAAAGAAATAGATTGTTGTTCTGTTAGATCATGTACTCTATAGACACCCAGTTCTCGCCTGTTCTTTTATAATGCATTATTGATTTTTGTTAGCTTTATTACTCTATTTAAAGGCCAAAAAAGCACTTGAATTTCTTTCTAGGAAAGGATGGACATGAAAAATGAGTTATTTTTCGGTTATATTGAGCCTTTATGATTTACTATGCATTTTTATGTTCATCTAGATCAGACCAGACAGAAATTGACAGTAGCTGGTAAATAACTAACTGAAATTTTTGCTGCCACTGAATTAGGATGCTTTGAAATTTCCCTGTGATGGATTTAGGACAACTGAATTGTCCTGCCCTGCTATTTGACCTGGTCATTATTTATTAATATGATTTATTTGTTATTTTCCAGGTTTATCATTTTATCATTCCTTAGCTTTAACAATCATCACATACTCTTGTTTTGAACAGATCCTGGGGAAACAGCCTGCACTATATGCTCCAGTTTATCAGCTTTGCTGTAGTCTTCTTGTTTGATTGTTGCTGCTAATGGATTCTCCAGAGAGCCCTCCTACATACACACAGACACACGCAATGCAAATACACTTGCACACATACACAGTCTCATACTCTTAAAACAAAATGATGGATTCCTTTGCTTTATGTTGCTTTTAAGAACTTATTTATAAATTAAAATTGTTTTAGACACACTACCCGTGTCTGCTTAGTAGCCTCTCACCAATCAAAGGCTTCCCACCCACCTTTATTTGAATACCACAACAGAGTCATTACCTTGTTAAAGTTTAGACAACAATAGATAGTCTGAAAATATAGGAGTGTGTAACTTTTGGTAAAGAGAAACCTGAACTCAAAATTACTTGTAAACTAAATCTAAATTATATTTTATTTTACTTGAAAGAAAACACGAGTTGAGCATAAAGAAGAGTTTGCAATATTATATATTTATCTAATATTTTGCCCAAAAAGAATACATTATTTTATTGTAAATTAATGCGAAAATGCAAAAACAAAATTTCTATCTGAAAAACAGGATTTCATCTTGGGGTTTAATCAATGTTTGCCCTGATTTGGCTATTGGGTATTCTTCCATTTTCTCACTGAAGTTTTACAGTGAAAACACTCTATGACAAACAGCAAAACAGTTTCTTGCTAGAATCAACTAAACCCACATAGTAGTTTTAGGCTTCGGTATTTAGAATTTATTTTGGCCCTCTTTAAAAATCCTATTTGAATTGTTCTACATGAAAATATTTTCTTAAGTTGGAGTATCTTCAGGCCTTCTTAATCTATAAGCCTTGATATGCATTTCAGTATGTAAAAGATTATTCAGTTGGTAAAACTTGAGATGTAATGGACATAGATTTTACGTTTTGAAGCACACGAAAGGTACTATTTTATGGCAAGTTAAATATTAGCACAGACTTCACAGCAACATTCTTGTTTATTTGGGAGTTGCATGTAAAGGAGTAAAGCACTAGACAAGGTGCTGATATTTTAGTAAAAACTGGGTCTTTGTAGATTAGCTGAAAATAGATGTCAAAGTAACAGGGGCCTCATTTTTCAAAGCATGCAAGCTTTTAATCCATGTAAAGGACCTGCCTATATGCACAAGATAGTTGATATTAATGAAAAACATGCAACAGCAAACAATGCACATTTGGAAAAACAAGAAGACACTGATAAATTTGATTCTCCATGTAGAAAGGAGTGCTCATACACAAAACTTTCTGCACACTTCCCTCATGCCTACTACCAGTAAGCACAAATTAAATGCCCTGAGGAAATGCACACAATTACAAGATAATCTGAGGAAACAGCTTTATTTTATAATTTCAAAGCAGTAAACACATATATTATAGAGTACGTTGACAAAACAAAACACCTTTTGACGTTCTTAAACCATTTCAGTGTGTCTATGGTACATGGCCCTGAAATGAAGTTGTCATTATCTACATTTCATTTGCAGTTTTCAGAGACACATGATATATTGTATCACAAGGCCCTTGCTTCAATTGCAGCCTAGTTGAATGGGAGGCATAATGAATCGTTCAAAGAGATAATGTCCTATCTCTCCCCATCTGTGATAACTTTTAAGGTTAAGTATACTGCAGTGGTTAGGGCCATTCTGGGCAATTACACAGGCAAGGATTTGGACAAAATCTTGAAAGGAAATAAATTAAAAGTCAACCTGACATTTTTATTGATAGATATGTACATGAATTTACACAAACACACACACACATGCATGAATGTATGTGTAAACAAAACATCAAAACAGCCATGTGCCTCTTTTGCACACAAAAAATTGTGTTGGCCCCCTTGGGAACTGTGCTGGCAAATAGCCGAACCAAGTTACAGACCCCTGCCCTTCAGCCAGGATATAATTTGGCACTGTGATCTGGCATTACACAACTGCACTTACTGCCCCGATTGGGTCTGATAGGCACACTTTGTAAAGCCAAAACTAAATCACCTTGGGTCTGGTTTTAATTAAATTTAATATCTGTGTGTAAATCGTGGGTGGTGTGTGTTATTTTTTCTCAAAACTATTTGAGTACCAATGACGCTTTTATGATTTCTTTTTCCTTCCCAGCCTTTTGCCTTATCTCAGATTAAGTATAGAAAAAAGTACTTCTTTTTCTTTTTCTCTTCACTTGATGCTATGTTTTAAGTGTATTTTTATCCCCAGAGAATAGTGAAATGGTGTTGACCTAATTTTCATGAGAGGATTTGTGAAATGGGGCTGGAGTCTTCTGCCTGTGCTAATCTTTGAGTGTGTGTTAATGATGCCCTTAGTTGATTTTGACCTGTGACTGTATCTTATTACTTTTTCTCCTTTTCCACTGTTTGAATTATACAATCTACACAAGCCTTGCATTCAGAGAAAACAGTATAGTGCTTTAGTGAACTCATATAGGAAAATACAGGGCTTCCTGCAACCAACAGTGACCGAAAATAGAACAAAAAAAATGTCTTAGGTTTGAATATGAGCCTGTGCTACTAGAAAATGAGGCGGTTACTAACATCATTTTAACTCAATCACTAAGACACAGCTGCGGCCCCAGCTTGGAAGAGAGTTGGGAAAAAAGGCAAAAAAGTTTTCATATGCAGCTGTATCACATCTTTCTCTGCTGAACATTTATGAGACCATTTGAAGTTATTCAGCTCAGCATAATCATTTAGACAGAATCATTTTTTTTTCTTTTAACCATAAAACTCTCAGAGATGGATAGATAGTAAAGAAAAACGAGTCAGAAATAGCTTCAGATTTGGGTTCAACCATTTCTTTCATTGTTTGGTTAACTTAGCTGCAGCAACAATCATAGAATTATTTTACTGTAATTTTTAAATAAACTCACTGAGCACCTTATTAAGAACACCTGTACACAATGCATAACATTGCATTGCATAAAATCATGCAGATACAGGTCAGGAGCTTTAGAATGAAAAAAAAAAAAGTGATCTCAGTGAGTTTGACTGTAGTGCGATTGTTGGTGTCAGACAGGTTGGATGAGTGTTTCTGAAACTGCTGATCTCCCAGGATTTTCTCACACAACAGTCTCTAGAGTTTTTACTCAGAATGGGACAAAAAACAAAGGAAACATCCAGTGAGCAGTAGTTCTGCAGAAAAAAGCACCTTGTTGATGAGAGAGGTCAGAGGAGAATGGCCAGGCTACTTCAAGCTGGCATAGGCTACAGCAACTCAGATAACCTCTCTTTTCAACTGTGGTGAGCAGAAAATCATCTCAGCGTGCACATCACATCGAAACTTAAGGTGTATAGGCTAAGACAGCAGAAGACCATATCAGGTTCTGTTTTTGTCAGTGAAGAACAGGAAAGCTGAGGCTGGAGTTGGGACAGGTTCACTAAAACTTGATAATCGTTGACTGGAAAAAAACAAAGTCTGGTCTGAAGAGTGTTCATTTAATCACATCCATTTATGGCCCCAGTTCACCATCTTTTAATGGCTACTTCCAGCATGATAATGAACTGTGTCAAAAGCAAAAGTTGGCTCAAATGGTTTTGACATACTCGACAATGACTTCATTGTACTTCAGTGGCCTCCTCAGTCACAAGATCTGAACCCAATAGAACATCTTAGGTATGTGGTAGAACATGGGATTGGCAGCATGAAGGTCTAAGAGACGAATCTGCAGAAATTAATTATGTGATGCACTCTCGTGGTGCAATCGTGTCAACATGGACTGGAATCTCAAAGTAATGTTTCCAATATATTAAGGAATCCATTACAGAAACAATCAATGCTTATTTGAGAGCAACAGGAGGCTCTACCCCGTGTTGGTATGGTGTTCCTAATAAAGTCCTCAGTGAATTAATTCTGATACGAAATACAAAATCATTCCTAAAGGATTAAAATTGGATTTTGTTTTCACTCCCATGGTTACATTTGAAGCTATAATAAACCTATTGTATATCCAAAATATCAACATTCACTTACACATGGAGATAAAAGTTGAAATAGTTGAATGTCACGCACTCTGTCCTTTAGGTTGGACACTCACAAGAACTCATTCATGTGCACACAGAGACCAAGGCAAACCACATGCAGAGACCATTGAGATGCATAGTAAGACATTCACACCTTTGCTCACCTACATCTTTCTTTTCATCTCTTCCACATCCCTGAACTATCACTAACCACTCCCTTTGCACTATGGAGATACCACATGACCGAGTATAATCATGTGTGATCAACATTAATGAAGCATGTGAAACTTCACAGCACTAAGTATTTGAAAATCACCCGAGGACGTGTGTTGTTTGCAGTGAAACTGGAGCTGTCAAATAGTTTAACCTTACAAGAGCCGTGGCTTGCAGCACAGTGGCTCTCAAGAAACAGTCTGAGGCACAGCTCAGAACTGTAGTGAGCTTGGCCTTAAGTAGGACAAGATAACTCTCCAGGCTGGTGTTGAAATTGAAAGAATCCCACCAGGAATTTTCAAATTTGCAACCATAAGATTTTTTCAGTCCACACTTTGTCACAAGTATTGCAAGGATTTGCAGTTTTTAAATCAACACAGTTATGCTTGAGTCCCATAAGTATGTAAACTTGTTTTCACAAAACACTGCAATTTCCACACAATCAATAGTATATTCAGAGATCTATTACTGAATGTTCAATCATATCCAATGTTCTCCTACTTGTTGTATCTAGCCCAGCATACTTCCCTCAGAGTAATTTCTTGTCTAACAAATATTTTAGAGAAATGTAGAGGAATTCAGTGAACCCAAGAGGCACAGTCGGATTTGTCTTTTTTCTATCATTTGTGATTCAATTTTTGCCACCAGCAGTAGATCTTATTGTTGTTCAATCTGTCCCATGCTGTGCAAGAAAAGCTCCTTATGATGGCTGACTGGGCAATAGCCATAACTGAGGTGTTTCAGAATTTGCACAGATTATTGCACACTTTTTTATATTTTGCATATAAGAATATACTATATATAACCATAAGGCTGCTCTGTAAAAATGTGTGCATAGACCACTGAGTATCATCATCATCACTGTCACCATTATCATCATCATCATCATTAACACCATCTAAACTCTCTTTAAATGCCCACATGATTCAACAGTTAGACTATACTGGATAGTTACACTTGAAACTACAAAATGAGAGGCAATGTGTTAGACAGAAAGGGGTCAACTTTTAAATTTTTATTTTCTTGCCTCTAACTCACAGGACACTTGATAAATGAGTTAGCCCAACTTTCAGAGTACACCACTTTGAAACTAAGAGTGTCTCTGGATGAAGATACAAATTATTTTTTATAGGTGTTGAACAGGAGCACATACAGTTCTAAGCAAAATACTTGGGGATTTTTACTACATAGAGAAAAGGAAATAAAAAAACCATACATGTGCCTTGAACCACTTGTCCACAAACATCTACAAGTGGTACATAAGATCGAAATGAGGTTAATGCAGAGTCAAGTCCAAAATGATTATATTACAAATAGATGTAAGTTACAGTACAGTTGAAGGTTCTCTTCTCACAAATTTCTTGTATAATTTTTGTCCATCCAGTATTTAACATTATAATGCCCTGATTGGCACCATACTGTATGTGCTTTGAAACAACCAAACTGTGCAACATGTAATTATTATTCCTGCCCTTTCCATGTCGTGTTAGAAAGAAATGATGAAATTGGCTTCACATATATTGGAAACAAGGCCTTTCTAAGAGATATTTTTGGTCAATTTCTCTCTGTCACAGTGATGTATTCCCCTCACACAGTGAGTTCTAACTGGTCTTACAGTAGTTGCTTGCATACCCTCAAAGAACAAAGCTCTGCTATTGGCAGCATGGAAGCTTTTGCATTTATCATTTTTCTTCTCCTCTCCTGCAGTCTGACTAACATGTATCTGTAAAAAATCAGGCCTGTGCTGTATACATTGTTAGATCTGCTTTTTAACTTAGCTTATATTGTGTCGATGTATATGCAGCCCCACTTCCTAGCTCTGTTGAAATGTTGTGGATTTTAAAACAGTTATGGAGCTTAAAATAAACAAACATGAGTTGACATGGTAGATTAGGATGCAGTGTATGTAGTAGTGTGCCTGTGTATGCCAGCCCCCCTATCAGTCAATCATATGTATAGCCAAAAATGTATAGAAACCTGGCAGAAAGGTGTTACCTCAGCCCCATTGTAATAGCTCCACTTTCAAATGGCCTATAAATGAACTGGATGGAATATCGCAGAAATTGCTTTTAACTGCTGCATTGCCTTTCAGGCAGCATATCTGAAAACTTCATAAAAATGTTTGGCAATTGAAAAAACTTTGCTTCTAAGTTGAAAATGCTTATTCAAATGGCAATAGTGATGCTGCAGTGATGCATCTAAAAGTACAAGGAGAGGCCACCAAAGATTTGATTATGGAGAAGATCATTAGTAAGATAATTTACAAAAAATAAAAACAAAACAAAAAACACTTAATTCATTATCTGCTAAATCTTTTTACTTGTAAATATGAATTTCTGATGGTCATCTTAGTAATGATGCGATGCAAATGATTATTCAAGTTTTTCTGACGTGATACAAATGAATTTAATGTGTGTTAGAAGTTCAGTCCTTGGTTCACTAATCCATCATAGTCTGTTCACAGTAGGGACAGCAGGATATACAGTATACAATGTCAAGAAGTCAAGAAGAATAATTACAGCCAGACAAAAATACAAAGTTGTTTTTTGATTTTCCAGCAGTCTAGAAATCTGTTATCCAGATAGGCAACAATAATCGACTAGAGGTCCTGACACATGTGTTCTCAGGTGTTCACATTTGGACAGCTTTTCTAGAAAACTAGAGAACTAACTAAGCATTTGATGTAGCTTTACCTCATTTTCATTCAGGTTACAGCCATAGCCGGAAGTATTATGTTTTTTTGGGTTTTCCATCCATCACATTTTTGTGAACGTGATGTCACAGTAAGGTCAAAAGTCAAGGTCACTGTGGGCACTCTGAAGAGAGCATTTTCGACCGTAACTCAGGGAATTCATACCGTAATTATGACAAAATACACTTGACGCCTTTTATTAAATTCATTTAAATTTATTATAGGACCCTGGATAGACATTGATGTAAAATTACAACTTGATTGGCTGGCAGATGTGTAAATTGTCACAGCAGTTATTGTAGTTAATTCCAGCTTTTGTAATAATTGCTGCAAAAGAATCTTCACAATGCAGCAATGCTTTGTTTTTGTAAGTTAGACTTTAGAAAAAACAACTTATGCAGGCACACTAATGAAAAGGTTTAAAATGTGAAAAACTAAGGAGAAAAAAAACCAACATTCAAATTAAGGGTGAAAATTGAGGAGCAAACATTATGACAGGCGCTTCTATGCATATGTATGACACTGTAGTCCTTGATATCATCTCAAAAAGTTTAAGTTCAAAGAGTTAAATTAGGCTCCTGCAAATGATGTTTTCATCTAGCATACAGTGCTTTTAGTAAAATATGAGACACAGTAGACTTAATGCCTCCCACTCCATGCTTTTGTAGGGCTTTTTCACATGCCTTAGTGAGCAGTTAATATGAGCCTTGCAAATGGGGACCATTTTATTCAGAACACACCTACAGAAGAGTCACACTTACACTACAATAATTACAAAAATCCCTAAAAGAGCTCTCTTGGTTTACATTGCATATAAATCCTGTTTCCTCACTTAATACTTTTATCATGCCATTTTCCCTCCTTTCTCTCTGTACCCATGCAAAAAGCTGTTTCAGTGTTACAGACATGCTACTGCTCAGGCAGATACAGTGAAACATAAATTATTCTACCCTATAGGCATACAGCTCCTGAGTTACTGTGCACATAGAGTAGAAAGGATTACGTGAACCGTATAAGGGGACAAGTTTGCTCTGTATGTGTATTTACATATGATAGTTCTATATTTAACATATGAACCTTTTACCTTGAAAAATGAATTAGTACAATATAAAAGGAAGCTCACACATCCTGATTTTAGATATGTGTGTTAATTTTATTTATTTATTTCTCTCAGTTTTAAAATTGACATGGCATTAGATGAAAGAAAGAAAGAAAGAGAGAAAGAAAGAAAAAAGAAAGAAGAAAAAGAAAGTAAAAACTGTGAATCAGCCTTTGAAATACACAGAAGTATTATCGGGAAGATACTGTGGCTTAGTGTTTAGCACTAGCCTTGGGTTCATCATTTTTTATTTTGAGAGTAGTGCAACATTCACACACAACCAAAAGAAAAGGCGTGAAGGTCATGGTGTTGGATGGGGTGTACTGAGTGTCTACTTTCAACACTGGGGGTTGATCCTGTGTAAAGTTGTCTTTGTTGATATTTTAGTATGTAATTAGGATCATGATCCAAACCGGAAAAAAATACTTACCTTACGATCAATGTATTACTGTTAAGCTGTTTTCAGTTAACAAGAGAGATCAAAATATCTTTCAAGAGAGACCTGAAAACACTCAGACATTGCATACTTTAGGAATATACATTTTGAAAACATTGGTGGTGGTTGGATGTAGATATGGACAATGTGAGCATTCTGTCTGATAGGGAGAAAAAAAAATGTTATACGGGTAGAAGATACAGCTTATATTTCTGTAAATTATTCCAGTAGGAATTTATATATGAGAGATAAAGTTGCTGATGTAATTCTTAAAATTATCAGGCTCAAGTCTCAGTTAAATATAATGTTCACAATTGTGTCTTGAGTTTCATTCTTAGATTGTTTATATCATCGGACTTGAGAGGATTATTTTTACTCTAAACAATATTTTTTATTTGATGCGTGAGTCTGTGAGCCTGAAGCTCACTGCTCTATTTTACTGTATTAGCCACTAGGACTTGTCACTGAGAATAGAACAGAGTCTTGGGCAACCCAGAGAGCCTGCAGCCAAACAAGGGCCATGGGTAAATAGGCAAAGTGAGATGGGAATGAGAGTGGGAGAGATAGGAAGCCAGCAGAGCAAAACAAGAGGAGTATGCTAGAGAGACAAGGGGCAAAGGGAAAGGGGAACTGAGAGGGTTAGGTAGAAGCTCTAGTTCTTGTGACCTATCTTTGAGTTAGTGCAGTGAGTCTAATTAATGGCTATAAGAAGGCCATTCTCATAGAAACTCCCTGCGGGTGATTACTCACCTCTAGGCTGTAGCCATCTCAGAGATAGCCACGTGGCCCTTAAAACAGTCACACATGCATCATCATCAAAAGTCTCTTTTGGTTATCTCATTAATTACAGTTCTAGCTTCATTAGCAATATGAGGCATCAAATGCAAGCAATTGTGAAGTGAAGCATTTTTGTTATTTCTTAAATTAAAATTGTGCTTATTTGCTCTGGGGTGGAATGAATAAGTCTCACCCTCATAATTGTGGAAAGCATGCGCAGTTAAACAATTTTCTATCAATAAATATGACACTCATTAAAGCAGAATGTGGAAGCTTCCCCTGGGCACTTAGAAAAATACTTTTACATGTATTAAATCAGATAAATGATTCTCTGAAACAGCTTTAAAATAAGCAAATCTCAACAATTGGGAAAGTTTGATATTTTTAGCCCTAAAACATTATTTTGCCTATCAACGGGTAAGGAGAGATGCTCTAGTAGAAATTAGTAGACACATAATGACAACTGAACAACTCCCCTCTTTGCTCCTTGTACATCCAAGAGAATTCGTTAGAATCTGTTTCACCGATAAGTCTCATTTTTAATTTGCAATTTATCTATGAAAATTTCAGCACTCATTAAAAACTCTGGAATGAATGGGAAGTCAGAAAGAGGAAAAGGCAAGCAGAGACATTTAGGTCTCTAGTAGAAGTACCAAGTTGACAAAATAAGTGATACATACAGAGAGCAGATAGGGAAAGTGCTAAAATAATGAATCAATCATGTTTTACTGCCTCATTGTACTTACTGGTGCATGCAAGTAAGCAAATAGAACCGCAGCCGCTTTCACAACAACAGGCAGGAGATAAAACTTCCACAGGCTCTGTCTGTCTGTCAAAGCCACTGTTCAGCTGATTTAAACAGTGGAAAATAAACCTCTTTGTATAGAGTTTGGAAACTTTGATGATGAAAACAGATTTCAGCAACAAACTGACTTGGTGTCTCTCCCCATTAGTGTGTGGACCCAGTAGTACTTAAAAAAAGATCACTGATTTCTGTGAGTTCAGTGGTTTGGTCAAAGCACTTTGGCCTCTGGTTTAGCTAAACTGGCACAGCTTGGTTTTCCGGCAAAGTGTTTCAAAATGCTAGGTACGTGCATATATACACTAGCCATTTTTGTTCAGTGTGTGTAGTGTAGTTTTTTTTTGCTGCATGTTATGTGCAAAAATTTGGTGGGAAGTGAAATGTAATTTAGAGGGTTTTGTTATGTATCACTACCCTCTCAGTTGCATTGCTCATCTCACACATTTTAATAACTATTACAGTCACAGGGGTGCATGACAAAAAATGGGAGACAAAAAGGAGAGGAGAAGCCAGACAAGCTCGTTTTTAGTAAAATAATTTTTGTACTGGAGGACCAGAAATGTGCCACTGAAAGCAGGCACCCTAATAATATTATATGTAGAATTTCTGTTTACATTTGTTTTCAAAGAAAATTATTCATCCCACGCAGAAAACAAATTATACAATTAAAAGTACACGAAGATCATGTGATATGGTATTTTTCAGGGTTCTCTTTTACTTAACTCTTTGGTTGCAAATTTATTCTACTGATAGTGGAGGAACTCATACATATGAATGCTTCTGGATTACATTATTTAAGACAGTTACTCTTCCAGCCCAGGACAGACTTGTTATAATTGTATTTTGAAATGTTGTAATTGAAGAATTTATGTCAAAGGAATAGAGGAAAACTCGGTGCAAATACAAGGAATCTACTCATATTGGTCTATGTGTGTCTATACCTCCAAGGCCAAACAATCCTACACATCTGTCGAAGAAAAAAAAGGAAAATTGTCTGATAACATAATTTAATTATTTGTCATAAAACACTGTAAGTAAAACTCTAAATACCTTTAGAGATGATGTGGATTTAGTATTTTCTTTCACCAGATCTAGATTATCATTTGGATTTGCACCAAATTGTCCAAACTCATAGATCAAATATGTTATATCTAATCTATTAGATTTTTTTTTTTTAGATCAAGATCAATACCTTATATCCTGAGAAATTGCTGAAAATACTGCAATTTTAAGCAAAAGTGATGAGAAATAAAACAAAAAAAATCGTGGATCCCTGAACCCCTTCAACAGGATCCATGCCAAAGTTTAACAGGTTCTACTCTAGCCAGTGCCCCACCCCTCCAGCAAATTTGGTGTAAGTTGGTTCTGTAGTTCTTGCGTAATCCTGCTTACGAATAAATAAACAAACCAACATCCTTGGTGGAGGTAACAAATAACATAAGTTTCATGCTGCCATCAGATCTATTCATAAGCATATAACATCACTCTGTTGTCTACTTGTTATAGACAATGAAACCATCAGCTTTACGATAGGTTGAATGTTTACTAGTTAGATTTTAAATTTAAACTCAAGATTTAGTTTTTAATTAGATCCAGACATCTTCAATTATATATGATACATAAATGTATATAAGCAGACATTATTGTAAAATAGTATTATGCAGTGGCATATTTGTCAGAAACTAATGATGGAGATTAATGCCATCAAGGGTGGGTGAGGTTTATTTTTTTCTTTTTTTTTGTAATGATTCAACAGCTGTATTAGTTTGTGTCTGTGCATCACACTTAATCCCCTCCAAATCAAGTTAGACATTGGGGCACTCTTAATGTGTGTGTGTGTGTGTGTGTGTGTGTGTGTGTGTGTCTGTGTTGCACACTGCGTATTGAAATACTATGCAAAAAAGTAATATAATAGGTTAGTGTTTGAATGCAGCACTGACGTGGGGAAAAAAAGGAATCATTTGCTACTTTACCCTCACTAGTACTTTAGGATGCAGCCAGTATCTGAAAATACAATCAGAAAGAAATAAAGACATTTTTAAAATGAGTAAATCAAACTGTGACCTACGGCCTGAAACAACATCCGCGTTAACTACTGACTTCAACTGTCTGGTGACTTCCAAAGAAATTGGAAGAATGATGGCTATGGTATTAGACATTGCTTCATCCAGGTTTTTCAGCCACATACGCCTAAACTCATACGCATAAAGTTTTTGGAGGCAGTCGGTTTTGGGACCAAAGAAAGATTTTCTCTAAGACTATTTTTTGGCTTATCACCTCTGACAAAGAATTTAATGTCTGCATCTGCAACATAACATAGATTGAAGTTTTCCAATAATTAAGAAAAGTCTTGCAAGGTGTGAAGAAGGAATCCCTGGTTCCGAAATGAAAGTCCTTTTCCCATAGTTTTGTCAAAGCATTTCTACAACTTATACTACAACACCTCTCGGTGATAAAAAGTCAAAGGTACTGTATAAGCTTGTTTACATAAACTTAAAAAAACTTAAGTGCAGAAGTTGACTACGACTACCAAGGTGCCTCTGGCAAGAAATATCCAATCCAAGAGCTTAAGATTCTTTTATATGTGCTGCTTATGGCCGGCAGAAGCTAAAGATTTTGAGTAAAATTACTTTACAGTCTGGAGCTTAAACCAGTTTTGAACCAGTTTAAACCAGAATGCAACATTGATGGCTGTTTTAGAATTCAGAGCCATCCGCCATGTTAAAACAGTGGACAAAACATGATCCCCAGAAACAAAGTTGAAATAGTTAAACCTGATGATCATAACATAAAGCTGGTCACTTTATCCAGGAGAGTCACATGACACTGTTAAGGGGACACTGAGGATTTGAGAAGGAGGAAAACCACATTTGGCAGCAAAACACCTTGTCATGGTTCAGCGAAAAACTATCATAGGTTAAACTGTAGGCTCACTGGTTTGGGGTTGACTAACTGCTCTCCAGACAGAAAGGATGGAACTCTGTGGCTCACTGACCCTAAGGCTAAACAACCTACAATTAAAGTCTGTCTTTAGATGAGAGGCTCATGCTAGAACACAACGCAAGGGCTGGTACTCAGTCCATTCAAATAGAACATCTGTTGTGAATAAATAAATATAGATGTTGAAAAATAAACTGGCCAGTATTGTAGTGTAAATTCTAAGTAGAGACAAATTTTTGAGGTTTCAAAGCCACCATTAGGCTTTCAATTAGGGATATTTGATATTGATAATGCCTTATATTATCCATCTGCTGTTTTCATCTTCAGGGGCAAAAACAAATTGATCATAAAAAATGAATGAATGAAAATTATAACTTTCACTACATGTTAGGCAATTATGTAATAATGGCATATAGAAATGATGTTGGTTATCAATTCAAAACTGGAAAAGAAAACCACTTAAATTGCCAAGTCATGATCTAATCAGTAATTTTATCTTTTTGAAAGGACAGTTAAGTGTGGAATGGTGAAGTAACGGAGAATGAGAGTGGTCTGTCAGTGTTGATCTGAGGTCAGGCCAAGTTATTAACCCCTCTGCTTGAATCGGTTGGTAAACAGCCAGGAGTAAATAATCGCACTCTATTTGCCCCCTGCTCACCTCTGGCCAGCTGACTTCTGCTTGGATAAACTTCCAGCTGCCCCCCCCCCCCACATCAAACATAGGTATTCTTCTAAGATAATACACAGTTATCAGGTTGTACCTTGGAGATCCAGGGGGTTGTTCGTTCACAGGATGTGCATCCATAAATCGCATCCTCTCTTTTACAGTACCTGTCCATACAGCATCTGACATCCTAACCAAGGGCTCTCCAGAGACACCTTGAAAAAGTGATGTATCATGAGATATGAATACAGCTAGAACAATAAATCAAAGTTATGATGTGCGTTGTTTAATAGATCTAAGATGAGATGAGAGACTGATGTCATGCTCCCACTTAGGACCATTAAGCTTTTAAGATTTAAGGCATATCTAAGTATTCAGTTTCAATGAAAAATATTGTAAAGTTCGAGCTGCTGGCTTTCTTTGAAAAAAGCGTCAGCTTTACTCATCATTTCCAGCTAATGGTATTTGGAATGACATGTAGCATTTACATTAAATATGTTAGCTAGTAGGCCCTTCTTCCCAAAGGCCTTTTACAATATTGTTTAATTTTTAATTTTTTAAATATATTTATTTATTTGATTTATTTGATTTATTTATTTATTTTTTTTACAAATTCTAACCTTTTTTTATTCCCTAGAAACTGATCTATAATGATAGGTTAACATAAAGTGGACAGACATATTGAAAAAAAATATTTGAATATCTTAAATATTTGAAGCATTTGAATATTCTATATATACATGACACTTACTTTTTCTGCAATGATTTATGTACTAGTATAAACTAAGTATTTGTACCCATACCAATGAGTCAGTCAGTGTGGCAGTCATTTTTAAGGATTTGGATGATCTAACCATGTCTTAGTGCAAACAGAGGAGATATGGTTGCATTTTTATAGTTGTTAGTTTTATCTTGTAAATTCCTTTAGATGGTGCTATTGTTCGTCACACCCCTACCTGCTAAATTTTTTATGCTGCTGTGTGACATCTGAGCCAAAAGCTTAAACATCAGGAGCAGCTGTGGGTAAAGTGGGGAAGGAATTAACATAGCCTTCATGAAATCTGTGTTCTGTCTGTCATGTCGGCTTCTTTCTGGCAGAACTGTCATCGCAGACGGGAAGAAGAGCTTTAACTCTTCTTTGGCTCCTTTAGCTTTCAGTACAGAAGTTGCGATTCCTTTTCAAAGCTGAATTCAGAATTTCAGTGTGTGCATTCTTGAAAAAAATTATCAGTATTTTTTTGTGTATGCATGTCTTGGGCCTCTATCCCACTGTAAATCAAACATTGAATCGGATACAAGGATACATAATAAATGTTTTAACTCTCTGGCAGTTAAGAATTTATACTGTATCTTTTGAGAGAAATTAAGAATCAAAATGCTGGAATAAAACACATTGAAATGCTATTTTCCAAATAATTATAGTATGATAAAGCTGGTCATGAATACACTGGCAACATTAGAAATGAAACCATGACAACTAATGTCTCGTGCCTGAAGCCTTACAAAAATGGTGAACTAAACTCTCACACCTTTAGTGTTTATGCTAAATGCAGTCAGAAATTAACAATTCTTTAAAACAAAACTGTATTTAATGTAAAGAAGCTGCTCCTATATGAGTCTTATCGGTTCTTCATATTGACCTTAAAGCCAAGCCTGAATTGATGAATGTTAAACAAAAAACTTTGAATGTAAAAGAAGTAAGAAGACACCTTAATTTTCCTTGCTAAGAATATTCCATTCCATCTCACCCAGAGCCAGAGCCATATTGCAAATGTTCAAATATAATACAGGAGCTGTATATCTGATAAACACAGCCATCTCAGTTGTGCTCACTGAAGCAGTGTGATGATAACTGGATCATAACCAGATGATCTGGCTCCATTACAAATGATCCACCCTCATTTAGAGCTGCAGAGGCTTGGCCAAAATGGCTCTTTAGCTTTTGAACAGTGTCTCACATCTTTCCTCTTTCTTTCCAATTATTATGTTAATTGATGCACAGGCTGCTTAATACTCCAGAAATGCTTTGAAAACACTTATGCCCAGTGTTGTAAGGTAAGAATAACAGTTTAAACCTAATCAGCAGAGAAAAAACTGTGAAAAACTGTGATTTGTTTGCTCAAAGATCTCCTTTGTCATAATGGACAGTCTATGATTTTCCCTGGTACGATCAGCTGGGCTTAGGTCATATATATATATATGATTTAAGCGTGATGTATATAATATATAATATAATAATATAATGTTAAAGGTATTTCTACCTGCAACTATCTACCACCGGCTGTGTAACCAGGGTTAAAGCTAACTGGTAAATGCGTATTAGCCCTACTGGACTAATGGGACTTGAGAGCTTGCTCAAATACTGTGTGGGGATAATACAGGTCAATGATTCTGACTGCTAAACCATTCAAGCTTTTTCAGCCTATTTTGAGTATCTTTTTCGTGACAATTGCTCGATATTTTAGCTAACTATCTTTCATAATTATAAAAGAAAAGTACTGCATATAATTTTATCTCAAAACCAGTAAGAAAGTCTAAAAAATGCTCTTAATAGGATCATATTTTCTTTATAGATTATGTTTCTATTTCATCAGATTATTATTTTACTTATACCCAGACAGACATAGACCTCCTTAGAGCTGACACAGTGAGCCTATAATCAGTTAATCGACAGACATAAAATTTAAACTATTGATATTATTCATTAATCATATTAGTGACTTTTATAACGCTATATGCATTTACTCACATGCCCCCCCCAAACACACACACACCATACACACACTGTTACACTCATAAATACACATAAATTGTATATACATAATACATATTGAGGATTTGAATCTTTTCTTTGGCCCAATTTAATTTCTTTCCTTTTTCTTTTGTCATTATTCATGCACTTTGTCGCATTTCTTTGGTCATCCCTTATTACGCTCAGGTCATTGCTTCCAAAATCAGTACTCTTTATTAGACCGTCCAAAACAGTGATATTATCATAGAGAGCCGGCACTGTCTGCTTGACAAATCATGGCTTATTTCTTAATCAGCACCGTGCAGCTGAAAAAGTTCCCCACTTTGCCATTTTCAAATGAGCTCTCAGAAAGTAACAATGGATAGATTCATGAATAGAGGCATTGTTTGATTGATTGATTGATTGATTGGACAGTGCTATTGGATTAAATAAGAAACTGTCTTATTTAGTCACCCAGTTATATAACTAGGCAATGTTAAAATCTATTAAATATTCCACAGGACAGAGAACAGTGCTCCTAATAGGCTTTGCACTAAAAAAGGCCACAGCTGTTGCCCCACCTGTCTCTTGTCTGCACTCAAATGGTTAGACATATTGAAATTGTGACCCTCTTCTCTAAGTGTCTGTGGCTTTTGACCTTTTGATCATAAAATAGCAATCAAATTGCTAGCGTCATTGAGGGTAGCAGCTGAGAGATCCTGTAGCTCAGCAGAAAGGTTCCCAGCATTAAAGTTAGAATGCATTGTCTTTTGTAATGAGACCTGTGAGAAAAATGCAAAAGGGATTTTGTTTGGGATTTCAGTGGAGAGAGTTGTCTGCCACCGCCCAGTTAATACCCTTCTGTGTTGCGCACAGTGAACGGAATTTTTAATCCCTTGACTTTGTATAAAGATGTGACTACCTGTCATGAATAACATTGCCATAAAAGAAACAGATGTGCAAATTATTCATTCATAGACAGACAAGAGATGGCAAGGCAAAGGTACTATGAAAAGAAAAGAGCTGATATTTTGTATTTTTGTTGGTGTTAATGCAGCACTGTGTCCCTTTTTCCTCTCCGTCATCATTTCATTTTCCCCACCTCCTCTATTTCGATGCAACCTGCTTTCAAAGAAGGGCTCATACCTTTAAATGTATTCTCATTTACAGTCAATAAGTTGTGTGTCATAAAATAAAGCCATTGAAGACATCTTGTTCAGGCACATTTAGGCATATCAAACTTTGATCTTTAAAAGACTGCAAATTGAATGTCTTTATAGTCTTGTGCCATTTAATTTCATATTCCCTCATTGCTTTTAATGCTGTTAAACCGGAACAGTGCATGGTAGTAGAGATATACAGTAATTTAGAAGAGGGATTGAAAGACTGAAAATAAAGGAACACAATTTTTTCATAGCATATTAGTAAAAAATAAATAAATGAATAAAATTAAAAAAAAAAAATCAGTAAATATATGAATTCGTCTCATGTGGCATTATTTTCTAACTCTAAAGTGGACATTCCGCGAGGAAATTCAAGAGTTATACAGGTCTTTTTGGATGATTCATGCATTGATAGGGATTCAGGCTCATTTATAATAATGCTCTTTAAAAGTGATTCTTTAAAACAGAAATGATTTGATCTGCCTGAATATTGATCTTGGGCATCAGATTGTAGCATTTGTTGGAGTGATTAAAACAACTTCTGTTAGGGTAGACTTTTAAGGTTTGACAATTCAGATATTGGTTATAAAACAAAATAGACGTATGCTCTTAATAAAGATATCACCCTTTAAATAAAACAGAAAATTTTCCACACTGCCCACATGTTTAGCTTTGTTGGTTGATATTGTGAATTTGACCACTTACCTTTGGGTTGTATATGACCAGCAGTGCTGAGAACATTCAAGTAATTTGCAACTGTAATTGCTAATTTTTTTTTTTTTGTGTGTTTTCTATTCCACACATGTGCTGTTTGATGTGAACTCTGTAATCAACTGAACAGGTAAGTGTATTTTTCAGTTCTCTATTTATCAGTCTATTCATCTATCTCTCTGGTCATAAGGGCAGCCTGCCAGTATGATATTCATTATTTTATTATTCAGCAAACTGGTAGTGTGTGTGTGGTAGTAAAACACAAAAAACTAAGCTCTTGAGTGGTAGTATTTTATATTAGATTAATTCCTGAAAGCCTATGTCTACTTAAATATGTGATACATGAGAAACATCATAATGAACAGATTTTTCACAAAAAAAACAAAAATGTATGCCAAGTAAATTACAGAACTTTCTCAATATAAATTCTTGCATAGGGCTGGAAGAAACTCAAAAACTGCACCAATTTCCATTGGGAATATCTATTTTTTTCCTAAAAATTTTTTTTGCCTTCAGAATCATTTGCAATATGTTGTTATTACATAACATTTCTACACGCGGGGGAATTCACCAGCGTGACACAAGTGTTGTTGCATTACAGCAGCAGGCAGCTCTTTGGGTCATTATCTTGAGAGGTTTTACACTTCACAAGAAAATAACCATTTCTTTTTAAAGAATAATTAAGGAATAATTTGAGAAATGTATTAATCTGTAAATTTAAATTTTCCATGTCTTACCTTCATCGCTCAACATCTTAGCATCATATTTATGGACAAAATGTAATAAATTAGAGAATTTCAGGAAAAAAAGAAACAAAAAAAACAAAAAAACAAAAGACGTGAGATTCTTTTTCTCAATGTTATCCCCAGAAGAATGGTGAGATTAAATAAAGAATTTCAGAGAAAATCCTTTTTTTTTATCTGATAAAAAAAAATCATGACATGGATATGTGTCCCATTGATAACCTTGACAACACAATCAAAATTATAATGTGTTATTTTGGTTTGCAGGGTGGGTCTGTATTAAAACAATAGTGGCATGATAGCATCACTTCATTGTGAGAATAATGAACACGTCTTTAATAATAATGTGGGCTTAAATAAGTCTAGTAGGAAACTTTCCTCAGTCACTGCTACTTGCAGTCTTTTTCTGCTCCACTTGAAATAATCCTTATCTACATAAGGATTATTTTCACAATTATTTCCTCTTACTCATTACACTCCTTCACCTGAACCTGTGAATAGACGAGTACTAGTTTAAACCTACAAAGACAAGACAACCTACACATGATGACTGACTCCCACAAATAGATTTTTTAGTGATGCAATTAAATGGGTTTACATAGTCTCTAAGGAACTGTCCTAAAGGAATGTTGCACTGCCTTTGTTGTGGATGTTTGGGCATCTTGACCATTGCCTCTGTTTTGAAAGCAAAATCTGAACAAATACATCCAGTAGAACAGTAAGATAAACCCATTTGTCCTCATACACTGAGGTTTACCTTCATTCAAGCTGTTCCAAGCGTTTGTCATCTAAACTATACAGTATTTTAGCATGCTAATATTAATGTTATGTAACCAACTTTGTGTTTATTTCACACATTTGCGAACACATTATTATTTTAACCATTATGATACAGAGCAACCAAACATATCTTTTGTTCACTGTACATCACCATGTTAATTATACTAATTATCCCTGGCTAGTCACCAGATTAGCCATATTTTAATAATGATGCAAAATTGGCATGCGGGGCATATGCTGTTACAGTCTTGTTTACATGTGGGCCAAGACTACCTCCACAACACCAATTGTTGAGTATGGCTCTAGCGCCCACTTGAACAGGGGAATGCTGTGTCATCATGTAGTTATCACTGCAGACAAACTCTGCTCATGGCTCGTTTTTGTCCTTATCCAATAAAACTGAAAATGTGCACTGGAGAGTTACAGATTGTGAGATAGAAGACATATAAAGAATGAACTTAGGACAAAGGTTAGACAGGTGGAAAATAAGTCAGCAGTACTCAGAGCTCTGGAATTTAATAATGTGTTAGAGGCTTATGTGCAGAGAAAAGAAAATAAAATGGAAAAAGAATGCACCTGGTTTCAGGTAAGAAGGCTAACTCTGGTTATGCTGAATAGTCGGTCTAATAAGAAGTGCAGCAGTCAGGCTTCATGATCAATGCTTTGCTATTTGGTAAGTCTTAGTGCCACGCTTAATATTTGGTGCAAAATGCGAGTATCTAGGTGTGATAAGGATGGTGCACTACTGGTTTTAGATGGAAAATCCAGCTTTTCATCATGATTTTCAAAGAAACACTCACAGGTGTGTGATAAAACTGATTTACTGATGAACGTAGAGCATGTTGGTGGGCCTACTATCCCTGCAGGAAAAAATTTACATACAGCCACGTAAAATAATAACTTGCAGCATTTTTCACATAAGCCACCAGTATTGAGGCTGAGGTAACTGCTTTTAAGCATAGAGGCCTTTGTGTTTGATGACAGTTTAGTTGTATGGTGGGTATAGGAAAAGATGGAATTTTTGGGTTTCATTGCTATTGATTACTATACTGTAGCTGCAGAGCTTGAAAGCAGAGTTTTCACAAATTTCCACTTTGAGATTAAGTGAATTCTGTGTCTGAGTACTACAAGGTTAGGCTCCTGTAGTTATTTATTTTTGAAATGTAAGTACTAGCAACAAATAAGATGAGGTGCGTGCACTAGTACTGCACCTTCATCTTGCTTGGAAATGACCATACTATAGTATGTAGTAGTGTTTAAAAATTAAGATATTCTCTGAAAACTTTTAAGAAATGTGAATGAGAATGCAAGCAAGTAATTCTTATTTGACGAACATTTTAAAATTTCATGTTAGTGTTACATTTTGCCCTATTATGTGTGTTTATTGAATGACATCTTTTGGCCGAATGAAAAAAAAAAAAAAATGTTATACATTGCAGTTAAATATTAGAGTTCAGAGTCCAAAGTTTGGGTTCCGCAATCTATAAAAATAAACCAAATATGAGTCATTAGATATTCTAGTCGCAAAAGATCATCTTATAGAGTCAATGCTGTGAATTGGTGGGTTGTGAGAGTGAATCCCATTAGGTTACTTATTGTTTAGACACTCCATCACAATCCTTACAGGGATTTTGAATAGCTTATCCTTGTTCTATTATATTCAGTGGATATCAATCTCCCATTCTGGGACCAAGTCTAAAGTAAAGTAATCTACAGCCTGCCAGAGCCTATCAGTCTATAGATTCAATTGAAAGGGGCTCTGAATAGTCTCCCTATAGATTTGAGGCAGCTATTTCTTTTTTGTATGCAGGTGGTCCCAGAGGGGTGGTATATATTTTTTGTTTTGAATGCGAAGCTTCCATTAGATTGAAGTAAGTCATCTGGTTCAGTGCTACAATTGGAAGAATACCTGATTCATCATCAATCTCTGGGCAAGTGTGATGGAACATTGCACCACTCAAAGGGGACTTCAAATCCTCACTTTAAACTGTGAATGAATCGCCATGGATACCTGCATTTTTCATTAAAGGGCTTATTGTTATATACAGTATGTTTAGTAAACAGTATTGTTATCATAAGGCTGCTTCTTGCACTTACCTCGATACCTTTAAGTTACATGCTAAATCATTTACTTACATTTAAAGGTTGTGTTTTAACCACAGTGTTATTTTGTAAGTTTTTAAACATAACAAACACCTCCTCTCCACTAGTATGTGCTGTAAAAGAGGAAGAAGGTCTTAACAGGGTTTCTGCTGACTTTCCCTGTTTGATAAAATAAGCAGGGTGCATGATGAGCTGTTTGAGCTGGGAAATAAACACATTAATAAACATTATGCCATAATAACAAATTCAAAGGTGCTTATTGCTTTGAGCCAGGCTCTTATTCAAATCACTTTTTGTCGGTGTTTTGTATCCATGATTTTGAATTTCTGACCTTTTTGCCCAGTGACAGCCAGTCAGTCTCCTGATGAACCAGTGCATTATAAAAGCAGATTAAGCTACTGTCTTTGTGTTGTTGATTTGCTTTGCATATATAATGGATTAGTAGAACTGAATGGAGTCCTCGTGGTCTCTTATGGCCCATCTGATCAGTCTGGCCATTCAGACATAGCCCTCCTTTTGCAAAATCGGTTGAGACCAAATTGTTTTTTTTTGTTTTTTTTTTTTGTTAATGCCAAATGCAAGCTTATTCAGTGCAGTGCTTGTAACTTCAATGAATTTTATACAATCCAGAATAGCTGGCTTATGCAAATTGTGCCTCCACATTCACAAAAGATATCAAAAACAAATCACGAGACTGAAGTGTTTTTTCTCAATAAACAAGTGCATGAATGAATGAATGAATGAATGAATGAATGAATGCATTGATACATTTATGCACAGGATAATGACCACCCTGCATAAGAGTACCGAAGGCACAAATAATGTACAGCTCTGTGACAGTGTTGGCTATGAGTCATGGTCAGGCTCTGGATCATAATTCTGAAGGGCTACTTCTACAACCCACTCCCTTAATTCTTCTACCCCCCCCAAAAAAAAAAAAAAAACCAAAACAAAAAACAAAAAACAAAAAAACAAACAAACAAACAACAACAAAACAACAAAAAAAAAATCAACAACAAAAAAACACACCACTGTAAATTCAGCACCCTCTGAGTCAGCATGAAAGCAAAGCCATGAAACAAAAATGGGAACACAAGATTTTTCTTCTACCATATGTCTGTAATAGGTGCAATAACATAAAAAGATGAACAATATAAATTTCAATTATGAGCCTTTCAGGGTTTGACACAAGCTGTGCAGTGAACCATATGCCTTTGTACCATACAGCACAATGTTTTTATATTATAAACAATGGACAAATCATATCGCTATCCATAGCATCTTATCTATCTACTACATCTATCTTCTTGCCTGTTGCTCTGCAGTCAGTGCCATAGTCTCACCTCTTTTTGTAATGACAAAAAGAGTATGGTTCAGTCTCTGGGCAGTTGACAAACACAAGTCTTAATTTATAAACAGTTCAATTAGTAGCTTTTTTTTCAGTTACTGTGATTATTATTATCCTACTGTATTTACTTTAACTTAAGGGGTAGGGAAAACCTTAATTACTTAACCTTAATTACTGTTTTTTGAAATTCTCTTGAAAGTGAAAGAGAGGAAATACAGGTGCACTCTTACATTGTTGCAAATGCAGTAAATATATGCAGTTTTATATTTAGTGGAACATATGGATGTTTAAAAGCTAAGTGGGATAGTCATCGATGTAAAACTGCACCTTTAGAAATTTGTCGAATTTTTATAAAGATTTTGCAGTGTAATGTTACATAGAGAGAAACACCTGTAGGTCTGATTTCAAACAGAAAACAAATTTCTGCCTCACATAATCTGTGTGCATTTCGCCACTGGTGTGTTTGTGCATTTTATTTGCTCCAAAAAGCCAATATACCAACTGTAGAGACATTAGCTTGCAGTAGATGTACGGTCTGTCTTTCTATATATGTTTGTGTGGCTGTGTGGCAGCTCATTCTCTGACTTAACTCAGAATATAAACTCCAGTTCTTTGTCACTTTCCTCTAGTCTTCTTTCTTCCCCCTCTTGTCTGTCCATTTATCAAGTGGATTGGTAAAGACCTGTGATAACTGAGAATATTTGAAACATTTTGAACTTGTGCAATTCTGTCTACACATCAGGTCACATCACTTTGGCTGAATTTGTGTCTAATCCAATCTTTTGTTTGACTCTGTATGCAATCGCGCCACTGCTAAAATTTGCCTTTCATTCTTTCTGAACACACAGAAAGACATTTTTTTTCTTCAAGATTGGCAAACTTTGTTGAATGTATTCTGGAAAATGTAAATTCAGAAAATAGTGTTACAATATTGAATGTTATATATTTTTCTTTGTAATGTTATGGCACAAAACTTTATAAGTAATCCTGTCTATAAAGGCATTTCTAGAGAGTATTGATGAATCTGATAAAAAAAGTTATATTATTGTTTCAAATCCAAAAGGACATAATTCTATGTTTCTGTCTTTTAGTGCAGTAAGTCATAGGCTGAGTTTCAAAATATGTGTAGTGCCATTTGTGCTCTAAAGCCTCGGTGTTACTTGCATTATTTTTTTTTTTTCCCCCAATGACTTCTAAAATAAAGAAGGAAGTGGAGATAGGTTGCCTGAGAAGAAACTGCGATACACACTGTGTCCTCTATGAGAATAACATTTTATTCTAATTCATTTGAATTAATCTCCAACTTAAAAGCAATGTGCTATGCAAATGACCCTAGTGTGATGTTGCCCTTTAAGTGGCCATGTTGGTGTTTTCACAGTTTTCAAAACACATTTTTTTTAAAGGCTTAAACTTAATGTCACACTTTTCCCTTAAATGCTCAGGGATAAAGAAGGGCATCATGCTTATTGCATGAGAACCACTTCTTTAATTAGAGAGCTTGCCTTTACTTATTTATGAGGCATTCAAGGGAGCATTTTCCACAGTGCATGATTTCCTCTGGAAATGATCTGTAATTAAAAATATGTATCACACCTCCCTGTGTAAAAATATAAAGAGCAGTTGAGGTTCCCAACTAACCAGAAGATTGGTTATGACACTACAGATGCATGCATGCTTCAGGGATCCTTGACAGAGAGGACTGACTTAGAGCTTACAAATATTTACTTCTCCCCATTAACCTGGCTCTGTAGTTGATTTCAGTTGACGCACTTTTTTGAGGCAATTGCCAGTCCCTTTGGGGGATTCTTTCTGGTCACCTGAAAATAATATGAGCTCAAAAAGGCTAAAGTTCTCACAATAAATATTTTTGCGAGCCTTCTCACCTTGTTAGAAGACAGACAGAGGAACTGGATCAAATTGTAAGAAGGGGAGTCGGAGAACCAAATACTTTAACTGTTCCATAGTAAAGGTCGAGCTTGGTCTCCCCTCCTTTTCTTGACTCCATGCTGGTGACAGTCTTGGTCAGAGGCATTATGTTTTTGGTTTGTCCATCTGTCCGTCCATCCATCCATCCTGATGAACTGATTAGATTTTTGTGGTCAAGAGTCAACGTTTAAGGTCACTTTTACCTTATAAAGCAGGTTTTGGCCATAACTCATGGAATAAAATGCTAATTATGATAAAAAATGCACTTAATACCTTTATTAAATTCCTTGAAAGTCTTCACTACATATATTACTGATATGAATGAAAACTACTATGTGACTGGTTGGGAGAGTCGATAGTTTTAGATTGACAATTCTGTTGGTAAAAAGCCTTTACAATACATAGCTTTACATTAACATAGGTGTACCATTACACCCTTGTTAATGTAAAGCTGCTTTTGGTTCAGAAATGCAGCTATTCATAAGCTTCAGCTCTCTGGCAGTCAGCACTGTAGGTAGATAGTGTTATAATCTATGCTGAGATTGACAGCACATGGTTTTATATTTTAGTATAATTTCCAGTTTACATAACTTAAAAAAGGTTGCTGAAAGTGGATGAAAGGAGCATTATACTACCCAGTAGAGCTTCCATTCTGTAGGTCAAGCAGCAATTTCAAATGGTTTGGAATGATTGCAATTATTATAGATATAAACAAAATATTATTAATTCATCTCTATTTTCTTCAGTGCTAAAATTGTGCCATAATGTCAAAAATTAATTTTGGTTTCAGTGCTATCAATTTGCTTACAACATGTAACAATTATGTTAAGCATGAACATTGTATTGACAACAGGGAGAGAAGTAAAGTTTGTGGTGCTTTTTCCCGAGTTGTAATTATGTTTTATTTTCTTTGTGGCACATGAAGAGCAGGCTTTTAATTGGAGTTATTAATCCAGCTGGCCTGAAGAAATGCCATGTCTTTAAAGACCAAATTATCATAATGAGCATTGTCAACTTTGGTATCACCAAGCTGCATCTGGCCTTTGAAGTCAATGACCATTGAATAGTAACTGTTTTCTTTTTAACATAGACAAAGAAAAAGTAGTGAGTAGGAGGATGACTTCTGACAAATTATGTAATTTAAGGTGAGACAGTTGAAACATCTTTGTGCGGCCTTAAGTGAACATTATGCACATCAAGTCAAGAGCGGCGTTTAGATACATAAATCTTCACAGTCATTTGCATAAATTCGTAGCAGTTATCTTTTGCGCTGTGATATGGTGACATGTTTTTAGGTTATGGTGGAAAATAAACACCCGTATATCATATGTATGTACAACAATTTGATAAAAGCCTTTACAATACATAGCTTTACATTAACATAGGTGTACCATTACACCCTTGTTAATGTAAAGCTGCTTTTGGTTCAGAAATGCAGCTATTCATAAGCTTCAGCTCTCGGGCAGTCAGCACTGTAGGTAGGTAGTGTTATAATCTATGCTGAGATTGACAGCTCATGGTTTTATATTTTAGTATAATTTCCAGTTTACATAACTTAAAAAAGATTGCTGAAAATGGATGAAAGGAGCATTATGCTACCCAGTAGAGTTTCCATTCTGTAGGTCAAGCAGCAATTTCAAATGGTTTGGAATGATTGCAATTATTATAGATATAAACAAAATATTATTAATTCATCTCTATTTTCTTCAGTGCTAAAATTGTGCCATAATGTCAAAAATTAATTTTGGTTTCAGTGCTATCAATTTGCTTACAACATGTAACAATTATGTTAAGCATGAACATTGTATTGACAACAGGGAGAGAAGTAAAGTTTGTGGTGCTTTTTCCCGAGTTGTAATTATGTTTTATTTTCTTTGTGGCACATGAAGAGCAGGCTTTTAATTGGAGTTATTAATCCAGCTGGCCTGAAGAAATGCCATGTCTTTAAAGACCAAATTATCATAATGAGCATTGTCAACTTTGGTATCACCAAGCTGCATCTGGCCTTTGAAGTCAATGACCATTGAATAGTAACTGTTTTCTTTTTAACATAGACAAAGAAAAAGTAGTGAGTAGGAGGATGACTTCTGACAAATTATGTAATTTAAGGTGAGACAGTTGAAACATCTTTGTGCGGCCTTAAGTGAACATTATGCACATCAAGTCAAGAGAGGCGTTTAGATACATAAATCTTCACAGTCATTTGCATAAATTCGTAGCAGTTATCTTTGCGCTGTGATATGGTGACATGTTTCTTTAGGTTATGGTGGAAAATAAACACCCGTATATCATATGTATGTACAACAATTTGATAAGCCTATGAAATGGATCTTCCCCTAAATTGACCATTTTTGTCAGTTTATGAACCTGTGAGTATATACACTAAAATGTATTTAATGATCTTACTGTCATATTTGCATTGTACATGTGATAGTGGTAATTTTACAGAGTACATTTTACTCTTGTGGCATATCAGCTGCTTACTATTACATTTACATCCATATTTACATCTGAGAATACTTCATGTACACGTTGTCTTTGAACATGTCTTTGTACAAGACCTTATCCTTAA